>JBBHKE010002831.1:0-49529 GCA_037447655.1 Zygnema cylindricum
CTTTCTCTCTCTCTCTCTCTCTGTGTGTGCCTAACGTCCCTCACTATGGTGGGAAACTGAACTTTCACAGGTATGAAAGTTTTACAATCCATGCCCATCCGAAACATAAATTACTGATTATGCTTCAAGCGGACAACGGAAAGTTTGTGAGGGCGTATGGAACCCAGTGAGTATTTCTGTCCTGTACCGATACTTCCAATAGTTTCAGTAAAATGTTCATCATACACTTGTATGGACGTGACATTGAATTGTATGGAGAATGTGGTGTATAAACTTTAAAAACCTTACAAACCCTAATTTTTTTTCTGATCTTAAACCCTAAAAGCTTTCAAAAGTTTTTCAGTATTTGGTAAAACCTCGTGACACGTTGGGGGACGGGGTGGATGGATCAGATTGCTTGCTGATGTGGCACCAAGCTCGGTATCTTTAACTAATCCGGCCGCATGGAAAGGAAGTACAGCGTTTTCCATAACATTATTAAAGAGACGAATGACAAATTACCAGCTTTATGCCGGGCTCGGTACAGCTGGGGCTATGAGACGAATGCGAAAACATTGGAACTCGTGGATTAAAGAGGCAGATTTTCGATGGATTCGTGACCAGGTATTAATGTCGATTAGATGGAATAAACTGGTTTTGGTATAGGAGGATGTTTGTTTTCGGTTTTGGAGTCGTTTTCGGGTTTGTTGTTGTTGGTCTAGGTTTAGTTTTGGTTTTAGGTTTGTCGTTGTTAGTTTTGTCTCAGAGATGGTATTATATTGAGACGGTTTCGTGGGTCATGTTGTCGATGGATTGTCGATTTTGTTGGAGGTTTTCAATTTTTATTTCGGTGGCGAGTATTTGCACAAGTAGCTCGATGCATTGAAGGCTCCGCTGTTCTCTCTCTCCCTCTCTCTCTCTCTCTCTCTCTCTCTCTCTCTCTCTCTCTCTCAATTGATGGGCAAAATGAAGAACATTCCGTTTGTATGCAACAGCAGAATAGTTCCCTCTGAAAAACACTCGTATCCAATATATCCTAATTGCCAAAAAAATCTTATACTATATGATGACGCTTTTCTGTTTTAAGTTTTTGCTGTCCGACCAAAATATTCGGTGTTACTCAGTTCAGTCAGAGAGAGAGTGATTACTGAGAAATCCCTCTTCTTTCTTTTTGTATTGTTTTTGTCCACCGTATAGGGTTTGACAGCTGTCCGCATTCCCATTGGCTATTGGGTGACTCAAATGAATTCCCCGGATCCTCCATATCCCCCGGGAGTGCATGCCTACTTGGATTGGGCCCTCACTATGGGAGGTACATACTCATTTTAATTTCACAATGGTCTCTCTCTGTGTATCGCTTTGTAGGGTGAATGGTTTTTCTGCTTCTCAAACTTTTCTGGTTTTTCTGGTTTTTACGTTCAGGATTTGTCATATTTTATTTCAAAAGTGATTCAGTAAAGATATGATTCTTTGCTTGCAAATGTGATATGTTGACAAAGGATATGTTGGAGGGAGAAAAATGAGGTTGAGAGGCGAAAAAAATGCTAAAGCTACATCGCCATTAAAGTTAATAACGCGATTTTTGTAGCTTTTTTTTTTGGTCTTTTTTTAGAATCATAAAATAGTGCCAGCACCACATTTAAGAGAGTGGAGAGAACAATCAGCCACGTCTCCCTACACCTAATTAGAGTTTTAATAATAGATTCTTATTTTAAAATTACACTATTAATTCCTATGCTCTAATAAGGACGGGCAGTTTAGTAGCGATATGCGGTTAACCAAATTATGGTTGACAACATATGGCTTTTGGTGTGGAGATGAATATATGACAAACTATTTGTTGTTTTGGTGAGAGAAGTGGTGAAGTCGAAAGATTGCGATTGACTTAGGATTTGAGCCTTTGTCATTACCACCATCACTCTTAGAAATTTGAAAGATTTGCATGTCGTTTGTTTACAATAAGATGATTTATTTTCACGTAAGAGTTGTGTCTTTGTGGTCCAGTTTTCGGCCGACATTTTGTTGTTTGTTTGATTTTTGACCTTTTGTGTACTTTTTTAGTTTTCACAATAAATACTGAAGTTATCAACAAAGTACACTTTTTGAGAACTGCAATTGTAGACTGGAATTCCAATGAGCTAGTTTGAATGGTGAAAAAACAACATATTTAAAGTTTTTAGCAAAACATTTTGCATGTTTTCTATGCACCAGACTGTTTGGTCAACAGTTTTTTTCCTTAGCTCTGGTTCAAAGCAAAATTCGGGGAATTAAATTGCACCCGGAGAGACTATCAGGCAAACATTGTAGAGTCCTTACTAACTTGCTTGTTTTGGCACTTTTTGTTTGTACTGCAGTAAAGTACAACATCCGGATCTTTATTTGTCTCCATGCAGTCCCCGGAAATATCAACGATTTGGAGATCCGTGACGGAATTACAGATTGGGGCAAAACATCGGAAACTGTGACAAAAACTTTGAATGCGATTGAGTGGATCGCTTCAAGGTTAGTCGAAACATGTCCATAAGTCTTGTTTGTTTGTTTATTGAAAGTCTATGTTTTTGTACCATCTATTTGAGAGCTATGAACAAAAATGTGGTCTTGTACCGCATTGTAGAGATGTGAATCACAAAAAGAACAATGTTTTATTCCCTGTTTTTGTTTTTTGAACCTGCGAAAGGACAAAACATACCAGCTTCCTACCTCTGCATGTAATCTCAGTGCACGAAACAGTCCTAAAACTCGTTTTTCTCCGTGCACTCCATAAGGTTTTGTTTAAATGCGACCAATTTTAGGGTAAAATTCTTCCCTTTGGATCACAATATTATGATGGGAAATGTGACAAGTCCATGTAGACCAACGATTTCAAATGGCAAAAATATCCCACACAATAGCAAACACCTATGGTCAAAATGTAAACTATTCTGTGTGGAGTGCTCAAACAGTTTGAGTATGTGAAATTTCAGTGCAACTTAGGAATGGGACCCTACTAGGTTTTTGCAACATTTTGTTCATAAATGCAGTGGACCCCATTTTTATCATTCACTGATTGAGAGTTGGAACAGAACGGAATGGAAAATATGTGTCAACGAGTTTTTATGCATTTGGAGGTTTTTGCCAAATATTGATGAATAGTTGTACCTTTTTGTACAGTCTTTATACGGGTATGATTCTGTTTTGTGGCAAACTGCCCGAAAGTTTTTGTCGACCTACTGGTTTTTTTTGTCGTCCGAGAGGAATCTGTGAGCCCAATCTTAACCGAAATATTTTTAAGGTCAGAAACACGGCACTCGTTGACCTATGAGTCAACTTACCATATCCAACAAATGAGATTTTGTCGTCAACCCAACGGTCCATACACATTTTGACTTGGGACTACAATTGGTCACGTCGATTATGGAAGCTTCCTAAGAAGCGATTCCTTTTGTGTGTGTACCGTTGTTGACTTTAAGTATAATATACTGTTATATACTTAGGGTACGTCCCCATGTATTAAAGTATCTACTTTTCTTTGTCTTTTTGCCCTAAAATTCAGGGAACTTTGACAAAAACTTTAGCCGTACGAGAAAATCATTTTTACCAAAGTAGGGTGAACGTCAATTCATACTTTGGATGTACGGCGTGTTTGTCGTCATGTGAACGCATTTTGGCGTTTTCCCCTTTTCGACCCCTGGGCAAGAGAATCCAGCCCAAAAAAAAACTTCATCCAAAATCACCTCGAGGGGGTGATTTTAGTTAAAGTACCGCCCAAACAGCGAATGAAAAATGACCCACGCACGCGCTACAAGAGTGGGAAAATTTTAGGACGAGGGAGAGTCCTCTCTATTTTCTCCGTGCCCGTCACGCGCATGTACGGAAAAAAAATTGCAGGGGTCTCAGACCTCCACTTTCATTCATGGGGTCCTTTGCAAAATTTTGCGCCGTCGTCGCCTCTCCCCTCTCCCTCTCACACTATCGCTTTTATCTCACATTATTTAGAATGAGACACGACAATATTGGTATAAAATGAAAGATATTTTAAAAATATTATTTTTGACAATTTTTAGGTTTTTTTTTAATGGCAAATCGAGTGAGAAAAATAGAAAAAGCGAAATCGGGAAACCATGGCAGAAAGTTATTGAATCAGTGACGTCGACGTTGTCACAAGTGAGCATGACGTCACAATGTCACCAAACCCTAAACATCTACAATTTCACAAAAATCTAGACGTCTACCACTGTCGCTGTTTTTGTTGGCGTCACTAATCGTCAGAAGTTTCGTAGTCTTGTACCCACGTCTACAACCGTCACATTTCAAAGTTCCGATTTCATTTTCGCACATAGGGACGCTCTTCAAAGTAGTATGGAGAATCTTCACTACAGTCCAAAATACTTTATCAAAGTACCGATTACATGGGGACGTACCCTTAATGTCGCCAACAATTTTTTGCTTTGTCGTTTTTTGACAAAGCTTTCACCTAGCTTGGCTTCATTTCTACACCATGGGTATTTGCATTAAAACGGATCCAAATGGGTGTAACGTTAAGTATTCCATGCCCTAAAGGATTCAATACGACTGTAGATCATACTATTTACGAAAGAAAACGACAATTCGCTCTCGGCTTTGCCGACTTTTTTTTCTAGTGTGGGCATGTGAAATTTTGGCAGAAGTTACTTGTACACGTATTGTAAATGATCGAACAAGTTTGTAAATAAGTGAACCAATTCGGTGTTCTCTACTGCAAAAAGCCTTAATGAGAGGGTGATTTGTGACTGCAGGTATAAAAGCAACCCTATGTTTGCCGGACTCAATGTCATGAACGAGCCCGCGATCCAAATTGATAAACAGACACTTTCAGCATTTAATTTAGAGGCGGTCGCACGAGTTAGAAAATACTCACAGGTATGTGAGACATGGCTGAGTACTGCTAAGTATCCATAATAATATTTGATTCTCGTGATTCTCGTTTTAGGAGTCTAGAGGTCCGTGGTTTGTTTAGCAGTGGTCTTCACCTTTGTAATTTGATGAATACTCATTTGTTTGAATTGAGCTTGGTTGAAGACAATATATGCATGTAGTTTTGCAGACTTGTAGTAGTGCAAGATAACATCGTTAATCACTCTCGACATATTTCGGAAGACTTGGAAAGAGTCAAATGCATGTGGCATTCCATTGAAACCAGAGAGACAATCGTAAGGCTGGACTGCAAACTTAAAGCTATCAGTTTTTATTCCTTTCATTAGTGGTTCGAAATTTGAGTAAATGCTGAAAGTAAAAATTTGATAAAGTCTTACGGATGTGGTGTTTCGGTCAAGAACCAGACAAAGATAACTGAAAGAAAACAATTGTTGTTTTGGCTTGGGACAATAGTGTGCCTACATCGCCTTCATGACTCGAACACAGTCATCATTTTACGAGTTTTATGATATGCCGGGATGGCCGGAGAAAGCAAGTAATTCCATTATAGACTACCATAACTATAAAATTTTCGGTAACTCATTTGCGGGATACACGCCACAACAAGTGATGAATCTGGTCCGAGTTAACGATGCCAAAAATTTGAAGGTGCGACAAACTGTCTTAATTATACTGTTCCAGATACATAAATGCTTCCGGTTACTGTTGTTGTAATTATTATTATTGTTCTGTTTCTGTTTAGTACAACAGTAAAGATGTAAAATTTTACAAAGGTTAGATTTTGGCTCAAAAAGGTACTCTTCATTCATAGAAACTGTTGCAGGAAAAGCAAAGAAAAGGGGAATTGTGGCTGACATTTGATGGGGCGCAAATGGGTGTAGACGGTTAAGAAAGAACAGCACCACTTGACTATGGTGGGGGAGTTTTGTAACAGTCTTCCCACGCCTCCTGTGACTAATATTAATGAAACTTATAGGGCTTATGGTTCCACACAGGTAATGTTCTACTCGACACTTTAAACCTTCAGTTTGTTTTATTTCATGTTTTCATCAATCCTTGAACCTGATTGGTTCCTGGACATGTTAGTTGGAAGTTTCGTCTCTTTTAAACTCTTACTTTCCTATTTAACTTTTGTATTTTGAGTGTAGGTAACATGTTTCGGTTCCAGAAATCCATTCGCTTCGTGACAAAAAAGAGAAATTCATAAAAATTATTTCAGTCTTTTAAAAGTTTTATCTTCGAGGGTGTTTTCGGTTCCTTTTTTAAAGTATATTTTGCTTTTTAATGGCTTGCAGATGGAAGTATATGGAGGAAATGCGGAAGCCGGGTGGTTTTTTTGGAGTTATAAGCAACTAAGAGTATCTCAAGTCCAATGGAGTTTACAATATGGAGTAAGCAACGGTATACTTGTGAAGAAAAACGGAGTGTGGCCTTAACATTATTGTATTTATCGTATTATTAAAGCTTGCCCTTAACGATATTTTATTTTTTTAACCTTATTTCATTTATTATACGGCATGTCTTGGATACCGAGACAGAAGCGAAATAAATGAGGGAGAGCCTTAGGCTCTCCCTAAAATGCAAAAAAGTTTTGGTATTAGATATGTCAAATAGTATTGTTATAACATCCGTATAGAGAATGGTATATTATTTTAGGTGTACATTGTTTTAAAACTTGGATAGGTGTCAATTTACAGATGGCCCGGAGTTACATTTTTGTTTCTTTAGAGTCAGTAAAGAGAATAAATGACGGTATAAACGGTGCGAGCTTAGGGCACTGTAAACTGTAAATATGACATCTTGTCATTCTTTCGTTTCAGGAAAACATATACGAGAAGCTTTAGTTGGGAATTTTTTCAGCATTTTATCAGTTGTGGTCATTAATTCCCTTAGATTTGAACTCAATATGGTGTCCTGTTACGCTGGTCACAATATATGTTGAAATATGTGTGATAAGAAAAGGATGAACAAGAACCTTTGAAATTCCTGACGAAAATGTTTTCGTAATTCTGAAATACAATAACAATTTGTTCAGAGAACTTGGAGGTTATATCCGCTTTGTGGTTTATCAAATTCATTTAAGCTCCTCCATCAGTACATTCTAGAATATGTCTACTTGTAGCTTTTTTTTTTTTTTTTTTTAATTTCATGCAGTAAAAAACCCAAAAAACCCTAAAAAACCACATTTTGTCTCGCTTGTATTCTTGAGCCATCAGCCAGATTTGGTTCGAGGGACAAGAAAAATGTTTACGTTTCATGCTGGTGGTGCATTTGATGCTATGATCATTGTCAATTTAAAATGGGCTTAGAGCTATAAAATCAGAATAGATCCTCCTCAATTTCTGGCTAGCCCTTGATTTGACGCCGCAAATGATGCTTCCTTCGCTAATATTGAACCAGACAGTACTATTAAGTATTGTTTGATCGGGTTTCCTCTCCCTCTCTCCCTCTCCCTCTCCCTCTCCCTCTCCCTCTCCCTCGCTCGTCTGCACAACTGTTACCAGCAACGGTCACAGTAATTCAGAACAGCTGTCATCACACGTGGCAACAGTAAAAAACCTCACGTCTTCATCATATCTCATGCCTCTATTCTTGCGAAATTTCTGCGCTCTCTCTATGTATCCATTCAAGCAAATTGGACAACTGACGAGATTCTTCTGAGTTTCCAACTACTTAGAGAAATTTTGTCAAGAATTGTCGTGTCACATACCTTTAATGAAGTATCAGTGGGTGTGGCCCGAGATAGCGGGTTGGGGTGTGGATATAGAATCCCTATATAAATTATTGAAACCGTGGGTGAGTTGACCAGGTTCCGTACCACGGTTCAGTAAAGTACACCATATATCGCTACTAGTGTTGATGTTTTTTTCGCCACTTACAACATCTTTGTTGGACACTTGTCCGATTTTCTATCTAGCGGTTGCGATTGAAAGGCATTATTCTCACCTTCCGATTGGCGGTCGCCATTTGAATTATCGGACGTGTGTGCACCGAGAAGATACGTCGTAAGCGGCGAAAACAACATCAACACTAATAGCAGTACTCGGTGTTCTCCAAAAGTCAAAGACTCACAGGTACACCGCGAATCGTTATTAGTGTCAAATTTTAAATAGTGTTGAAGAAAATTTACCGTAATTGATGCTAATTAAGAATTTGAAATTTTTCAAAAAAAAGGTGTATTCTAATTTCGGCGTTAATGCTAATTTGGGAACAGCAAAAATGGAATATTCGCCGTACGATTATATACATTAATATATGTATCCTTACAAAATATTAAAAATTGTACGACGTCGTTGGCGTTTTTGGTCGTTGGTTTTTGGCGACGAGGTTGAATCCCATTTTTTTGGCGCACGTGCGTATGCATGCGCGTCTGATTTAAAATTTATTTTTTTAAATTTCAATTGAAAAGGTACATTTATGTACCTTCTGACGTCGGCGGTACACCATACTAATTAGATATTAATGTACTTTCGGGCATTACGCTATTTTGTACGGTATCTCAATTAACGTCAAGGAAAAATTAGAATCATGTATCCTATTTGAGGAAAAAAATCAAAATTTTAAGAACCCAAATTAGAGTTATTGACACTAATAACGATTCGCGGTGTAGTCTGGCCAGCGTTGCGCGAATTAATAATACACTTGCGCAGTCGCAATAAGACAGAAACCGTTCAATATTTAACTTCGATTGAATTAGAAAACGGACGCGTTTATAACGACATTCTTAAGATTTGAACCAGCGTCACCTAAGTTTCCCGTTAAATCGAACCATTGGTAAGACTTGTCTTTCGTATCTACACTTTTGGAGGTTTGTGTTCAAACTCTTCAAATTTAGGGTTTTCATTCTATATTTTCTTATAAGATGTTATTTCGTGAATAGTTTATTAATTTATGAAGTTTTGAGTTTTCGAGTACAAACAATGTAGAAAACTCGAACACGACGAGCCGAAAACAGGGAAGTTAACGTCAAAGAACAAAACATTTCAATCGTACGAAACGTTAAAGTGCGATAATAATAAAAGTCAGTACTATGTACATTCGATACGATCTTCCCTTTCCCACGCCCCCCTTTTTGGTCCCTTCTTCCATATCCCCCTTTTTCTCTCCGTTGCATCCTTTCTCCCACCCTACCCATGGTTCCGTCCCACTACCATCTCCACCATCTATTTCCCATGGTCTCCTTTCCTCCTTCCCATTTCCCCCTTCCTCTCCCTCTATCACTTCCCATGCTTCTCCCTCTCATTCAATGACCATGTCCGGCCGTACCTACTCGCCCCTTCTCACGCCTTCACCTCCTCCACCTAAACCTCACACACAAGCCTCAAAACGGATAGAATGTAGCGGGTGTCATAACCATTTCGCGACCGGTGCCGGTATTGCCCGACATACAAAGAGTTGTCAACAATTTTTGGCCCAGAGCTGCCCTTCCTCTAGTACCCTTTCTTCCACCATACTCCCATCCGGACCTACGAGCAAAAATTGGGCATTTGTACGCAATTTAGACGTGCTCGGAGCTTATGATTTGGGGGCCCCCCGTCCGCGATTATACACGCGAATTCCCATGGCAGTGCGGATTATCGTACAGGACGCCCTCCACCTTCCTTTGTCCCGTATTTATTCGGAACCCACGGATGTTGGACCTTGGCACCTCCTTTTCATGTTTTCACTTTGGGTTTTACTCTTACCTGGCCGTAGCGGTGGTAGCGGGGCCCGAGAAACTATGGCCCGATGTCGACGTTTCCTTCGAGGTGATTGACGGGCCCTTCATGCCGAGCACGAGGATCGAGTTGCTACTGCTTCCTTCACACCACGTCGTAAATCTCGGACTCCAGATGTGCCATCTTCCTCTCGTCGTGCGGTTCATTTGGGTCGAGTTGGTGAGCTCTCTCGAGCGGTTCGAGCCCTCCAGCCATTTAATCCCGCTCCTCGGACTGCAACAACTGTTGAAATTCTCCACGCTCTTCATCCACCAGCTCCTACCCCTCAGTCCCCCTCTATTCACACCTTCGAGCCGACAGCGTGTCTTATCTTAGATCGAGACTCTTTTATTAAAGCCCTTACGACTTCTCCACATCTGTCAGCGGGGGGAGCTTCGGGCACTGTTTATGAGCTATTTCGCGACGTTTTGCCTTCGGAATCTGGTGCTCGGGGTTTTGATATGTTTTTTCGAGTTTGTTCCCTTATTGCGGCTGGCAGTGTCCCATCTCGTATTTGTGATCTCCTCACGGCCTCCCGCCTCGTAGGTGTCACCAAACCTGAAGGGGGAATCTGTCCTATTGTAGTGGGCGAGGTATTGTACCATCTGCATCCAGCTCCAGCCCGCTTCGGTTCGGAGTGGCAACCCGAGGGGGTTGTGAGGCCGTGGTCCACGGGCTCCGGGCTTTGTTAGATGCCCATCCGGATTGTTTTCTAATGCCTTTAATACAGTGGATCGGAATGCAATTTTTCGGAGCTTATGGCTGCACTTTCTTTGATTATCCAGATATTTCTTTTTGTGAGAGTTTTTTTTTCTCTGAGCAGGAGCCTCTCTTTCTCCAATGATGATGATTTGGTCTCACTTTCCTCCGCGACTGGCACTCGTCAGGGTGATCCTCTTGAGGGCCCTTTGTTTGCCCCAGCCCATTACCGCGCCCTCTGAGCTTCTGCAGCTGCTTACCCTTCTTGCCTCTTCCCTTCATTTGCGAATGACACACACATTATTGGTCCTTCGGACCAAGTTATACCGGCCTATGACTTTTTCAAGGATTGCTTGGCCAAACTCAATCTTTCGGTCCAGCCCTATAAGTGTGTTGTTTGGTCCCCTTGTCCTATTCCTCCTCCTTTCACTCCCCCTCTTGGTTTTCAGACTCCTCCTTCCGAAGGCATTCGTGTGTTGGGTTGCACGCTTGGTTCCGATCTATACGTCACGACATTCTTTGATTCTGCTCTTTAGACAAATTTATCCCACGTGGACGACCTTCCTCACCTTTCTGGTCCCCAGGTGGCCTTTGCTCTTGTCACACGGTGTTTCCCTCACCGGCCCTCCTACCTTACTCAGACTTCCCCTCCCACCCCATCCTCCGTGTCCCCACTTTCTGCATTCGATGATTAGCTTATGGATGTCCTCCACACTTTGTTGGGCCGTGGAGCTTTTGATCGTGAGTCTGGGCATGCAGCACGCATCCAAGCCTCTATTCCTGTCTCGGCTGGCGGTTTGGGTTTACTCTCGACGGCGCGTGTTGCTCCAGCCGCCTATTTGGGGAGTTGGTGCCTTGTTGCTTCCACTATTGTCTCTCGTTTTCTAGCCGGAGACACTCCTATTCTTGCGGCCATGGTTCCCCGTGTTTTGGATGGTGAGCTCGCCTTCCAGCGGACCCTTTTGGATGCGACACGTTCTCTTCATCCGGCTGTTATCGAGGACATGCCGATTTTTTCCACTCTCGTTACGACATCAATTGCGCGTGTTCAAGAATCCATTTCTGATCGGGTTGTCGCCGCTATTAAATCCGAGTTTCTTCAGGCGCTTCCTTCTAATTCTTCGCGTGCACGTTTTATATCTTGTGGCGGACCTGGATCTGGAGCTTGGCTATTGGTTGTCCCTATCTTATCTACTCTTCGTTTCACCCCGGCTCAGTTCACCACGCCCCTTAGTTTCCGGCTTGGCCTCCCTCACCCACCTTTGCTTGGCTCACTTGTTTGCTCATGCGGCCACGTTCTCGAGCCCGACGGGGTCCATTTGCTTCGTTGCTCTCACGGGGGCGAGTTGATCCAGGCGCACGACACGATTCTAGACACCATCGCTACTATCGCTTTAGAGGATGATTTTTTTGTTCGTCGAGAGGTGTGTCACATTATTCCTTCGCGCCGGATTGACCTTGTATTACTTGATGGTGCGCGTCGTACATTTGGAGACATTGTCGTGGCGAACCCTACCTCAACTACAGTCGTCAACCAAGCGGCTCGTCATGTGGGAGTGGCTGCCTGTGACGCGGCTAAAAGGAAAGAGCTTGATTATGCCCTACGCGACGCAATGGATGGCTTCATTCCGATGGCGGTCGAGATATTTGGTTGCTTGGGTGTGGCTTTGGACGAGTTTTTCCGTACTTGTGGTCGGCGCTCGTTCGAGAGGCGAGGACCTGAGAGCCCTCCTCTTTCAGTCCTTACTTCTTTTTATCGTCAACGTTTTTCTTTGGCCCTACAACGGGTGTTGGCTTCTTTATTACTTCGATCGTCTATTGCCGTTGTGGATCGACGGCATGTTCCGGAACTTCCTCCTCGTGCTCCTCCGGGATTCGGGGACTTACGTGGTTGCTTTCCGTAGGTTTTTAGTTCTATTGGGGGATTTTTTTTTGTTACGTGTTAGTTTTTTCCTTTGATGTTTTGTTTGTTGGGTTTTGCTTTTTTGGGTGTTTTCGACTTCCATGCGATCCTTTCGTACTTTCGTCGGTTTTGCCTTCATTTTCCCTTTTGTTTATTCCCTCGTTATGTGGTTCTTTAGTTTTAGCAATGCTACTCATTTTTGTTCCCATGGACTCAAATGGTTTACCATCGCGCTTTTTAATAAAGTTGACCCTGTTTTTTTTTACTTTGAGTACTAAAATCGTTGAGGTTTGGCAAAAATTAATGGCAGGATTGTTTCCTCATGATGATGTCATCCACGAGGCGAAAAATCACTTAAAACGTTTGAATACCCAACTTACTATAATGAATTAAATATAATTTTGTCCACGTATTAGATCCGGCGATCGTATGTTCGACGTCACAATATGACACTGCTAAAACTCAAACGTAGACGTTTGAATAAAAATGGTCATAACAAAGTACAGGACACCGCGAATCGTAATTAAACTAATATACGCTAATTCCGTCACCCCAAATTTTGACTCTATCACCATAAATATAGTACATTATTCTAAATTATTCTTTTACCTTATTTAAGGTACTTTTTGAATGAGCGTTAATAACTCTTATACAGTGTCGTTTTTTATAGTGTGGCATACGGTTGCTGTTTGACTGTGCAAAATTGTACTTTATTAAGTGAAAAAGTACAAATGATGATTTAATACAGGTCGTTATTATGTAACTGCGTTTTAACAAACCACTTAGTGCAAACGTTATAGTAACGATAAACTGTACGTTTTGTCAGATTCTGTACGAATACCTAATTTACAGTAGAAATATTCAGCGCGTCAAATTAGAATACTACTTAGAATAATTTAGAGTGGAGAGCGTTGCGCGAATTAATATTACACGTGCGGTCGCAGAGAGCCAGAAACCGTTCAATATTTAATTTCAATTGAATTAGAAAATGGACGTGTCTATAACGACATTCGTAAGATTTGAACCAGCGTCACCTAAGTTTTCCGTAAAATCAAACCATTGGTAAGACTTTTGTCTTTCGTATCTACACTTTTGGAGGTTTGTGTTTAAACTTTGCAAATCTAGGGCTTTCATTCTATCTTTTCTTATAAAATATTATTTCGTGTATAATTTATTAATTTACGAAGTTTGAGTTTTCGAGTACAAACAATGTAGAAAACTCCTAGATGTTCAAATCGTGCGATTTTTTCATTTTTTACAGTTTATACGTATTGTACGTGACTCTTGAAAAAATTGCAAAAAAACGTCAACTGTAAACTGAACGAACAATTTACGGGAAACGAACAGACAAATTACGGTAAATGTACGGTTTTTACAGAAATTGTACGGAAGTTGACGAAAAAATACGATGCACGTATTGGAACTTTCTGTTTTGTAAACTGAACAGAATGTTAACGGATATGTATGGAATTTTATCGTACATCTACGGACAATTTCAAAAAGAGACGTTGCAACGTCACACTATTTGTGCGCCGTAAGTTCAATATGTGTACGAACGTCTTCTTCAAATTTTTGAAAAGAAGCCGCCATGAAAACTTGAACAGTTGAAAGTGAATCTTGAAGGAAGACGCCATTACCGAGGCCACAGCAGTAGATAGTGAAACTGCCGTTGAAGCCGTTGACGATGTTCTTCTAACAAAAAAAAGGCGTTGCCCTAGATTTAAACCTGGTCCTACAGATTCTTACTATACCCGCAGAGAGAGTCGTCCGTAACCAGTTGATGTAGATGTTCCGATGCACACTTAAGGTGTGATAACTATCTAAATAATTATAATTTTTTACCGCTCATTTAACGGAAAACATACGAACTGCGGTACATGTTGAATTCAATTTTTTTAACATGTACAGATTTGTACAGACAAAAATTCATTAACGATTTTTTCGATTTTTTCAAATCGACCTCTCCAGTTTCTACGTATTATACGCGCGTTCGAATCGTGCGTAAAATGCGTTTTGAACAACTATGAGAAAAATCGAACACGACGAGCCGAAAATAGAGAAGTTAACGCCAAAGAACAAAACATTTCAATCGTACGAAACGTTAAAGTACGATAAAAAAAAGTCAGTACTGAGTACATTCGATACGACTTTGAGTACTTAATTCGTTGAACTCTGGCAAAAATGAATGGTACGATTGTTTCCTCATGATGATGTCATCCACGAGGCAAAAAATCAGCAGAAAAGGTTGAATACCCAAATTACTGTAATGAATTAAATATAATATTGTCCACACGTTAGATCCGGCGATTCTATGTTCGACGTCACAATATCAAACTGCTAAAACTCAAACGTAGATGTTTGAATAAAAACGGTGATAACAAAGTATAGTACTGTATTGTATGATTGTACTTTTCGTTCAGTGTTTGATTCCTGTAAGGCAAACTGATATTGACGGTTGCGCTAACAGATTTTTCAAATACGGCGACCTACATAAGGTCTACATAGAATTGAAATGTCATACTTTTCAGAATTACGAACTTTGTTATTTTTTTATTTTCGAATGCAGCTGTACTTATACTATATTGTTTTCAGTCGCTAATTCCAGTAATTTTTTTACAGTCCACCATGCCAAAGGTAGTACTGTACTGTGAACAAACTAATAAAAAACCCTAAACATATAAGGGTATGTCCCCATGTACTTGTAACTTAGCAAACTTACTTTGTATCATAGCGCGGATCCGCCGGACCCGGTTTTCAAGTGCCCCCATGCGTAAGAACGAAATCGTAACTTACGTTTGTGACTATTATATACCTTGACAATACCTGTGACGGTTGTCTCGCATGTTATTTTTTGGAACTGCTTGTGACGTCGCATATTTTACCGTGACATTGTAGACGTACCGCCTTACAGCCGGTGCCGTTCCACGGTTCGAAGAAGATGTGTTTTGCCTCAGCGTCTCCTGTCCGCTCGACGTGAAATGGCATCGGAATTTCAAGACCACTGCAAAACAAAATTCCGTATCGGACGAAAACGGACAAAACAAAACAAATTGTGTACTTTTCGTCGTCGTACTGGACGCAAACGGACAGACCATAGCGAATTATGTACCTTTCTTTGTCGCTAGAAATCGTTTGAATTTTTTTGAACATTACGGCAAGTGCGAACATGTGTTTCTATTTGTTTATCTAGAATACCTAGTTTTAAAACACATCGCCGATGTGTTTTAAAGATAAGTTTGAAGATGACGTTTTTTGTCGTGGCTGTGGATCGAAAAACACAAGACGACAAATTTTCGTATACCTTAAGTTCGAGGGTGACGCAAATTGTACTCTACAAATTTGCGATTCCTTCGTACGGTTGCAACTTCGGCAGTACGACGCTAAGTTTTACAGGAAAACGACAAAAAAAAACCCTTACTTATGCACATGGGGACATACCCTAACCCTAAAAATCCGAAATACTCGGGGGGTATCTTGCAAATTGGTGGGTCTAATGCCTTTTTGGCTCTAAAATACGAGTCCCACCAGACCCACCAACTGGGCAAACTTGTAAGAAACCTAGTCCGTATTGAACCCATGCTGGTGATGTACTTGGCTTGATGGAGCGGTTGCTTATCGCAACCGCTCCAAAAAAAAAAAAGCAATCAATAAAATCAAAAAATATATATAATATAAATATACATTTTGATTTTCTCAATAAAATATATTGTCGTTGCTTATCGGATGCGGAAACAAAAGTCATTGAACATTCATTGTTAACCCTTGGAGAATCTTTTTTGATTCTAAGTAAACATATCTTTCAAAAAACTGAGAAAAAACAGTACGAAATGGTACGAATTCCAATAAACAATCGCACTTTTTGGCTGATGGAAGTTCACCCTTATAACATTTTTCCTCGGGTGCACATTTGTACGATTATTAATCTGACGGTTGCGATGAGAATTTAAGATTCTCACCTCCGATTCCTTCCATCCGATTGGAGGTCTCAGGTCGAGAATCGGACAAGAAAAAGATGTCTTACGTGGCGACAAAAACATTAACAGCGACGGTTTGTGCCTTAGTTCAAAAGTAGGTGAAAGTACACCCATACAATATGCCTATTGTACGCAAAAAATACAATATACCCTTAAGACCCATATTGTATTGGCCGCAAAATGAAATAAAATAGTAACAAGGTTGAGTTGCACATGGATCGATAGAGAATTAAACGTCATGTCTAAATTGAAAAAAAAAAACGGACAAAAGTGAGTTTTGAGCGACTTTTTATTTAAACCGTCAGATTCGGACGATCGGATGGTCGCTGATCAAAGTAGTGATCTAAGAAGATCACATGAAAAGCCTATAACACAACTTACGATGAAGGCGCCGACAAAAGACCTACAATAGAAACGCCTAATTTTGAAATATGGTTCGTGCCCATGTAACGGTAACTTAGCGATGTACCATAGTTTTGTTTTTTAGTGAAAATTTTACGTACTACTGTACTGTAACTTCAGTGTTCCAATGTCCCAAAAAAATTGTTTCTCAACTCTGCAACGGTTGTAGACGCTAGAGTACATTATTCTATGACGATTCAAAACTTTCGGCGTCGGCTTTTTTGTGACGTTGTAGACGTTTAGTTTTTTTGTGACATTGTGACCTCATGCTCACTTGCGATAGCGTCGACGTCATTTGTTCTAGAACTTTCCGCCGTAGTTTGCCGATTTGGTTTTTTTGTCTTTTCTCGCTCGATTTTTCAACGAACTACGCCCAAAGATAGTCAAGAAAGGCGAGAGAGACAGAAAAAGAGTGTTTTTCACTCTCTTTTTGCTTTGCCCCTTTTCTAAAAAGGAAAAGCATTGTAGTCGTCTTCGTCTCTGGTGACAACGAAAATTGATCGTTGATTTTTTTTGGGTAAGATCTTGAGCCGTTGAGTGTTTTGAGTTTTGATTGGCGTCTCTGGTGACAACGATAATTGATTGTCAATATTTTTGTGTAAGATCGTGAGCCGTTGAGTGATTTGAGTTTTGATTGGCTTTGTCATGTTCCAATTTTGATGTAATGAAAAGAGACACGTGGTACAATCCTATTTGTTGTATTTGTCGTGGTTGTAGTGGTATGATTAAAGGCCGGACAAAATCGACGTCACGCCAAAATGTCGTGTTATCAATACCGGTTGAGTAACGTACAGTATCGTACTTTAAATTTTTGCGCGTACGATCCCGTCATATCACGCCACGTTGTCGTTTTCTCAATATCCGTACATTACTGTTATTTCAGTGTTGGCGTGACGTACGATGTGTCGTGTTATCAATACCGGTACAGTAACGTATAGTATCGCAATTTTAATTTTGGCGTGTGCGATCTCGTCACATCACGCCACATTGTTGTATTCTCAATATCCGTACACTACACAGCGAATCGTAGTTAGAGTAAATAACGCTAATTCGGTCGCCCTAAATTTTGACTCTATCACGTTAAATAGAGTAAATGATTCGAATTTTTTCATTATGCTATTTAAGGTAAGGTTTAATTAGCGTAAAAAAATCTAATATAGGTTCATTTTAAATGGTGTGGAGTACGGACAACGTCTGGCTGTGCAAAATTGTACTTTTATAAGTAAAAAGGTACGAATACTAATTTAATAGAATCGCGCTCGCATGTGAAATTGCACTAAACAAAAAATTAAATCTCATCGAAAAAAACCCGTTTGCATAGCTCCGTCCGTCGACAACATTGTCGTCCGTGTGAACATTCACATGAATTTACATGTGAAAAGTTTGAAGTTAAACGGCAACAATATGAGTTGAGACAAATAGTATATATATATGAGAGAAATAGAACTAACGTCATAATGACGTCAAAATATACGGACTGACAGTTTTTGTATGTCTACATAATTTAGTGTTCATAATTACAGCACGGATAATTATTGCCAACATAACATAATATAGAGTACTTAAATAAATTAGAGTAAACTTCCTCGTGAAAAGATTCTATCACATAAATTAGCATTCATAATTCATTTTTTTTGTTTTTTTACTCTAATTACGATTCGCGGTGTACCGTAATTTCAGTGTTGGAATCACGTACGATGTTCGTACATGGTACGCACAGTACTATCGCATTGTACATGGTAAAGACCATGACGATGCCAAGTGGATGGTTTAATTCGCCTTTCGTTCATGTAGGGGGTTTGATTAAGCGTAAAAGTTTCAGATTGACTGAATATATCATGTAGTATTAAATACTTTAATGTTAAGTCTAGAATACACAATAAACCATTAGCATTAATCAACCATTATTCGTTTAAACAAAATACTAATGGTTTTTGTTTATTTTATGTTAAGGTGTTGCATGTATATTTTTTATATTTTTTTTATCAATACATAATATCACAAAAGAAGAAAACAAAAAAAACAAACAAAATAAATAACCACAATACAACCTTGATCACATAACAAAAACACAAGAAAAAAATGTAAACATAGCAAAGAAAATAATAAGAAAAAAAAAAACATCAAACTTAACTAGGATTAAACCAACTTAGTCCAAAGACCTAGAAGGTTGGAACAACATCATTATCAGCTCGATGGCTAACTAACACTACAAACACGTATTTTCTTTTGTATTTTTTTATAGTTAGAATATGTTGATTACTTTAAGTATTTTTTTTGTTTTCGATCAAGCACCTTAGTCAAAGACCTAGATGGTTGCATAAACATCATTATCAGCTTAAAGACTGACTAACATTACAAACACTTATTATTTATTAATTTTGTTGTTTATTATACTAGATTGATTACTTTGAGTACTTTGATTTTTTTTTTTTTTTTTTTTTGGTCAACCAACTTAGTCCTAAGAATTAAAAAGTTTCATAAATATCACTACCAGCTTGGAGGCTGACCAACATTACGAAAACTTGTTTTCATTCATAATATTTGTTTGTTAGATTACATTGTTACTTTGAATATTTTTTTTTGTTTTTTCGATTAACCAACTTAGTCTATGAAATTCTATGGGTTCCATTGCCACACAAAATTCGCAGGTCCAAGGAAGTTTATCTAGTTAGTGCCAACTCCAAGTTGATAAAAACCCAAATGATTGACCCATTGACAATCAGAACCCCAATACAACTTCACCCTTGTGAAATAAGATTTCATGTGTGCTCAGTTCCACCACAGAATGCAAAGTTAGAATATGAGTTTTGAACACATTCACCAACTTTGACTTCCCCTTAGAAATGCAACCACCCTGGCAGGTAAAAACTCTGACCGACTACACCCGCAGCAAAAAGAATCACTGAAAATGGTCAAGTAAATTGATCGTTATGGCCGGCCAAAGTTTGCCTTTTATACAAGATGCTCTTAGGGAGAGGCGGCTACCTACCCAAAAAATTATAAATCCTGGTACCTCTCTAAACCCCTTCTACTAAAGTACGGCGCCAATCACAAGATTGTACCGTACAGAAAAGTACAGGTGTCGGAGTACTTTCTGTATGACAACTGTACGACAGGACCATACAAACGTGTCATCCGGAATGGCGGCGCCAGAAAACGCCAAGGCGGCCATTCCAGAATCTCGGCTCGCACCACGGCCGTCGATTAAATCCGACATTCAATTCTGCCCGTCGAAACAAATGCGCGGTATTTGTTTCACGAAGTACCGTACACCGTACTATTCTAAACTGTATCTATCTACTAAGAATCTATTCGCGCCGTTAAATGAATTCGTCTACGAGTACATGTTTATATAATTATCAAACCCTACATGTCCTAGCACTAGTCCTAGACTAAACGGACAAAGCTAATGGCTACGGGTTGTTTGACGGACGGTAGGTACCATGATCAAATCCTGGGTCCGTCAAATACCTTTTTAGTTAACCTACTGTTATCTACTCGTCTCTCTGGAGAGCTTAGGCAGGCATGGCTAGCTCCCTCTCCAACCTTCAGTGACTACAACAAGTGTGGGGGCTTAGAGAAGGGCCTTAGAGAAGGGAGTCAGAGGCAGACTGCCTCTGCTCTTTTTCCTATCCTAAATAAAGACCTAGAAAATACTCAAATATCATCAGTCTAAAAACCACCAAGAAAGTTGCTGAACATCATTATCAGCTCAAATGCTGAACATTACAAACACTGGTATATATATATATTTTTAAATACAACACAAATACTTTGACTACTTTGCTTCGATGGTACTTGATTACTTTGTTTTTTTTATATGACCAACATTACAGACATTCATTTTTTTTTGTTTTTTGAAAAACATTACAAATACTTTGAATACTGAAATACAATACAAATTTTTTGAATACTTTGTTTTGGTGATACTTTGATTACATCATCATCATCATCATCATCATCATTACATCATCATCATCATCGTTAACATCATCATCATCATCATCATCACATCATCATCATCATCATCATCGTCATCATCATCATCATCATCATCATCATCATCATCATCATCATCATTATCATGATCATGATCATGATCATCATCATCATCATCAAATCATCATCATCATCATTATCATCATCAACATTGTCGTCATCATCATCCTCATCATCGGTCACTACAGAAAAATACAAACAAAAGAGAGAGTCATATCAGATTACCTGAGCAATGACCCGATTCTCTCCAAAGAGTTTTGACACTCTACTGGAAACCACTGGCATAGATTTGTGAACACAATCGAAATGAACCTGCAAAAAAATGGGAAAAAAAAAGAAAAACAATGAGTTTTCTTCCCTCTCTTCCAAGAAAAGAGTTAAAAGTTACCTGGACAACCCTACACCATGTGTCGCTATTAGTGTTTATAACAATAATTCAATGTCATTTCTTTTTTGCGTGCTAACCACAAAATAGAGTTAATAATACTATTTTTTTTCTTAACGGTAATTCTTTAAAAGTTCAATACCAACCACGTTATACGAAACTAAATTATAATTAAAAATGATAAAATAAATCCCACGATAACAATTTTTTTTCTCTAATAGATTCAATCGAGCATCATATACCCAAAAACATGCCTAGGTAGATATTTACATACATTCCTTTTCCTGAAAAATTACTGTAACATCATAAACTGGAAAACAAAAATCAGTATGAACTGAAGTACACTGTGAATCACTTTTAGGGGTGATCAACAATCAGAATAAGGATTGTATTAGTGTTAATAAACAATAGGTATGAGAATTGTTTTAGTATTAATAAAAAAATAGTATGAGGATTGTTTTCTTGTTAATAAACAATTAGTTAAGGATTGTTTTAGTGTTAAGAAACATGTGTACGAGGATTGTTTTAGTGTCAATAATTGTATTTCTAGTTCGGATTCTGTGGACAATTATGAACCGCAAAAAGAACTAGGGCTAAGACGAAACCAATTAGTATCAACAACTTTCTATTGTGTTTAGAAGCCAAAAACAGCTTAATAACATTGACAAGTAAAACCTCAAGATATCATTTCTACAAAAAAAATTCAAAGTGCAATAATAACATAATAGGTAAAACTTTGAGATTTTCAATTGGAAATGTAGAGAAAAGCTTGTATTTAATAATACATCTTTCACAATAATTAGTCGACCAATAAATTGTCTAGTCAATTCATGATAAATCTTTAGTTGAATCTTTAATTGTTTTGATTTAGAAAAACAAAATGTTTTACTCTGAAATGTTCTGATTGGAAAGAAAAAAAAAGAGTAACAAAACTTTTAGCACTCCCGAGTATATTAAGAATATAAAAGATTATTGTTGTGTGAAAACATAAACATAAACGCAAACATAAATATAAACGTAAACACAGACATAAATATGAACATAAAAATAAACATAAACATTAAGGAGGCCGCAAAGAATACATACATAAACTAGACTTCCTTTTTCTACCACTTCTCCTTTTCCATCCAAATAATGGTAGTATTTCAGACCATCTTATGCAAAGCCAAAGGAGAAACATGAGTTAACATATAAATAAATAACAGCCATAACAAAAATACATTTTTTGTTTAGGCACTCAGAAGTCTTTTTTCTCATTACAAATTTTTTCGATATTTAATCTCGATATCACGATCAGAAGGTGAGACCAGTACCTTTGGATTGCTCCCATAAAAAATTAAAACACGGTTGAAAATGAAATTAAAGACGTTTAAGTGCATCAAATATGTCTAACACTAATAGCGATGATAAACACGAGGTGATTAACAAACAACAATAACAAAAGAATGGTGTTTATACCAAAGTTGCTAAGACTGTTTACGAAATAATGTTTATATAATACTGTGGTTTCTAAAACAAGTCTAATTATGTTGGAAAATTTTAAATGCAATTGTGCAACTACAACTTTTTGAAATCAAGTAGGTCCCATGTTAACTTGTATCGTACTACACATATCACCCTTGGTTATAACAAAAAACTACAGTGTGTATTGTTATTAGCGCCATTTTTTTGTCTATTTTAACCAGCTATTTTCTCTGCATATGTCTCCAATTTATTGTTGGATTATTGTCGTTTCGCGGTATTTCCGCAAAGCGTCATACCAACATTTAATTGTTGACGTGAAGTACCACGTCATCATACGAAACGTACGATGTAAGTTTCGTGGTACTAATTTTGAAGCGTCCGCGAACGAAACATACTCTGTCATTTCGCGTGACTTTTGTCTTCATGTACAGATGTTTGATTTTGCGTGCAGGTGTACTTGTGAAGCGACACGTGTTAAGTCAACGTTTGGAGTTTGTTGTTTCGAAGGAAGAAAGCGCGTGCGCCTTCCTTCGTGGAATTTTCATTGAAGAGTGCACAGTCAGCTAGGGACAGACTTCGTCGCTACGCTAAGTTCTGCTTGTCTTATCTTGTTGTCTCTTAGTGTAGAGTAGCGAGTATATATAGACAGCAGTGTACATGTGCAGAGTATCGATTGAATTAATTAATCAATCTATCTTAGATGAGTAATCTTGGAGAAGAGGATTAATAGTGAAGAGAGAGAAGAGAGAAGAGAGAAGAGACATGATGTAAAGAGGCTTCGGCCAAGAACACTTATAAATCTTTTTGGCTGAATATTCTTCTTGTCTTTTATGAGCTTCCGCTGTGTAATGATTTTTGTATTGTGAATTATTTTTGTAAAACTTTTTGTTTAAGATCCTACAATTGGTATCGGAGCTAGTGCTTCGGTGATAGAGAGAGAGCGCATGGGGAGGAAGAAGAATAGAAATATTCCTTCCCCCATGTCGACTTCGGAGAGAGCAAGAGAGTTCAGTTTTTCGGGTTCTCAATTTGAGGAGACTCGGAATACGGAGAGAAAATTTGAGGAGATGTTTGATACATTAATGAGATATGTAGATTCACGATTTCAAACTCAATCTAGTGAGAAAAGAGAATTTGCTTCATTTCAGGCTGCCGATCCATTTAGTGGAGGAGCTAATGAGAGTGAGATAAAAGAGAGAATTAGGAAAGGTAAAGCAAAGATAGAGGAAGATTCAGATTTTGAAGAAGCGTTGGATAATGAAGATGATTATAATATGTCGGGGAAATCCGTGGCCTTTAATGGCACCAATTATGCGGTTTGGAAGAAATTTATTTCAAATCAACTTATTCTCAAGAGGCTTTGGAGGATTGTCAATGGAGAAGAGAAGATGCCAACGGAGAGCAAGGCACGTGCTCAATGGAGGTTGAAAGATATTGCGGCAACGACCGGTTTGATGAAGAATTGCACTTCTTCCGTGCTTGATCATTTCCTCGCTCACGGAACGGCCCATGAGTGTTGGCAAGCACTTGAAGAGCAATATGAGAAAGGTGTTGAGAACAAAGGTCAATATGTTTATACGGATTTTATGAATTTTAAAATCAAGTCAAATGAATTGATGGATGATGCCGTGAAGCGCTTCAATATCATACTCGAGCAATTACTCAACAATGGTCGAGTTATTTTGGATGCGGATAAATTAAGCGTGTTTCTTAACGCTTTGCCGGAGAAGCTTTCGCATCTTAAAGCTATTTTACGAGCGAAGGCGGATAACACTTTCGGATTCACCGTCAATTTTATCAAAATGTCGGAGGGAACTCCATCGGCTTCTTAAAGTGGAGGAGGAGGAGTTCTCAACTCTACTACTCCCGAAACCCCGGATCTTAACTATGCCGGTGGTAGAGGAGGTGGTAGAGGAGGTGGCCCGAGAGGTGGTGGTGGCGGCCGAGGCAACAAGAGGGAGCAAGGTCGTCCACCGAAAGTCCCTTCGGATCTTTCCAATGTGACATGCTACCGGTGTAACCGGCTTGGACATTTGTCTTCATCTTGTCCGGATAAGGATAAGCAATGTCATTTTTGCGGTAAGTGGGGGCATACGATCCCTCAATGTTATGCAAAGAGTGGAGATTCCGGAGGTGGAAGAGGAGCTAAAGGAGGTGATAGAGGCGCCGGAGGTGGCGGCCGAGGAGGACGCCGCGGTGGTGGTCGTGGTTATGGTAATGCAAATTACTTTGACTATGGTAATGAAACCGGTGATGTTTTTCCGGTTCTTAACCTTACCCTTGATTCGGTAAGTAGTGGAGGAAATTTGGAGAAAGAGTGGATCATTGATACGGGGGCATCTCACCATGTTTGCACGGATGCTACCTTGTTTGATGACATGAGGGAACTTACGGTTCCAAAGTTTATTACGGTAGCAAGCGGCCATGTCATTTCGGTTGGTACGGTTGGCACGGTTCGGCTTGATCTTCTTTCATGGGATAAGGATGGGAAGGAGAGATCGATGGAGTATCGTCTTCAAAATACTCTTTACATTCCGGACGGTTCGGTCAATTTGTTAAGCGTTCCACAAATCCAAAAGAATGGTGGAAGTTTACTTGCGAGTGGTGATCAATCTATCGAGATTTGGAATGAGAAGGGGAATGTAATTGGAGAAGGAGTTGTAACGGATGCGAATCATAGTCGGCTCTTATGGAGGAGGCCGAAATCTAAAGTTCCCACCGAGGGAATTTCACATCAAATTTCGGAGTTGAAAGGTGATCTTACCTTATGGCATCATCGAATGTGTCATAGATCCGAGGTAAGTTTGAAGAAGATGATTCGTCATTCTTCCGTGAGGGGTTTGGACCTCGCATCCGGTGAGAAGGTGAACGGATGCGGAGGATGTAGCAAAGGACGTCAAATTCGGAAATCCCATCCGAATAAAGACATCAAGCATCGTGCTCAAAGTCCTTTGGAGGTTGTTCACATCGATCTTTGTGGACATATTAAACCCGAGACAATTGGAGGTAATAAGTATACTTTGGTGATTGTTGATGACTTCTCTCGGAAGTCATGGGTGTACTTATTGAAAAAGAAATCGGATGCATTTGAAAAATTTAAAGAATGGCATGTAATGGCCGAAAGGCAAATTGATAAGAAGCTTAAGTCTATTCGATCGGACAATGGAGGGGAGTTTGTTGTTTTTGAGGGGTATTGTAAGGAGTGGGGGATAAGGCATCAATTCACGGCGCCTTATTCTCCGGAATCAAATGGAGTGGCCGAGAGAAAGAATCGTACCTTACAAGAAATGGTCCGTGCGATGGTTCATAGCTCCGGACGAGAGATGTTTTTGTGGGGAGATGCGATTCTTACGGCGAATTACATTTGTAACCGAAGACTCACTTCGGTTTCCAGAAGAAAAACACCGGAGGAGTTATGGAGTGGTAGAAAGCCCACGGTTCATCATTTGAGAATTTGGGGATGTCATGCCACGGTTTATGTAGAATCAATTAAGAGGAAGGGGAAATTTGCACCAAGGTGTTGGCCGGGAATTTTTGTTGGTTATAGTGCGAAGGGGAATTTGTACCGAGTGTATGATCCGGCTCGTCACACCGTGGAGGAATCTCGGAATGTGGATTTTCATGAGGATCTCAAATCCGCCATGAATTCCGTTGGGAAATTTAAAGAAAATTTGGATTTCTATGAGGAGAGTGAAATTGAGAACTTTCCTTACATTGGGGATTCGGAATCCGATGTGGAACCGAATGAGGAAACTAAGAAAAATAATTTGAAGAAATCGGTTGAAATTGAATTTGGAAGTAAGAGTGATGGATCTTTGGATTCCCGAGTGCCTTCGAACATTCGGAAATCTCAAAGTTCTAAATTGAGTTCTAAATCGAGTGAGAAGGATATTGAAATTGAATCCGAGGAAGAGAAAGAAGAAAAAGAGGAGGAGCAAGTTATTAGGAGGAGCTCTCGGATTACAAAGGGGAAGAAACCGGAGAAACTCACTTACGATCGAAAAGGGGAAAATACATCAAATTCGCATTATTTTCTTTCCGATGCTAAGGAGACGGAGTTTCTTTTGTAGCAATCACTTTCGGAAAATATGACCGGCGACCCTCAATCTTATGTCTAGGCTAGAAGGTCGGTTGATTGGGAGAGTAAGTGGAAACCGGCGCGGGAGAAAGAATTTAAGTCGGTGGTTGATAATCGAACTTTTGAGGAAGTGAAATTACCGGAGGGGAAAAAGGCGATTGATGCAAAGTGGGTCTTTAAAACCAAAACTGGAGCGTCGAGTGAAATTATTAAGTACAAGGCGAGGCTTGTGTGTAAGGGGTTCCAACAACGTGAGGGAATCGATTTTAAGGAGACTTATGCTCCCGTGGTGAAGTTCGACTCACTACGGATTATTATTGCAATTGCAGCGATGGGGAAGAAGCACGTCCATCAAATGGACGTTGAGACCGCGTTTTTAAATGGTGAGTTGGAGGAAGAGGTATATATGAAAGTACCGGAAGGTGTCTCTCCTTTGAAGGAAGGAAATGTATGGCGTTTGAGAAAATCATTATATGGTTTGAAACAAGCACCACGCACTTGGTATTTGAGACTTCATCAAGTGCTATTGAAGTTTGGATTTGTACGGACGACGTCCGATTGTGGAGTTTACGTGAAAGGTGAAGGAGTTGATCAAATCATCTTTTCTGTTTATGTGGATGATTTCTTGATGGCATGCGACAAGTTGGAGCGCATTAATGAGTTGAAATGTTATCTTGGATTACATTTCAAAGTAACGGATCTTGGAGAGGTACGATATATTTTAGGGATTGAAGTGATACGTGACAAGGAGGGGAACATTAAATTGAGTCAAGCTCAATATTGTAAGGAGATTTTGGAGAGATTCGGTATGACTGACGCGAAACCGCTTTCTACACCGTTGGATGCAAACCTACACATTCGTAAGTTTGAAGAGGAGGATTCTATCGACGTACCTTATCGAGAGGCGGTTGGTTCACTTATGTACCTTAGCGTTGGTACTCGTCCAGATATTTCGGCCGCGGTTTCTATCGTAAGCCGTTATTGTCACGAGCCAAAGAAGGCGCATTCGGAGGCCGTACGACGTATCTTTCGATACTTGGTTGGTACGATTGATCTTGGACTTTTGTTTACTTCTGACAAAAATTCTTTGGAGTGTGTTGGGTATTGTGACGCGGATTGGGGCGGCGATTTTGATTCAAGTAAGTCTACGTCAGGATATGCATTTATTTTTGGAGGAGCTGCGATCTCGTGGAGTTCAAGGCTACAACCTACGGTTGCGTTGAGTTCCACAGAATCTGAGTATATGGCTGCGTGTCATGCAGCTAAGGCTTCGATTTGGATTAAGGAGATGTTACGTGAGTTAAGCATTCCTATTGGTTGTATGACGATTTATTCTGACAGCATGAGTTCTATGGCGTTGGCGAAAAATCCTGTGTTTCACAAGAGGACGAAACACATCAGGTTCCAATGGCATTTTGTAAGAGATTTGGTTACGGCAAATGAGATTGAATTTTCGTACGTACCAACTAAAGAGGAGGCGGCTGATTTGTTGACAAAGGCTGCTACACATGATGTGTTTGAGAGGGGACGACCGAAACTTGGATTATTTTAAAGAGTTTGGCGATTCCGACAATAAGAGGGGGATTGTTGGATTATTGTCGTTTCGCGGTATTTCCGCGAAGCGTCATACCAACATTTAATTGTTGACGTGAAGTACCACGTCATCATACGAAACGTACGATGTAAGTTTCGTGGTACTAATTTTGAAGCGTCCGCGAACGAAACATACTATTTCATTTCGCGTGACTTTTGTCTTCATGTACAGATGTTTGATTTTGCGTGCAGGTGTACTTGTGAAGCGACACGTGTTAAGTCAACGTTTGGAGTTTGTTGTTTCGAAGGAAGAAAGCGCGTGCGCCTTCCTTCGTGGAATTTTCATTGAAGAGTGCACAGTCAGCTAGGGACAGACTTCGTCGCTACGCTAAGTTCTGCTTGTCTTATCTTGTTGTCTCTTAGTGTAGAGTAGCGAGTATATATAGACAGCAGTGTACATGTGCAGAGTATCGATTGAATTAATTAATCAATCTATCTTAGATGAGTAATCTTGGAGAAGAGGATTAATAGTGAAGAGAGAGAAGAGAGAAGAGAGAAGAGACATGATGTAAAGAGGCTTCGGCCAAGAACACTTATAAATCTTTTTGGCTGAATATTCTTCTTGTCTTTTATGAGCTCCCGCTGTGTAATGATTTTTGTATTGTGAATTATTTTTGTAAAACTTTTTGTTTAAGATCCTACATTTATGTGTCCAATTTTAGTTTTGAAACCAACAAACAAAAGGTAATATCCTTAACTTTTCATGGAAGTCTTCAAATTAATAATGCAACAAGTGTGCATGGAGAAACAATGATTAACGCGGCAAGAAAAACGTTGACGCTAATAATGATGCGCAGTGTATTAAAACAGACACATATCATGAGTTTAATGTTTAAACCACATTATAGTGTGGACAAAAGTTGACATAAAAGATGACTGGCTCATCCATGCATTAATAAGTTAGAAGCTACTTTTGAATGGTTAAGACAAACATTTAACAATTTAAATAGATCCTGTTGTCCTGACTGGTATCTTTGACTGATATTTTAGCTAATTTGGAATAATAAAAATAAGAATAACAATAACAATAAAAAAATAATAATTATTATAATGTGTATAATATTTGCTCAAGATATATCATAGATCTAATAAAATGATTTATCACACTTATAATAAATATACAGACAGTCAGTTTAGTTATAATTTCTATAATACCTATAATAACATTTACAATATGTATAATATAGAATAAAAGGTACAATGTATATAATATATATAACACTAATGGCTTTAATATATATAGTAAAAACAATAATATATGTAATGTATGTAACAACAGTTTAGTAGTAAAATATATTAAATATATATAAAACAGTTTAGTTAAAATATATGTAGTATGTATCATAATAAAAGTTATATATACATATAATATACATGGCAATAATTGTAATAAATTTAATACATATAAGAGTATAATTTATATAATAATAATAGTTATACTTTATGAAATATATGTATTAATAATAATTATCGTATATATAATGACAATTACAATATATATAACATATCGAATAATATTTCTAACACATGTAACTGATATAGTATAATACGTTATAAACCGTTATAATACATATTTAACATAAGTAATATTTGTAATGTATACAATAATGCACGTTATTATCTGTTTAATATATTTGAAGTAGGTGCTATAATATAAATAATGTATATAATAATAGTTGAAGCATAATATATCAAACTACTGTTACAACTATTGCTATAGTTGTACTGTATACTAATAATAATTATAATAAACATAATGTAATGGTTAGATATAATTGTCATAATATATATAATATCCCAGTTAGTTTCAACTGTTATAATTACTATAATGAAAACAAGAGGAGGAAGGAGAAGAATTTGCTACATTTGCATGCGCTAACTCTCTAAAAGATTTTAACACGTAGAGATTACCACATTTAATCCCCTTTCCAAGGGAAATATGGTTTGACGAAAAAAACTGGACGCCGGTTTCAGAAATGACTCCAAAACTACTATTTTTGAGTGTCGTACCCACAAAAAAAAGATTTATCTTGAGTTGGGGAACGTAGTAAACGTTATCCTAAATGAGAGACTCGGAACTATTCGTATTTATGACCACGTGTCCAACAAAATTTAACGTTAGGACAGAGTTATTTCCAAGTAAAATGTTTAAAAGAGAAAAAAGCATAACAAGATTTGTCATGATAGATTTAGAACATGACATGTGGTGGGAAGCACCACAATCTATTAACCAATCATGATTGTTACCTGAAGCATTGAATGCGTACCCATAGTCCATTGGAGGGATGGGAGTAGGTACAGAATTGGTGTGGTTAGTTGGCTGTACGTTCGGATCCGTTACGTCAGAATGAAGGAGTAGAGGAGGTACAGTTGGCGCAAGTTGAAAATGTGGCGACATGTTGTACCAAGGGGGAGGTGGCCCGTAAGGACCGTACGAAGGAGTAATGAATGCTGCAATCGCGTGTCCAACATGATTGTACGCGACAGGCGGATAGGGCGGCGCTCTTGGATTTGGAGCGTTGTATTTATTTTGACCGCCGCCGCCACCGACTGTCGCACGTTCACGTTTTCGAGCGAGAACTGGACACGCGTCGATTAAATGATCTTTCTCTTTGCAGTATCTGCAAAAAGTGGAAGATCCTGCAGCACCTGTAAAAGGATTTTTTGAAACAAAAGTAGTTAGTGCTGTGGCGTCAGATGATGTCAAATATTTTTTTAATTTTTGTCTGCTCTCTTCGTAGACAAGTTGATTGGTTGGATGAGGTAAGGTGACATTCGCAGGATTTTTGTCAACCGTACCAACAAAAGATTCAAAACTAGGCGGCAATCTTGCCAAAATCACGCTGATAAGATCTTCATGCGTCACAGGATAATTAATACATTTTAAACGGCCAGCGTATGATTGTACTTTTTGTATAAACGACAGCATGTCTTCAGACTTATCCTTTTCAAGGAGAATAAATTCTCGTCGAAGGGCAAAACGATGTGGCCACGTGTCGGTTTCATACGCGGCGCACAAAAGTAGCCACGCTTCATTTGCGGTTGTGGCGCTTCGCACAAGATTTGCAATTGTTCCATCCAGCAACAGTATGAGACGAGACAGCGCGACGGAGTCTTTTTCCTTCCACGCAATGATTGCAGTCTGGGTGGCCGCAAAATCATCGTCATCCTCATCTGGCAGAATTGGAATGATGACGTCTCCTATGACGTGGCCCCATAATTTCTCAAAACTGAATAGATGCTGGATTAGAAATTTCCAGTTGTAAAAGTCTTGTCATTTAAACTTATGTACTGAGTTTGACACGGCCGAAGCTGTGGGCCCATAACCTAATAAGTTAGCGGCCATAACAAAAGAAAGATTTAAAGCAAAAGGACAGACAAATGTACAAAGTACATAAAGGGAACAAAGGACAGTAAAGACTGTCGTGAACTTGAGTTCAGTATTGATTGAAAAAAGTTAAATGAAACAAAGTTAGGCGCTTGAGTTTTATAGATAAACTCAAGCGTGTAAAGCGCATTAAATGGAGGTACGAATAATCTAGGTAACTTCTGATAAGTGGAGATCATCTAGGTATATCTAAAAATGTAGGTAGAACTAGTTAGCAAGATTCCAAGAATTAGTGGGAATCTTTCTACGCTAAATAACAATATGTACAAAAAAAAGGTACAACGAGTACATGAACACTAATTAAAGTTTTATACTTAAGACTTAGTGTTCTAGGACTTAATAACTATCGAGAAACAACTATCTAAACATATTGGTTCAAAAGTAGTGTGGAATGTAGAAGTAGTCGAATTCCAATAACAAGTAGCTATAACATTCAATTTGCATCACATACCGAGATCTTGATAAACGATAAATCGACACGATGTATCAAACCGTCGATAATTGCGGTTTTGATACTGGAATATCACTAATAAATACAAGCAAAGCATCTCGTGCGTCCATACGTGGTACACTTTGTGCAGGAAGTACTTTTGTCAATCTAAAATATTTTTGTCGGATATCATGAGATCGATGTTTGTTTGTAGAGCGGATAAAATCACAAATTGTAACATCTTGATTTCACCATGTACTATTATCGCGATTTTGATTGTTTTACATTAGGCATTTTTGTTATATTTTAATTGAGATAACATATCGTTTTGGTTATGTCATATCTTACCGCCACAGTGAAGGAAAGTATCGCATGTTCTATGAACGACACTTTGTATTGTGATGGTGTGGATGTCCATTGCCAAACCCTTTATTAGTTGAATAACTCAAAGTTGGAATTGAATTGTTCGAATTCTTTGTATGACTATTACCACAAGGAAACAAATATTGAACGTATTGGTTGAAACTAGTTTGAGATTCCAATACATCAATGTCAACCGTGGGGTTAACTTCCAGTTTGATCAGTTACATGTTTGTCATGTTTGTCAAAAATTTGAAGACTTGTTCCAATAAGGAACTCAAACAATTTCTCCGATGTCACAATTTCCTTATGATGTCATGTAATTTTTCCTTTGGTTTGAACTTTGGTACAACTCCATTTTGTTGTCTCAATATGTACAATCGTATAAAAAATTATGATTCGTACATTTCAATCTATTCTCTCGAAAGATTGTCTATCAATGTATCGTCAAGCTCTTTTGCACCCAGGTTGTGGATTCGTACAGTTTAAAGGAGAGGGTTTGCAAGGATTTTTAGTGTTTCTTAGGGGTTTGAGAATTTTAGGGTTTTCATGTGCTTCAAGAGAGAGAGGGAGGGGGAGAGAGGAGAAGAGGGAAAAGGAGAGGGAGAGGGAGAGATAGGAGTGAGAGAAAAAAAAGAAAGATAATTTTTTCCTAAAGTGACTATTCACAAGAGCAAAATAATGAGAAGTGGGATACTTTGAGAAATGGGAGAAAAGCAAAGGAGCGAAAAGTTAGGAAAGTGGAGAAGGGGAAAAGGAGGAGGGGGGCAGACGGAGGCGGATGGATAGTGGGAGAAAAGGACAGAAGAGGTAATGAAAGGAAATAGAAGACGAGAGAAAGAAGTTAACAAATCGTTTGGAATGGCAGGGTGTTACAATATTTGAGTTTCACAAACGTGACGCTGCAACTGCAGAGCTTCGTACAGATTTTTGTACTTCAAAACGTAAACGAATGGTTTCTCTTGGCCATTCTGACGGCCGGTAAATAATGATGCTGACGGGTGATTCCAGTTAGTCAGTTCCACAGACCCGGTCTGCGAATGCCGTCCCCTTAAAATAAAATTGACTCTTGCCGCACTGTACTTTGTAACTTCCCTAACGAATGTCGAAGTTACGGTCGGATGTTCGCATATGCTTAGGACAGCAGTCACGATACGTCCGGATCCAATAGAACGCGTTCGGATCTATTTAGGATGTTCTTGCAAAGTGTAAACATACTTTTTTGGACTGTTCCATACTTCCATCGCGAACAGATTGGCAGCTGGTTCGCTGGCGTATGTATAACTTTTACGAAGGCGTATCAAAATATGCCGTACGGCAGTCGAATAGTTCTAATCTGTTCGCAATTGATTACCACCCCTTCTGTAACTCAACGTAGAAATTACCGCATACGACAGACAACAGACAGCTCACACACGACATGCGAATTACGACAAACATACGACAGCGCAGCATTTACGCATTATGTTACATCCACCCGAACATATTGTACGGTTGGCTTCTCATGGCGATTCGTCCTTACATCATATCGCCTTGCTGGTAAGTTTTGTGATTGTAGATCTGTACAGCACGTTCGTTAGATTGCCTTCCGGCAGTCCGTACACGTGCTGAGTCAAAGCTACCCTGGCAGCTCGACTGCTTTTTGTACCACTGACCGGCCGTCCAAAGTTTCCTCGGCCAACTCCTTACATTAATGCCGATTTGCTGTGCGACGACGACCGTACGTCAGCATGGACAGCAGGCCCCGGTTCCAGCCGCCATCCCCGCCTCCCACCTACGCCAATAGTCACGCCCCATCCTTATACGTCGGTCAACGTCGTGACTCCCTTCTCCGAAATTCTCCCACGGATATCTTCGGCAGATTCTTCGGGATTTCTTAAGGGGACTAACCTGGTACTCCCCGCACGACAATTGTATGCCGGCGATTCCCGTACATTACGCACTTTTCATACGAAATAAAAAATGAGAAAAAATAGTTAAATACCTAAAAGTATGCCAGGTAAATCGTTATGAGTACTCTTCTAGGAGAAACATAGTCGAACGCCTGTTGGCAGTCGTCAACTTTTTCCACTGACCGGTCCGAGTAGCCTTGTGAAACGTAGAACGTGCGTACGGTTCTAGCTAAATAATAGCACCGTTCACACATGAAATTTATTAACGACCTCTTGCAGCCAATTCTTAAGCAACCGGCTCATTTTCAGTTCTTCAGTTATTTTGCCTCTTCTTCTGCAATAACCTCCTGCAGGATACTCACAATCAGAGCAGTGTGTTTCTCCATAACTTCACGTTGGAGCCTTTGATCTTCTTGCAGCAATCGTCGAGGAGATTTATTTTAGTGATTCTCGTTCCTTAAACTGTTTTCTCTCATTTTAGCTGGTAGATATATACATATATACATATATATATGTCATCTTAGTTAGTATTGATCACTGTTGAGTAAAGGTCAGGCTTTGTGACAGGCATTTAGAACCGTTTTAAAGTCAGAAACGGTAAAGCAAACCGGAAACGGAATAAGCTTCATCGACAAGAAACCTTTTCAGTCTATATCACGAAAGCTGCTTTTGTGAGTTTTATTAGCAGTTTCCATGGCGGGCATGGAAGTTTCTTCCAGGTTAACAGTAATCTTATTTTTAGTGTTTTGTTTGTCAAGACCATGGCAAACGGTTGACGCTGCTCGACATGGCCCTTCCGCTACTCACAGACACGCGGCAAATCCATTTTCCGATTCTCAATGTGTGGTACAAAAATGGCCATCATGTATCGCCGCCTGCCCTACAAACTCTACCCTTCCTGCAGTCATGCTAGGGAAACTCGGTGCGAGTGTTGGCAAGTTTATTGCCACTCCTATTCAAGAATATCCTAATACGAGTATCGAAAGCTGCTGTAAAGCTTGCACTCTGTACAATGATATTCAGTGGAACAACATCTTTGGCTATGTGTGTGATTACTGGAACTGGCAACAAGTAAACGGTTTTAACGGTAAGTTCATTTCTTGCCTTTTTTCAGTTCCGAAAGTTTTTTTGGTGGGTCATGTCATGAAGAAATATTCTGTGAATTGTTTTTTTTTTGACAGCTTGAGAAGGGCTCACGTTTAGGGATGTTGTTTCTGGTGGCTTGCTTTTGTGAGGATTTGTCAAGTTGAAAAGTGAAGACTTCATTTCCGTTAGTCTGATTTTTTTTTTTGGGAGCTCTCAAAGTCTGCCTCAGACAGTTTTGCAACAGTTTTGGGTGTTGCCTTCTGATTTATTCATTTGCCACTTGCTATCGGTTACTAAAAAAAAATGCGGGAAGTTGGACCTGCTGATGTACTGAAACTGCTTTGTGGATTGTTACATCCAATCCAAGAGTTGCGTTTTTTAAGGTTTAAGCGTTGGTTTTTAATTTCTGTTTCCTGGGCTGTTGTATTCCATTCAGCTCCATCATTCTTATTTTTGTCCCTCCTATTGCAATTGCAGGTGCTTGCCAATTATTTGACTTGAAAAGCCTCTGTGGGACCAATCCAGCTCTTGCAACCAAGTATATGTTCAACACTAGTAGAACAGATACAGTTGCGTTTCCCATGATGTGTGACTGATTCCTCTCACAACACTTAAAATTTTGAGCCTTTAATTCTAGCAAGTCGCCCGTATTTTATCCAAGATGGATAGGGTTATGTATAACAGCACTTTGCATCGATATTAGTCTTTTTGTTGGCTGTCTTTTTGTAGGAATAAGCATGTGGAACTTTATCCTCCCTCGTTTTTTATTGGTCAGGATTTGAATTTAGCTGCATGCATTTTTTGGCAACTAGTGGCATCTGTAGATAAAAACATAAGCTGCAAGCTTCGGAATGTGTAACAATGGTGAGCTTGGTCATAATTTGGGTAGGTCTCTTCTGAGATTTGGGTATTGAAAGACCAGGTAGGCCAGACAAAAAATTCAGTTTTACCTCACGTTTATGAAATAGGGTGGTTTTGCCTTGTGCCTTTCTTTACGTAAGTTTTGTGCAAACTTTCTTTCCATGCAGACATTCTAAAATGAATGAAAATCAACATGATTATGTGACTTTATCTTACACTTGTTATGTCTGCATTAGCGTACATCATATTCATCTTGAGCATTGGCAGTGTATGTGTTGGTCATTATGCCGGACTGTAACTTTACAGCTCCGTGTTTTTTAGAGGAAGACAGACTTCATGTGTATCATTGGAAGTCGTCATGCCCAGTGCTATACCAATGATGGTACATGGCGAGCAGTTATTGGTGTTGTTATATTTGACCCTACATGTAACTGGCATCGCTTTTAGCAATGCAGTTGGAAAGTGTATTTATTGTTTATTTTGCCTGTTTTTGTTTTCCAGCTTAGCTTTAGGTTTTTATATAATACTGGTGATTTTTAGGGGTATTCCTACCGGAGGCAGGTTAGCAATGTTTATGTGATGTTTATATCATGTTTGTGTAATGTTCCCGATATCGACCTGAGTTATACAAAATATCGGGTAGCTTCACACAGAGTACATAGACGTTATGTAAACATCATATAAACATTCCTAACTTGCTGCCAGTTTGAATATCCCTGGGATGGAGTTGCAATACTGTCCTCTAAACTTTTTTTGTTACTGTTCTTTAAACAAGGCCTGGGATAGTAGGAAGGCATATAGTAGAAGTATGTCGTCTGAATGTGGATAAACCATCTTTTTGCAAGGTTATTACTTTGTGTACGAAATGGAAAAGCTGAAAAATGTAGGACTTCGTCTTATCTTGACCGACTGGCGTCACCGAGTGCTAGCCTATCTTTGTATGCAAGTTTGAGAATGGCCGTATTGAATCGCTTAGATTGGCAAGCAGGATTATGCTCTAGGCATAACACCCCTTGATGTGTGTGTGTTTCTATGCCAGCATTATTGTACTTTATGAGCACATAGTGAACTACACAGTCCACTGTTTTCTATCTGAAAGAACTACACTGGCAATTGCTTTTAGTGCTTCACGTCTTTCACACTGTCAGTACTTTTTTCTCATGACATAGACTTCAATTTATTTAGTTGTGACAGCATGATTGAAGCGTGAAACGTCACCTTCTGTTTGTGTGGCTCCAAAATAAATCCTATGTTATAATAAGTTAAAGGCCATCGATTACCAAAAAATGTTTTTCAGCAAATAGGACCTGCCTTTTCTCAACTCAGCTATGCGTAGTATCTAATGAAAAACCTTAACCACAATTGAAACTTCTGAGAATTTGTAACTGGGCTACTTCCAACTGTTAAAACTATGTCTTACTCAACTTTGAACACTTCGAGCATATCTGTCTCATCTCTCACCTCCAGCTTCTTACTCAAAAGCAAGTGTAAGAACCACTTCTCAGTTACCCTAAATTCCCAACCCTATTTAGCAGTGTTGCGTATCGTAACGGAAAAGTCTATTTTCGGTTTTGCATATCGAGACAGCTCTCGATATCTGTCGATCCTACCATGTATCGACGATTTCGTTGTGACCGACAGTAGACGGTAAACAATGTCTGAAATGTCAAAAGTCAAAACCACGATTGTATTTCATCAAAAAACATTTAGTTCGTTCTCATAAATTCATTTATTACGCTCTGTCCGTACCGACAATCGGAGAGAAATAGCGGGGAAAACATGAGTAATCCGACGGCTCAAAGTTTATGCCACTCATTCCATCCACGTGTGTAAACATAATTTCGCTAATTTGACATGTCAACAGAATCAGTAACCGATCGTTGACGGTTTAGACGTCATTTGACGTTCCGACATAAGCAGTGATACAGATGGTGACGGCTCAGACGCTCGCTGCAACACGTGACGCGCAGACAGTTCAACATTATCGGATTTCTGTGTGAAGTCATTGTAGCCATTGTACTTATTGAACTGTACTTTTAAATTCGGAGAGTAAAGATTAGGACCATAGTTCAAAAGTAGGTGAAAGTAGGCCCATACAATATGCCTATTGTACGCAAAACACACAATATGATCTTAAGACCCATATTGTATTGGTCGCAAAATGAAAAAATATAGTAACAGTGTTGAATTGCACATCGATCGATAGAGAATTAAACGTCATGTCTACATTTTGAAAAACATTCGGACAAATTTTTTTTTGTGAGTTTGAGTTGTTTTTTATTTAAACCATCAGATTTGGACGATCGGAGGGTCGCTAATCGACATAACATCACATGAAAAGCCCATAACACAACTAACGATAGGACTATCGTCAGATTTGGACGATCGGACGGTCGCTGATCAAAGTAGCGATCTAAGAAGATCACATGAAAAGACCATAACACAACTTACGATAAAGGCGCCTACGAAAGGGCTACCATAAAAACGAATACTTTTGAACTATGATTAGGACGATCGAAGCATGTTCAAAAGTAGGCGTTTTATGGTAGGCCTTTGGTGGGCGCAAGTTGTGTTATGAGCTTTTCATGTGATCTTCTTAGATCGCTACTTTTATCGCTAATTTGATCAGCGGCCGTCCGATGACGTTTAATTCTCTGTCGAACAATGTGCAACTAAACATTGTTACTTTTCTTTTTCATTTTGCAACCAATACAATATGGGCCTTAAGGTCATATTGTATGTTTTGCGTAAAACAGACATACTGTATGGGCCTACTTTCACCTACTTTTAAACTATGGATCGAAGTTTATTTTTTATTTCGAATGTTTCGACCTGTTCAACAATAAATTATGGGAAGACATCCAGGGAGTACGGACACGGACCACGTATAGAGACAAACCGTTAAATTTCATAACAATGTTCATAACCCCAAATAACTTATCATTAGTGTAGTGATGTACATTGAGGACTCTTTCGCGATACTCGATATGAGATGATAATTATAGGCAATTGATCATGGAAGTGACTGTTTTGGTTGCGCACAGTCACTTACGTCATTTTGTCAAAAATTGTAGGTTCGAAGTACACATTGGTACAAGTAAAGTACCGTTGAGTCTAAATATGACCGGCAATCGGTTGGACAGCTTTGACTCTCAAAATATTGTTTCAGCCGCTTAAAATTTTGCCGCGCTTGCGAACGTCGACCGTCATAATAAAATCAACATTTCACACAACCGACCAAGGTTGATGGTAACAAAACTGCGGCAACCACATGTAAATAAGAGTGTTGCACACAATCACTTTTTGTCTTTACGTGAGCTCCACTGTGAGAGTTAGTGTTGTGTATCGGTAAGGATTTTATGATAACCGATATGGGCCATTTTTCGGGGACCCGATAATCGATATATTGGTACAATATATCGCTATCGGTCTTATCGCCGATAAGTAGCCGATAATATCGGCTACTTATAGGCGATAATGCCGATAACGATAACTATCGGCGATAAACGTACAAAACGTACAGATAAATGTACGGCCTGTACACTCATATGTACGTCTTATTCCCCCGACAGTAGCCGACATTATATATGTACGGCTTTAGTACGGCTCCAATTAAAGCGATGTACCTTCCACATCCGACGCCGTGGCTTTGTCCCTTTCTTTTTTGAGATCCACTACAAACCAGCCACGTGTCAATCCGTCGACTTTTTTGGCCAAAGCCGCCAAAAAAGCCATTCTGAGATGTCGGCGCTCACGTTGACCGTCCGCTCTTATTTTATCATTGATTGTCGTCCGTTCGATTCTAGCCGCGCGCATATTGTTATTCTGCATCCGTTGTACTTTGAGTCCGCCGTCTTTTTAGCGTTTCATGATAATCAGTTTATCGGTACAATTCCGTACATTCCCGTCAAATTTATGTATAGTTAACCGCCCAAAAAGTACTACAAAGTGCAACGTATTTTTTCGTCAAATTCCGTACATTTCCCTTAAAAAGCCGTACATTTCACATAAATTTCCGTTCAGTTTACCGGACAGAAAGCATTCCGGACAGAAAGTACAGAAAGTACAAATATATCGGGACCGCTGACCGTTCGATAACGATAACTATCGGTATCGGTGTTATCGCGATAAGTTTTTTACCGATACACAACACTACAAATAACAATTAGATATAACTATTAATTATGTAATCGTTTATATAGTGTAATAATTAACATAGTAAAACAGTTAGATATAATTGTTATAATTAATAAACTATAACATCTAGATATAGTTGTTATGCTTAGCATAATGCAACAGCTACATATAACAACTGTTATAATAAATAAAATATAACACTTACAACTAGCTGTCATATGTGGTATAACATAACAGCCAGATATAGTTGTTATGCTTACTACACTGCAACAGCTACATGTAACAACTGTCATAATAAATAAAATATAACATTTACAACTACACCGCCAATCGCTAGTAGCGTATTGAACGCTAATTCGGTCCCTGCTTTTTTTTTCTCAAATTCTCAAATAGAATTATCCATACTAATTAAAAAAAACCCTAATTCCTAATTAGAGTAAACGATTTCTTTGAAAATTTCCAAATTCCCAATTAGCGTTAATAACGGTAATTATTCCTATTCGCTAAAAAAGCTTCTACGCTAATAGCGATTGGCAGTGTAACTGTCATGTTTGGTATAATGTAACAGTTAGATATAGCTGTTATAATTTATAAAATATAACAGGTAGATATAGTTGTTATAATTACCATAATCTTACACATAAATATAATTGTTTAGTTAACAAAATATAACAGTTAGATATAACTTTTACGATTAATATAACATAAAAACTATAACTAGCTGTTAAATTTAGTATAATATTACAGCCAGATGTAGTTGTAGTGCTTACTATAATGCCATAGCTACTTATAACAACTGTCACAATAAATAAAATATAACACTTACAACTAGCTGTCATGTCCGGTATAATGTAACAGTTAGATATAGCTGTTATAATTTATAGAATATAACAGGTAAATATAGTTGTTATAATAAAAATGAAATAACAGTTACATGTAACTGTTATAATTAGTATAATAGTTGTTATGAATAATGTGATATAACAGTTAGATATAACCTTTATAATCAATAAATTAAAACAATTATGACTAGCTGTTATAATTAGTATAACATAACAGTTAGATATAGTTGTCATAATATATAAAATATAACAGGTAGATATAGCTGCATATTTATCTACTACAATTTATCTACCTGTTATAATAAAAATGATACAACAGTTAGATATAACTGTTATAATTTGTATAACTCTATCACATCAAATAGAGTAAATGATTCTAATTTTTTCATTATACTATTTAAGGTAAGGTTTAATTAGCGTTTTTAATTCTAATATATGTTCGTTTTAAATAGTGTGGAGTACGGATGACGTCCGTCCGTGCAAAATTGTACTTTTATATATAAAAAAGTACAAATAATGATTTAATACAGGCCATTATCATGTAACTGCGTTTAAACAATCCGCGTAGTGAAAACGTCATAGTGACGATAAACTGTACGTTTTGTCAGATTCTGTACGAATACCTTATTTACAGTAGAGGATATTAACTTGCCAAATTAGAGTACACCGCATTAATTAGAGTAAATTCCTTTCTGAAACAGTTCTATCACATAAATTAGAGTAAGTTACTCTAATTATTTTTTTCTCTTTTTTTACTCTAATTTTTTCATTACTCTAATTACGATGCGCGGTGTAGAGTACTTAAATAAATTAGAGTAAACTTCATAGTTGAAAAAGCTCTATCACATAAATTAGCGTTCATTACTCTAATTGTTTTTTTTAGTTTTTGGACTCTAATTTTTTCATTACTCTAATTACGATTCGTGGTGTAGTTTTCTGGTTTCCGTACCGATTGCGCCTCTCGATACATGACTGCTGCAAAACAAAACAAAATGTTACGAATATTCACAATTCGCGAAGTTGTAGCCGTCCGATTTCAAACGCACGTCAAAGTCCGAAATGTTTGTCAAAATTCGCAAGACTTTGCAAATGCAAATCAGATTGATCGTGGAGTTTACGACACGTTATGACGTGTCGAACTGTCGACGTGCATATGCTACACCGTGTATCGCTATTAGGGTTAACACTAATAGCGATACACGGACGGGAGTAACTGGCACCCAAAAATGTCTTTTTCTCCCTTTTCAGGTTCAAGTTACTGCAGTGTGAACAAGGCCGTACAGGACAGGTTCAAGTTACGTCAATGTGAACAAGGCCGTACAGGACAGGTTCAAGTTACGTCAATGTGAACAAGGCCGTACAGGACAGGTTCAAGTTACGTCAATGTGAACAAGGCCGTACAGGACAGGTTCAAGTTACTGCAATGTGAACAAGGCCGTACAGGACATTCATTCCCTATGAAACTATGAAAGTCCGAAACGTCGCGCATGTTGCACTAAATTTGTAACTAGGCATAAAATATTGCGATGCACTGCAGCGATATCAAACCGAGTCAAAATCAGTATCAGACAGCGAATCGATACAGAAGTTTCACGCCTCGATACGAAATGGCAACAATGTCATATCGCGATATATCTTGAATCCTATGTACAACATAGGATTGAATCATGAGGTCATAGCCCTAACTTTTTGAACCTTGCAACTCCAAGTTTAACCTAATTCGGAAACAAAACGCTCTGTATCCCTGTCCTTTTCTCTAACTTACAACCCTAAACCTAATCCTACATCTCGTAACCCTAATCCTGGTACCATTTCCACTGGCGATTCGAAGCTAACCCTAACTTCAGTCTCCATCGTTTTGCCATCCATCTCTAAACCTAACACGTATTCCTAAAAGAATTATTAAAACCTTTGGTTAAACCTTTTTTTTTAAAGTCGACCAAAAAAAAGCCTTACAAGGTTCTGTCGGCGGCATGAATGGAGAGGTTTCTCTCACCACTCGACCTGCTGAGGTCAGCAGTCCGTACAAACCGTACAATCCCCAATTCAAACAGCAGTGAGGAGCATGAGTGGGAGCGGGAGGGGGAGGGGGAGGGGGAGGGGGAGTTTTGTAGCACGTTACTCCCTTATTTATAAGTGATTTTCCTCATTCTTTCCCTTATCCCTTCTCCCAGCTGAATAATCTTAAGGACTCGGATAATTCCTCTTTGCCAAAATTGATTGACCCAATACCAGCCACACTATTGCATGTATGGAGTTCGGAAATAAAAACTTCTAAGAACTTTGGTGTTCTCACATTGTCCATCAACAATTTGTAGTAAACCATGTGTTGACAACAAAATTAAGTAAATAATTTGGAAACATTTGCTCCAAAAAACAATGCTTTTTGAATGAATTGCTACATTGTAAAGCGTGGAGACATGTTTCACCCTCATCCATGAAATTCTTGTTTTCTTCATCTCCACACTATTTTTTTTGGGGGTACATTATTGTGGTATGGATTCATCCACTGCTCTTTGTCCACACTAATTACAGTGCGGAAGGTTTTTGTACGCCACTTACATCAAAACCGCAGCAGATCCCCACGCTCTTTGCAACATTTGCAGTGTGTACTGCTTTCCGGCGTGGGAAGTGTTGTCAGAATCATCCACCCATCATCCATCCGTCATTATCCACACTAATTAAGTGCATACAGTTGGCAAAAAGAAGCACAGACAGACACACACAAACACACACACACACACACAGCTGGTTTCCTTACCGACGACTCCAAATGAGCATTTATATCCACACCAACTCCTTTTTAGGCCCCGAAAAAAAAAAAAAACCTCGTGCTGTTTTTGGCTTGTGTCTCCTACTAATCCACACCAATTCCGGTGAGTGGGAAGCAGCTGCCCAGGCTGACCACCACACTGAGGAGATATGCGGCACAAAATGGAGACTACTTCGACACAGACAGAGAGTACCTTAGGAGGAAGGAGGAGTTGCAGAGATTGAGAGCCAGGAGGTAAGATTGGAGGTCAATTCCCTTCCTCTCCCTCTCTCTCTCCCTCTACCTCTGCCTCTCCCTCCCACTCTCCCTCTCTCTCTCCCGCTACCTCTGCCTCTCCCTCTCCCTCTCCTTTCCCAAGCCATCGTGGCCAGCGTGGCCACTCTCTCCTGTGTCCTTACCTCCTTACTTTGTTCCTCTCCCTCTCGTGGCTTGTCCCTTTCCATCTCTTTCTCTTTCTCTCTCTATTCACCACCCTCTCTCTTTTTCCCTCTCCCTTTTCATCACTTTCCCCCTCTTATCCTTTTTCTCCCCCTATTTACCCCTCTCTCTGTCTTTCTCTCTCTCCCTCCCTTTTCTCAAGTTCTTCGCCAATCAAAAACCGAAGAGCCGTGTCTTAACATCCGTGCCTTTGTTTTGGTTATCTCCTCTTTTGTCCTTGTTGTTCATCTATCCTCTGAGATTGCTTCGCCCTGTTTGTTTTTTTTTCCTACATTTATGCGAGATTATTTTGTTTTTTCATTGTTCTTTTTTCGGTGCTTGTATTATCGTTTTCACATGGGGTACAATAGGGCTAATGGTCCCAAAAACGAAGTCGGGTTGTCAGCATTCGCCCGGTCTCTCATTCCTTCTTGGAACTCTGGTGAGTTTTTTTTTTTTCCCAAGTCAATCCACACTATTTCTGGTTGGTGTTTCTTTTTAATCGCTCTTCTTTTAGTTTTCAAGAAGGTTTGAGCCTCCAAAATACGTAAGTCCACACTAGTTATGATTTCTATAATTTTGTAGATTGCCGTGGACATGAAATCCACACTAATCATTTTTTCGTTACCCTTTTTCGTAGAGCATGAAAACCCCACTTGAGTTTGGGATGATATTTTTTTTGTTGGTTTTCTTTTTCTTTTTGTCAAGGAGTTTTAGCGTTCAAACACATAAAATCCACATTATATATGGTTTTCCTACTTTTTTTTAAGCACTTTAACCCAAGAATCTCCTGCTCTTTCTCTCTCTCTGCTTCTTCTTTAATGATCGTCTCCTAGAGAATTTTTCAAGCTTACGAACACATGAAATCCACACTGTTGACGGTTTCAAAGAGATTTTCTCCCCTTTTTTCTCCGTCAAAGCTCTTGGGAGGGCAAAATATCAACTCTCTCTTTCTCTCTCTCCCTCTCCCTCTCCATCTCTTTTTAAATCATTGTCTATAAGAAAAATATAAATCCACACTGTTTACGGTTTCAAAGAGATTTTCTCCCCTTTTTCCTCCCTCAAAGGTTCTTGGGAGGGTGAGACATCAGCACTATTCTAAGTGGCTTGAATTTCTATAGTATAAGTTTCTTGAGTTTAATTTCCATTATCTTAATATCTTGGATTTCCAAGATATTAAAGGGGAATTTTAGGCTTTTAGAGAGTGTCTATTGTTTGAAACACTTACATTTGTTTTTAAATGTTTGGGTGAAAAAGTCGATGTGCGTTTTTTATAGTTTTTTTTTTTGGGAGCAGGGGAAATTGTAGAATTTATTTGGTCTTTTCTATTTCTAGTATCGTTCTGAATATGAAAGGGCCGTTGAGTAAAAATCCCTTAAATCCAAACAAAATAAACAATATAACTTCTTAACTTTGTTTTTTTTTTTAGCGCCACTTGTTTACATTTCCAAGAATTCGGATTTTTTTTACTTAAACAGTTTTTCCTTCGCCTTACTTCCTTCTTTCCGCCTTTCTACTTCTACAAACTCAAATACAAAAACCTGAAAAACCCACTTAAAACCAACAATCTATTTTCCACTGTTGAGTGTGTGTGTTTTTTTTTTTGGATAACGGGCAGCTCCTTTTGAAGTACGGGAAAAGTACGAAATTTTTTTGAGAGCTTCTGGGGAACTGGTGGGAGGAGAAGTTTCCTCGGAGGACCTCCACCAGATAGCCCAACTGGTCTACAAGGCTCTGAAAGATTCCCATTTTGAAGGGTTTTTGGGAGGTTTTTCGAGATCCGAGCTTGCCAAAAAAAAGTGAGATGAAGCTTTCCCTCTCTCTCTCTCTCTCTCTCTCTCTCCCCTTTCTCTTTCTCTTGCTCGCTTTTTCAATCACTATAGCTTTCTCTCTTCTCGCTATTTGTCGCGTCTCTGTCTGTGTCTTACATCTGGATCACGTGTCCTAAAACCGCTCTCTCCCTCTTTTTCTGTATCGCTTTGTCCCTCTTCCTCTCCGTCTATCTCTCTATCCCCTTTTCCTCTCTCTCGCCCCCTCTCTATCCCTCTCTCCCTCTCCCTACTTTGAATACTTCATAGTTGTCTACCGCTCCAAACTTTGTCAGATCTATGCTTTAATAGAAAAAATATGGCTATTATTTTCCTCTCTTTACTGTCATTCTCTTTCTTTTGTTCTTCCAGTTTTTTATATATATTTTTTTTCTCTCTCTCACTTTCTTTCTTTTCTCTGTCAATCTTTTTCACTTTTTCTCTTTTCGATTTCAACTTCAATCTTTTGGGAATGAACAAGTTAAATAACTCAAGCGGACAATTTTTTCCTTAGAGCAAAAAGTTTAAACTAATTGCATACAGTTGCTTGTATTTTTTCCAGTTTTGCCCTCTTTTTGCTTCTCCATCTCTTCCTCGTTCTTTTTATCGCTCTATCCCTCTTCCTCTCCCTCTATCTCTCTATCCCCTATCTCTCTCTCTCGCCCCCTCCCTCTCCGTCTCTCCCTCTCCCTACTTTCAGTGTCTTGCGCACGAATTTGGTACTAAAGATTCTTTCTGAATGTGATGTTTGTAAGGAGAATGCTCTATTTTGACCCAAACTTTTGGGCGCAGCAAAATTCACCGACTTTAAATCTCAGGCTCTCTCTCTCTCTCTCTCTCTTGTTGTCTTTCTTTTGACTGGTTTTAGGAAAGAATTGACTTCTTTATTGGGACCCATTTCATCCGATTCTGATTTACAGAAAACCGCTGACCTGGCAATTCAACTGAAGAAATCAGTAGAAAGTATAAATGATTCAAATAGTGTGGAACATCCGACTCCCTCTCCCTCTCCTGCTTCTACTCCTTCTCCCTCTCCCTCTTCTCAGTTACCCAAGTCTAAATCGGGGAACTGGGAGTTTGGTTCGGATATCGATTTCCATAATCCGACAGTTATTGACAGAAAAGACGAAAACTACGATGATCTCCTCTGGTGGGAGGGAGGAGGAGGAGGAGGAGGAGGAGGAGAGGACACCTGGCAGGTTTTAGAAACGGGAGAGTCAAAAGAGACGAAAAACGGTTTTGGAGTTTTTGGTCCGTCTGAATTGAAGGGAATGATGGCGGCGTCCTTAGAAGATTCTGGAGGATTTGGACAAGAGGGAGAGAGAGGGTGGGAAAAGGACAATCGAGAGAGAGGGGGAGGGGAAATAGAAGTTGGAGGAGAGGGAGAGAAGGGTTTGAGGTGGTTAAAAGAGATGTGTGAACAAGCTTCTATTCTGGGAGGAGGAGCTCAATTTTCCGGTGATGAATTGGCGATAGCTGTTTTTAAAGTTTTGGAATCGGATCGCTCGGGAGATGAGGTATGTACTTGAATTAGTGTGGATCAGGATTAGGGTTTGATTTTTGTTGATCCCTTTTGCAGCGTTTCTGGATTTTTTGGGCAATTTTTTTTTTGTTTTTGCGTAATGTTTGGTGGGGAATCGGTGGACGTGAATCAGCGTGGATTTTTGTCTCTTTCTGCGGTGCCGTTATGATGTTTTATGGTACTTCTGCGGTAAGATTGTGGTGTTATATGATAGTTTTTTGGATGCTTTATTGGTTTTCTAGGACACCTTCATGGTGTTTTAAACATTATTTATGATTTTTTTTATGAAGTTTTGCTATTTTTTAATGTGTTTTGCAGATTGCAGCGGATCTCTTTGACCTAATTGGCGACGGAGGGTTTGAACTCATCCAGGAGCTTATCCAGGTAGGAAATATTTACAATCTTTAAATTACATAATATAATATAATAGAATATAATAGAATAGAATATAATGTAATAGAATAGAATAGAATAGAATATAATGTAATATGATGTAATGTAATATGATATGATATGATATGATATATATACTATACTTTACTTCACTATACTACACTACACTACACTACACTACACTACACTACACTACACTACACTACACTACACTACACTACACACCACACTACACACCACACCACACCACACCACACCACACCACACCACACCACACTAACACTAACACTACAACATGATGTTCTATAATATACTATAATATACTATAATATAATATAATCTACTATTATATACTATAATATACTATAATGTAATATAATATAATATAATATAATATAATATAATATAATATAATATAGTATACTATAATATAATATAATCTACTATTATATAATATAATATAATATAATGTAATATAATATAATATAATGTAATATAATATAATATAATAATGTATAATTAATATATTTATTTCATTTACTTTCTTAGTGTTCATTTTGTGGGATTTTGCTCTCTTATTGAATTTGTGATTTGGTCATATCCTTTTTTTTTGTATGTGTTTTCATGAAGCAGTGTTTTTGTTTGTCAGATTTTGTTCCTTGTGGAAATGAAACCGTGCCTGTCTACAATGTGGTCTTTTACAGCATGTTGGTATTCTATCACCCACCTTTTATCTGGTTAGGTTGCCTTCACTATTGTCAGGGAAAGAAGAAGTCCTACATAGGGTGTGGGTCATCGTGGTATGCATACATATATATGTATATATATATATATATATATATATATCTATAAATCTATATATCTATAAATCTATAAATCAATATATTTACATATCTATATATATACATAGTATTAAGTCTGTACATTAAAGAGGGAGAGTGGGAGAGGGAGAGGTGATGTATATGTAGTGTTGTATATCGATGGCCCCTTGCCGATATTCAATATGTACCTAATTTTGGGTACCCGATAATCTATATGTCGCTTCAATATATTGAGGAGCTTAATATCGCGATATTTATGAGATATATCGGCCAATATGACGATAAATTTTTATCGCGATATATCGAAGTGACGCTAGGTCATTTTTTTTTCCCAAAAGCCACCCCCCTCCCCCCCCCGCCCCTTTCCCGTGGCTCGTGCTCAGTTGGGGTGGGGGATCTTCCGTACGATTTACCGTACTATATCTGTACGGAGACCCACCTCCTACCAAATATATCGCAATAATTTTTGTTATCCCAGAGCAATATATCGAGCCATTTGACCTTTCGATATTCGATATATCGAATGTCGAACTTATCGCGATAAATTTTTACCGGATACACTAACACTATATATGTATATGTCTGCATATGTTATGGATATGTATTTGCGTATCGGGCATGGTGATTCCGTAGGGCACTAAGGGGGGGGAGTCGGGAGGGAGGCGAGCAGCACCGCAAGGATCTGGTGGAGAAGGGGAGGGCGGCGATAACTCTACTCAGAGAAGACGAG
>JBBHKE010002831.1:54497-66179 GCA_037447655.1 Zygnema cylindricum
TAATCATGTTAGAGTAAGCCGTAGAATGTAGTGTGATGATCTTAATAGCTTAATGAGGTACTTTTGACATCATTTTAAAATGGTTTTCCTATTGAGTCATCTTGAAAGTGAAAGTAAGAGTTTAGTCTGTGAAAGTAAGTTGATTTATCTTCTTGTTTTTATTTGTTAATTATGGATGAGATGAAAACAAAGACTTGTTAACGTCCAGTGAGAACACGATTACCCAGCAAATACATGTTTTCGACTTTTTCCGCTGCTACTTTTTTATTTTTGCGGTTAAACCCGGTAACATTTGTAAAACGCAGAAACAGAAATTATATAGGTAACATTCTTTGGGTTTGGATGGGAGATAAGACTTTAGATTTAGGCATTCTTTATGCAGACAGTTGAAATTGGCGTTTTTATTTTTTCATCGTCGCCTTTTTCAGCTTTTGTACATAAACGACCCATTAGCACAAGAGTGACCTGCAATTGTTCAGAAACAAAAGTAGAGTAGGTATTAATTGTTTATTTTTGTTCTTCTATTTAGTTGAATGAAAGTGTCTGATTTGAGAATGAAAGTGAAAGTTCTACTGAGTTATCCTTTTGGTAAAATTTTACTACAGTTTTCATGGAGTAATTCGATAATTCTAGTAGTGTGATGTAAGATGCCGAATGAGATTGTACTAATAAATATGAGTATGTTTCTAACTTATGTTTTCCTGAAAGTGCACATAGTATAAACTTGCCCAAGACATCACAGAAGCTAAACTGAGTGTAGCTCACTATTCCTCACCATTTGTGTTCCATGTTACAGATAAACTGAACCTATTGATTTCCCTTTAAATGGATCATCTATTTCTTCAGGTGAACTGTCACGGTGGGCAACTCAAATATTGTCAAATGAATCTGATTCGAGGAATCAGACATTGACATAAGCCTCTGACAGCTCAAATTAGAAGGGCTGCATACATTGTCTATGGCTATCGCAGGCAAAAGTAGGCAGTTTATCAAAGTATCGATGAATTGTCTGTTGATGATACAATTGGGACTATATGCTTCGACAACGAAACATACACTCGTGTTAATTGTTTATGTACAGGAAAAACCGTTGGTTTGTACGCATTACATAAAGTCTGGCCTTTAGTACAAGGTCAACGCCAGAGGCAGTAGGTATTTCATATTAGGCATTTAAGTACCACCCGACTTCTCACGCTAAATCCGTCCCGTGGGATAAACCCTTTCACTGGAAACTGAAATGGTGGGTGTAACGTATTATTGGCACGTCGGGCTATTAGGGTGCTTAGGACGATGTGAAATCGATAGTCAGCACCTAAGTGGAGTATTGGGGTCTGAATCCAGACATGGGATATCGGACGGACGGCCGGAACCAGCGATCGGGAGTAAAGGGACAAACGGGAACCACAGTGAGACCTCGATTCCCACTGTTAGGGAGTCCGGAGCCCAACAGAAATCTTGCATCGCTGTCCGGACACAACGTTCCCCTAAGGGGATGGCTCTCGAGGGTTTCAAGGCATACATCATCCCGTCGGTCCTCGGACCATACGGGAAGGCGACCGAGCGATTAGAGGATGACAGGACGACTCTTGGGGCTCTCCAAGTGTCATATGGGAACAACCTCCTACGGATGCAAAATTCACAAGGATTAGATGACAGAACCACCTTGCGACATTCACGAGGTCGCCCCTCCTTGTATATAAGGGGGCGTCTTTGGAACGTCGCCACATGGCGACCCCTAGACAGATTCCGTACATACCTAGTGTGATATCAATGCTTAGGCATTGTTGCAGCTTCAAGAACCGTGGCTACATCGTGGGAAAGATTGTCACGGATCCACCTGGGGTCTCACCTGGAAGTATGGGAGCTTGTGGTAGAGCTTGGAATAACCTCTCAGTAGTGGCACGTTAGAACTTAGGTTACATGTGTTTGACACAGTATACGTATACGAGGGTTTGGAACACTACTATGCGGTCACGTGTGAGAGTTTGTGGACCCTACTTAGGGATTATTCCTTTACTAGAGGATATGTTTTTGGAGTTCCATCTCCACTGAAGAGCGTTAAACTCCACGTCTTTTTTTTTGTCTTCTTTCATCATGCTTTGGTTATTGCCGACATGCATTTTTTGTGTATAGATTGTTGGTGCATATTGGTGAGTATGTTCCTAAATCTCTCCTCATTTAGAGCATCGAATTACGAGGCATAGAGAAAAAGGGAACGTTGGTCGGCAAGTATTACCTTTCATCTTCGCTCGAAGGGATGCCTTAAGGTTGCTCTTGACAATTGGAAATTAGAGGACTTCCGCTTGGAGCCCAAAATCTTCAAGTGCTTTTGTCTACGTGTTCGGTGGAAAAATTTACCTAGAATTCGGAGCTTCGGATCTAGGTTCACTCTAGTGTCATTGTTGTTCTTTGGTCACCTAAACCGCGTAAACACCCAAGATTAGTCCCCTATGATGAGCACTACAGTCCAATGAGCACCCAAGAATGAATGATAACAAATACCCTCATACTCTTACCAAATTTATGACACCTCAAGATGACTCTTTTATGTTTACACATATGAAAGGTCAACAAACTTAACAATACTCAACACAAGAGGAAAACATACACTCAACAACAACAACAAAATTTAGTCGTGAACTAACCGCACACTTTTCATTAAAAAGATCACAATAGAGACAAAGCCTCTTAGTTTAGCACTTCACACACTAGTGTCACATTTACTTTTATCACCTTGCACACTAACCACACACTTCAAAGTTCTAGACGTTTGATCCTACTTTCTAAATTCATATTTGGTTTTCACAGCTCGTATGGATTTAGGAGCCACCTACTAACAATAACGCTTGTGTGAACATCAACGATTAGATCTAATCTACATCCAGTTGAACTATTCATCCGATGTAACCTAATATGACTCTTTTGTTTTGTACACACATTTCGGATTTTTTTATCCATCGGTTTACTTGTCCTCGGACGGCTTCCCTATCATTATGTTAATCTCCTAAACATGCACCTGAATAAATATCTATCATTATTAGGTGGTGTCCCTATATTTTAAAGTATCGACTTTTCTCTGTCGTTTTTGTAATTCCGCGACCTCCATTGGCCCACAGAATGTTCAGCCTATATAAAGTCTCTGGGATAATATTTGCCCTTTTGACTTTCCCACTGAATAAGTGCCGCCCACGCACACAAGTATTCTGAACACCTTCACAACCTTCACCCCACCTTCACCCCAGTGAAGGATCGACTCCCATGAGTCAGACACAAAAACAATTTCTACATTTGCCCCTCTGAGCAATTAGTTATGGTTGGCCAAAGATGGCCTATAAATACAAAAGCTCTCTGATCGAGAGGCGCCTCAAAAATTGTCTAAGTCCTACATCCCTCTCTGAACCTCCTACTACTACTGTACCTAACCAATCACAAGAGTGTAAGGTACAAGAAGGTTAGGTGCCGATGTACTTCTTGTACGGCCATGGTACGCCATGGCCGTCCCGCTGACGCCTGTCAGTTCCTGAGCCATAGTCCCTCTCCCCGTAATGTCCGTTGTCCACTCCCGCCTTGCCACGTGTTATCCGCCAACATTTAGCTCACAAACCGCCAAATGTCCACTGCGTTGCGTGGGCTCCACTGTGAGCCGTCCGATTGGAAACTGACAATTATTCAAGTCCTTTCAAATTAAATGTCGTTTTGTTTTGTAATCCGTTTAATGAAGTATGCTAGTTATTTATGTGTTTAAATACTTATCACACCCTACTTACGTATCGCTTCACCAAGACTTAACGGATAAGGCGCTCAGCTACCCCGTACGGTTGTCATCCCTTAGGTCTTAGGATCCATCTTAATGTTGGCGCCTAACTCTTGCAAAGGGCAGTGCCTCTTGCGCCCTTAGCCTGTCTCCTTGTCTCCTTGTCTGCCTAAGGCAACCATGGCTGTCTGACCTCAGCCATGGCTGTCTGACCTCATGGTTGTCTGACGGTCCTCAGTGACTACAACTATGATGCAATTCTGTGGTCTCCATTGACCCAAAGAATGAGCAGCCTATGTAAAGCCTGTAGGATAATATTTGCCCCTTCTAATTTCCCGCTGAATAAGCGCCGCCCAGGCACACAAATTTTTTGACCACTCTCACCCCTGTAAGGTAAAGACTCCCTTGAGTCAAACACAAAAAGAATCACTGAATTCGCTCCCCTGATCAGTAAGTTATGGCTGGTCAAATATGACCTTTATAGTTACAAGCTCTCTTAGAGAGAGGTACCTAAATATTACTAAGTCTTGGTCTGCCTACTCACGACTACCTACTACTAAACCCTAGTCCAATAGGAACACTATATAGTACAAGAAGGTAGAATGGGCGATGTACTTATTGTAGGACCATTTTACGACAAGGTCTACAAGGTGACACTTGTCAAATCGAAAGCCATGGTTCCTCCTCCCATCTCTTTCGGTATCAAATAATGTGGCGCCACGTGGCACCGCGTGACGCTATCTCCGTATGCCGCCAAAAGCTCACGTCGCGTGGCGGCTATAATGTTGGCCGTCCGATCAAAACATATTTTACACGGTTCAGATTCGCGTACATGCATGAATTGCTCCTTTTAGTTAGTCTGTTGTTTATTAGTTGTTGCGTTAATGTTTATATATTTATGAAACCCGTCACGTGTAGCGTTTTGTAGTGCCTTAATGGATAAGGCGTTAGGCTGTAGAGAATCTAGAGGTCGAAGGATCAAATCTTGACTTAGGCATCATTTTAGTAAAAATACCGTCTACTTCAAAATCTGCCACTTTCTAAATATGGCGGCAGCTATGGCGCGCCTTTGATCCTCACTCTATTTCTTTAAATCAAAACTAAAATAGGGAAGTGAACTATTAATTACCACTTTTCAACACTTCCCTTAATTCCTAGTCACTTTTCAATTTTAATCCACAATTTTCTTTGCAATAAATCAACTTAGGGGAAGGCACTGGTTTTGTCATCATGTCTGCAATAATTTCTCTATCAGTTTTATGAACCAGTTTAATAATTTTATTTTCTACCTTCTCTCTGACAAAGCTTAGTCTAATATCCATATGCTTAGCTTTTAAAGTGATGTTTCGGATTAGCTGCAATAGAGATAGCAGCTTGATTATCACAAAAACATTTTGAGTTCCAGACTTCATGAACCCAAGTTCTTCAAGAAGAGATTTAACCCACATTAATTCTTTGGTGGCAGCACAAGAAGCCATGTATTCATCCTCCATAGTGGACTGAGCAACTACTTTTTGTTGCTTGCTACTCCAACAACATGCACCGGATCCAATTTGCAACACATATCCAGTCGTACACCTCCTTAAAATCACATCTCTATAATTGGCATCACTCCAAGTGGTGATGTCAGTTTGCTCCCCTCCCAAATGCAACCATAATTCCCTTGTCCCCACCAGATACCTCATCACCCTTTTGGCAGCCTCCCAATCTCTCTTTCTTCGTTCATTTAGATTTCTACTAAAGACACCTACAGCTGCAGCTATATCCGGACGAGTACAGTTCATAAAATAAATTAAACTGCCTACAATCTGCCGATAAGGAATATTTTCAATAAATTTTCTTTCTATCTCATCCATCTCATCATTAATGATCAATATTCCTCTTTCTTCACTCCCCTTATACACTTTCTTCAAATCCATAGGAGTAGTACATCCGTTTGCTTTTTCCATCTGAAATTTTTCTAGCATATTACCGATTGCTTCTTTTTGAGTGAGTCTTATAATTTTATTCCCTCTATCTCTCTCCATCTGAATTCCTAAAATGTACTTTGCTTCGCCAAAATCTTTCATATCAAAACTGCTTCTAAGATCCCGTTTTAGTTTGTTAGTTTTATCTAAGGACTTGCTTAAGACCAACAAATCATCCACATAAATAGCAATAAATATCACTTCATTCTCCCCCTCAAACAAATATATAGAGTGATATGAACTAATTCTGATTTACCCCAAACCGGTCAGAAATTCGTCTAGTTTTATATTCCACTGTCGCGGGGCTTGCTTAAGCCCATAAAAGTGATTTTATCAGTTTGCAAACTTTATTTTCTTCCCCACATTCCACGAATCCTTCCGGTTGCCTCATGTAAATTTCTTCTTCCAACTCTCCGTGCAAAAAGGTCGTTTTAATATCCATCTGGTGGATTCCATATCCTCCGCTGCGGCTATTCTTAAAAGGATTCTAACAGAAGGAAATCTGACTACAGGTGCAAAGGTTTCTTCGTAGTCTATCCCCTCTTTCTGAGTATAACCTTTTGCAACTAACCTAGCTTTGTACCTCTCAATGGTATTATCCGGGTTTAATTTAAGCTTAAAAACCCACTTACATCCAATCGGTTTTTGGTCCGGTGGACTATCTACCAGCTCCCATGTATTGTCTTCTATGATAGAGGCCATTTCTTCATTTATAGCTGTGATCCACCGGCTACTTTCCGGAGTGTTTATGGTCTCTAAGTATGTTTGAGGTTCATCTTGGTGAGACATCTTTGTGAGTTGGTTATTTACTTGTCTTTCTTGAAGTCGTTTACTACTTCTTCTTCCCCCTTCAAAATCGGACGCCGGTATGGAAGGCATTCTTGGGTTTCGTTTAGGAAGATTTTCAGCTCCCCTCTCTTCCAATTCCGGTGTCTCATCAAGTTCCTCATCGGTTTCCACTTCGTATTGTGGCGTTGCCTCGGGTGTTGTCCTTTCCTCCTTCTCCTTTGGTAGATCTACAGATTTTTCTTTTTCTCCCTCTTCCTTCTCTTCATTTTCAAAGTCAAAGTCAGAAAACTGATCCGTTTCAAATCTGATTTTGACTTCCCTATTATATTTGAATGGATCAATGGACTTCTCTTAATTCATCACCACTATGTGTTTTACCAAAATTATATCTCTCTTTTTCAAGTCATACACTCGGTATCCTTTTGTGCTCTCATCATATCTTACAAGATATCCTGGCTTCCCTCTCCCCTCTAACTTCCATTTAGTCTTATCGGAATCCAAACTGTAAACTTGACTTCCGAACACTCTCAAACTAGACAAATCAGGCTTTCTTCCTGTCCACCTCTCATACGGAGTTTCCTCTTTATTTGCTGAAGTTAGGACTCTTTTTTTGATGAAATTAGCATAGTTCATAGACTCCGCCCAAAACTGCAACCCTATCCTCTTATCAGTTAACATACTTCTGGACATATCTCCTAAAGTTCTATTCACTCTTTCTGCTACTCCATTTTGTTCCGGATTATAGGGAACAGTTTTCTCATGATGAATTCCTTCTTCTTTAAGATATTCTTCAAATTCCATTGAGGTGTATTCTTTCCCATTATCACTTCTTATCTCTTTTATTGAGGCTTCGTGTAGTTTTCACTCCATACTTTATACTCTTTGAAACATCTTAATACCTGTGACTTATGCCTGAGAAAGTATACCTTCGTGTATCTAGACTAATCATCTGTGATGGTTAACATCCATCTCTTCCCGCCATGTGAAGCATACCTAGCAGGTCCCCAAACATCAGTGTGAACTAGATCTAATACTTTCTCTCTCCTAAATGTGGTTGCCTTTGGAAATGGAAGTCTATGAATCTTCCCTTGGGCCCATCCACTACAATCATCAAAGGTCTCATCATCCTCAAAAGTAATACCCTCCACTATTCCGTTTTTCTTCATTTTCTTTAATCTATCTAGATGCACATACCCCAACCTTTTATGCCAAAGCATCATCTCACTTGCACACGAGTAGAGAACACTCTTTTCATTGCAAAGAACAATTCTGAACATTCTTTGACTGCCCTTCTCAGCTATGAAATAAACCTCATTATCAAAGCTTGCTGTGAAGATTCCTTTCCTAGTTCCTGTTTCAAACTCATTTTCATCTAGGACAGCTGTTGAGACTAGGTTCTTGCTAAGCTGTGGAATGTAAAGAACGTCTGAGAGTGTTACAATTGAGGCTTTTCCATCAACTAGAACCTTCAAGTCAACAGTTCCAACAAGACTTCTGGTTTCTACTCTACCATCTCCGTACTCTATCTCAACTGTTGGGATCTTTCTCAGTTTAGTGAACCACCACTTATCTTTGCATATATGCATTGAAGCCCTTGAGTCTATGATCCACCCATCCTCGAGTGGATCCCTCTTACCTCCGAAAGCACACTTCTGTCTCCGTGGAATGTCGACATGTTTTTCAGTGTTTTTCGGATTAAGAAGAAGCTCCTCAAGCTCCTTTTCTGGTTCAGTATTTCCTTCCACCTCCTCATCATGAACTTGAGTCAAGAAAGCCTTTTTCTTTCCTCCATCCCTTGAGGTTCCTTGACCATCTTTCAGTCGAAGATCTGCAAGTTTGACACAATCTGCCATATAGTGTCCCAGTTTCTTCCAGAAGTGACATAATCCTCCTCGAGAAGTTCCTGTCCCCTGTCTATCAAATCTGCCACCTCCTTGTCCTCTTCCACCAAAGTTTCGATAGGGATTTTTCCCTTTCTCCTCATCACGCTTCCGCCAATCTTCTCCTGTAGAAATGCTTGAACACTTGGACTCCCTCTCCTAAGCTCTATGGTGCTTTCTTTCACTAAAATCATTCCCACTGTGTCATCCCAATTCCAATTGCTATCTCCCATGTCCTGCAATCGGTTAATGATATTCTCATACTCTTCAGGTAGTTTCATCATTAATGTGTTCACTCTTTGTCTCTCGGACCATGAGTTACCTGCACTCTCTAACTCTCCAAATAATGCTCCTAAATCATTGCAATAATTATTCATACTTCCTCCTTTATAAGTATAAGCTGCAATCTTATTTTCGGCCAACTGTTGTTGCTGCAATGATCCACTCTTATATTTGTTAACTAGTGATATCCAAATCTGAGATGAAGATTTGACATGCATAAGGGGAATGGCAATGCCCTTTGCTACACTTTTAAGAATTAAGAGCTTAGCAACCTTGTCTTTGTAGTTCCACTTTTCATACTCTGATCTTTCGGTCTGAACCCTTGTCGCCGTTTTTGGTGGTGTTGCTGCCGGTATCGCCTTCGGCAATGGTGTCACTTGAGTTGCAACTCCTCCCTTTTATCCTTCCATGACAATCTCCTCTCCTTCCTCATCTTCATCCTCGGTGATGGTGGCAGCTGTTCTACCAACTGTAGAGGCGAAGGTGCCAGAAAAACGTGTCCCTCCAAACCCAGGTGGAGGTGGGCATCGAATTTGTCCAGAAACTATGCCCCATAGATGCTTCTCAAATAGTTCTCCCTCCATCATCATTTCCCAAAAAAGAAGTCTGATCCATCAAATTTGGGCACCGTAGATGGTGGGCCCATAACTTGCAAATATGTGGTCTCCATTGACCCAAAGAATGAGCAGCCTATGTCAAGCCTGTAGGATAATATTTGCCCCTTCTACTTTCCCGCTGAATAAGTGCCGCCCAGGAACACAAATATTCTGACCAGTGTCACTCCTGTGAGGACAAGACTCCCCTGAGTCAAACGCAAAAAGAATCACTGAATTTGCTCCCTTGAGCAGTAAGTTATGGCTGGTCAAAGATGACCTTTATAGTTAAAAGCTCTCTTAGAGAGAGGTACCTAAATATTACTAAGTCTTGGTCTGCCTACTCACGACTACCTACTACTAAACCCTAGTCCAATAGGAACACTATATAGTATAAGAAGGTAGAATGGGCGATGTACTTATTGTAGGACCATTTTACGACAAGGTCTACAAGGTGACACTTGTCAAATCGAAAGCCATGGTTCCTCCTCCCATCTTCTCCGGTATCAAATAATGTGGCGCCACGTGGCACCGCGTGACGCTATCTCCGTATGTCGCCAAAAGCTTTCTTTGCGTGGCGGCTATAGTGTCGGCTGTCCGATCAAAACATATTTTACACGGTTCAGATTCGCGTACATGCATGAATTGCTCCTTTTTGTTAGTCTGCTGTTAATTAGTTGTTGCGTTAATGTTTATATATTTATGAAACCCGTCACGTGTAGCGTTTTGTAGTGCCTTAATGGATAAGGCGTTAGGCTGTAGAGAATCTAGAGGTCGAAGGATCAAATCACGACTTAGGCATCATTTTAGTAAAAATACCGTCTACTTCAAAATCTGCCACTTTCTAAATATGGTGGCAGCCATGGCGCGCCTTTGATCCTCACTCTCTTTCTATAAAGCAAAACTAAAATAGGGAAGTGAACTATTAATAACCTCTTTTCAACAGGGTTGTAGTAAGACCATATCTTAGCGCCTTACTCTTGAAGTATGAGTGCTGTAGTAAAACCTTATATAGGCGCCTAACTCTTGCAATGGGTTGTGCCTCTTACGCCCTTAGCTTGTCTCCTACCTCATGGCTTGTGACTACGACAAGTATGAGGGTTGAAGTAAGTGTTGAAATTAAAAGATTTCTAGAGTACTTTCTAGGTATAAATATAATAGTATACTAGGAAAAGAAAAGGGCAGACAGCGTGCCTCCACCTCCTCTCTCTCTAACCCCCATACTTGTTGTAGTCACTAAAGGATAGAGAGGGTGGTTGAACTGTGGCCGCCTAAGTTCAACAAGCAGTTATTTTTAGCAGGTTATTAAAAAGAGACCTGACGGACCCAGGACTTGATCCCGGTACCACTTGATCCCAGTACCTACCATCCGTCAGGTTGGCTGGTAGCTGTGAACTTTATCCTATTAGACTAGGACCAGTGCTAAATGCTAAAGGGTATGATAGATATATATTTATTTAGGAGTGAATGAATCCATTTAACTGAAATTGTATACGACGTACAAAGATACATTTTTGTAAAGTGGGAAGTACGATACTATTTCGAAACGGATACCACGCATGTTGTTTTGACAACGAAACGAATATTGCGCAAGTCTTTATGACGGCTGACATTCCATTTCGGTTCATATTCAACGGCGCACATCATCGCCGAAATCTTGGAGTGGTCACTTTGGCGTTTTATAACATGGCATGACCTGGCGCCACGTGGAGAGATCACATTTGGTCGCGAGAATTCCGAGGAACCTATGGATGAGTAAAAAGAGGGCACGCGTCCACGTAATAGCCTTCTCGTACATTTGTCGTGCATAAGGTACACCAGCGGTAGTACTTTTTAGTACGGTACAGAAATATAATTTGTCCGTAATTCAATAGATAAGAGTTATTAGAGAGAATTAGGACTTAGTGTTTTTTTGGTCACCTCTCCCCTTGAGGGTTTTGTATAAAATAGGCGTCTTTGCCACCGCATAACTTAACGCTTGGTTGGGCGTTTTCAAATTTTTTTTTTCCAACGAACTCAAGAGAGTCCACGCTATATAGGGGTGCAGTCAGATTGTCTGCTTGTTTGTTGGGTAGCAGTAGTTGCCATTGAAATTGGGTTAGTTAATAACTATCTAGAGGCTTCCTGAATTCTGTAGTCCAATGGAGGACACAGAATTACAGGTTATGAGCCCACCCTCTAGGGTGCCAATATTTGATGGATAAAGATTTATCTATTTAGAAGCCATGATGATTCGGCTTTGTGTGAAAAACTGTAACAGGGTTACAGAATTGGGTACTTAGTGGTTGGGGGCTAGGCTGCTATTGTTGCGATTTCAGAGCAGCGCAGTTGCGATTCCAGAGCAGCGCAGCTGCGATCCCAGACTAGCGCAGCATAGCAGCATAGCAACTTAGTAGCGCAGCAGCGCAGCATAGCAA
>JBBHKE010002832.1:0-134350 GCA_037447655.1 Zygnema cylindricum
GTCGTGTAGTACGAAGCACCTGATACCGTCCAAGTGTGCTTCGTCATTTATGGTCCCTTCTGAATCACGTCCATCAATTCGATGTCAATCAACGACCCCTCTTGGGTGACTGTACCATACTTTTCTAGATATGCGGTTTGGATCTCGTTCGTCCGATTTCATCAATCCGCTCGTTAATCTCCCGACACGTGTAACTAGTCATCGGCGCCACTCCGTGAAACCTGCAACACCCTTTTCTTGCCGACGCGTGTCCAACTGGCCGTAAAGTACCCTCTCTTAGTCTTTTATTACTGTAACACTATTTGAGGTAAGTATTACAGGTTTTCATTTCCCAAAATATTCTAAGTCTTTAATTCCTCATCACAACTCTATCTACTGAGTAAAGATTTCTAATTTCAACAAAGATAACCCTGACCCCTTTCTGTTTCCACAAGAATAACTGCCACCTTGACAGATAAAAACACTGACCAACTTCACCCTTGTGAAGACAAGACTCCCTTGAGTCTATAGCAAAAACAATCTATGAATTTGCTCCCCTGAGCAGTAAGTTATGAAGGGTCAAGGTTTACCTTTCTATACAGGAGCTCACTGGGAGAGAGGGGTCTACCTACTAAATTTTCTAAGTCTTAAATCACTCTCGAAACCCTATACTACTAGAGTACGGACCAATCAGATTAATTTATTGTACAGAAAAAAACAGGTGCCGATGTACTTTATGTTTGACCATTGTACGGAATGGCCAAAATGTCGACTTCTGCCACATCCAGATTTTTTCCGGTATTTTCCGGAGATGACGTAGGCCAATGTGATTTTGCCACGTGTCATTTGACGTGGCGATGACCAAAAATTGCCAAAGCGTCCATTCCGCGATCACGACATCTATCACGACCGTTCGATCTAGATCGGCATTTAATTATAGCCATCGAAATTAATTGCGTGGTATTTGTTTCGCGGTCGAAACAAATGCGCTATATTCATTTAGTGAAGCAACGTACGCTGTAGTATACAAAACTGTGTCTATGTGTGAAAAACTATTCGCGCCGTAAAACGAACTTGTGTACGTATAGTAATTTAAATAAATGTCAAACCCATTATGTATCAACACCGATTTTAGACTAATAGGATCAAGCTACCGGCTATGGTTGGACTTGACGGACGATAGATACCAGGATCAAATCTTGGGTCCATCAAGTAAGTTTTGGTAAATCTACCAAAATTTCCCAACTGTCTCTCTATCTCTAAGTGGCATAGGCAGCCATGGCTCTAGCTTCCTCTTCAGCCTTCAGTGACTACGACAAGTGTGGGGGCTGAAGAGAGAAGTTAGAGGCAGACTGCCTCGCTTTCTTTTCTGCATTTTATTTTAGACCTAGAAAATACTAAAAATAACCATTAATTTCTACACTCCCCTTATTTTATGGTCACTCTTTAATTTCAAACAACACTTCTCTCTGCAGAAAATTAGCTTAGGGGAAGGCACAGGTTTTGTCATCATATCTGCTACAATCTCGCTATCTGGTCAATACTCTAAACTGATTATTTTGTTTTCTAACTTCTCTTTAACAAAGCTGATTATAATGTCTATGTGTTTGGCTTTAAAATGGTGTTTAGGATTGGCAACAATAGCGATTGTTGCTTAATTATCACAAAAAAAATTTTCAAAGTCCTAAATCCCTCTCTTAACCCTATACTACTAGAGTACAGACTAATCAGATTAATGTATCGTACAGAAAAGTACAAGTGCCAATGTACTTTATGTACGACCATTGTACGACATGGCCAAAATGTTGACGTCTGCCACATCTAGATTTGTTCACGTATTCTCCAAAAATGACGCATGCCAATGTAATTTTGCCACGTGTCATTTGACGTGGCGATGACAGAAAACCACCAAAGCGTCCATTCGGCGATCTCGGCATCTATCAGGCCGTTCGATCTAGATCAGCATTTAATTATAGCCGTCGAAATTAATTGCGTGGTATTTGTTTCACGGTCGAAACAAATGCGCGATATTCATTTCGTGAAGTAACGTAAGCCGTAGTATACAAAACTGTGTCTATGTGTGAAAAACTATTCGCGGCGTAAAACGAACTTGTGTACGTATAGTAATTTAAATAAATGTCAAACCCATTATGTATCAACGCCGATTTTAGACTTATACGATAAAGCTTCCAACGACGGCTGGTCTTGACGGACTGTAGGTACCAGGATCAAATCTTGGGTCCATCAAGTAAGTTTTGGTAAATCTACCAAAATCTACCACCTTTCTCTCTATCTCTAAGCGGCATAGGCAGCCATGGCTCTAACTTCCTCTTCAGCCTTTAGTGACTGCGATAAGTGTGGGGGCTGAAGCGAGGAGTTAGAGGCAGACTGCCTCTTTTCTGCATTTTGTTTTAGACGTAGAAAATACAAAAAATAACCATTTATTTCTACAGACCCTGACTCATTGCATGGACTTACATCGGCGAGGTTTGTTCATCGCTGGTCCACGAGAAGCAAGTTTGCATAATAAATGGGTAAGGTTACGGTTATCAAAAAAGACGAGCGTTTTTTATGTGGAACAATTTAGCATTTTGACCGAGAACAAAACATATAAAAGGCAATGAATGAAAAACCGCACTATTCAATGTTATTAAAGCACCGTACTACTAAGGTATGCGGTGAGCAGTATGATAAACAAAGTCATGTTGTTAGCATATACCGAAGATAAACAAAGGGGAAGATGCCAATCACATTATATATAATTCAATACAAAATAGTCATTAGGTCAAACATCAAACAAAATGAAAAAATATTGAACTAAAAAAAAAATAGCATAAGTTGACACGAATAAACAAATTTATAACAACAATAGAAATTAAGATAAAACAACTGTATATTCCATAGTGAAATCCTTTACAACATTATACTTAACAAATAATGTATCAAAACCATTTAATATACAATATGCTACAAAGCTATAAGTTTTACAGTATTCCTAAAGATTTCGTCTATAAAATGGAAACCCCCCACTAAAAAAAAAAAAAAACCTTGGTAATACTATAGACACTATCTAAGTGGTAACGATCCGTCACGACGAAGAGAGGTTCCAACAATTATGTGTCCCCTATTGGACTGCAAAATTCATGAAGCCTCTAGATAGCTTTTGACTAACCCACTTTCAACTAGGACTGCTGCTACCCAAGCAACAATTAGACAATATGACTGCACCCTTGTGCAGTCTGGACTCCCCTGAGTCCACAGCAAGAAAAATCACTGAAAACACCCAACCAGGCGATTAATTATAGAGTGTCAAAGATGACAATATTTATACAAGCTTGTTTCGAGAGAGGCGCTACCTCCTCAATCCTCTAAGTCATAAACCCATCTCACAACCCCTATCTACTTATGTACAAACCAATCAAAAGACTGTACAGTATAGAAAGGTACTAGGGCCGATGTACTTTCAGTACGACCTGTGTACGACAAAGCCATAGAGTGGACATCTGTCTCCTCTGGACTTGTCCTCCTGCTCCCAGGGATTCTCGCTTCCCAATGATATCTTGCCACGTGTGGACATGTCATGTCACATCCGAAAATCGCCAAGGACGCCATTCCGGGATCTCGGCGATGATGAGGGGCGTCGGATCCAAACCGGCTTTTAATGTTTGCCGTCCAAAATAACAAATGTCCGGTACATTTGTTTCGGGCGCACTCAAAACTCAAATAGTTTTTATATCCTCAATTTGTTATTTTGTTAATCGAATTAATGATCTAACTAATATTTAAATGGCTATCAAACCCTATATATCCCAACGGACTACGATAGACTGGTAAGAGCTGACTGCTACGCCTCGCTCTGCCGGTCGGAGGTTCGAGTCCTACCGAACTTAACTTTTTTGTTGAGAGTGACTAAGGTCACTCTTAAGTCTTGCCTATGGAGCACAGGCTGCCATGGCTCCACCGTCCTCTCTCTCTTTCAGTGACTACAACAAGTATGGGGGCAAGAAAGAGAAGGTGGAGGCAAGCTGCCTATGCTTTTCTTTTAGCTATTTTAATCAATTAAGACCTAGAAAATTTCTCCCCTAAATCTAATGATTTCAACACTCCCCTTATTTTCTAGTCTAATTTTAGTTTCTCTTTTAACCCACACTTTTCTTTGCAGTATTTTCACTTAGGAGAGGGCACAGGTTTTGTCATCATATCAGCTACCATTTCTCCATTACCTCTATACACAAGATTCACAATTTTGTTTTCAACCTTTTCCCTCACAAAACTCAATCTTATATCGATATGCTTAGCCTTAAAATGATGTTTTAGATTGGCTGCAATTGCAATTTCAGCCTGATTATCACAAAACACTACATGCACTCCCTTCTTCATATACCCCAGTTCTTGTAATAAAGACTTGACCCACATCAACTCTTTCACAGCAAAACAAGATGCCATGTACTCAGCCTCCATAGTGGATTGAGCAACCACCTTTTGTTGCTTGCTACTCCAACAACAAACACATTCACCCATATATAACACATATCCAGAAGTGCATCTTCTCATAGTTGCATCCCCATAACTGGCATCACTCCAAGTAGTGATGTTAGTGTGCTCCCCTCCCAAATGCAAACAAAAATCCTTGGTTCCCACCTTCTATCTCATGACTCTCTTGGCTGCCTCCTAGTCTCTCTTCCTAGGATCATTAAGACTCCTACTGAGGACTCCAACTGCTAGTGCTATGTCCGGTCTAATACAATTTATAAAGTAAATCAAGCTTCCTATAAGCTGTTTGAAAGGAATAGACTTCATAAACTGTCTCTCTTCTAGACCCATCCGATCATCTAGTAGTATCATTCCTCTTTCTACACTCCTTTCACTTACATTCTTCAAGTCCATGGGAGTGGTACAACTATTTTCTTTTTCCATCTGAAATTTCTCTAGCATATTTCCGATAACTTCTTTTTGAGTAAGTCTGATTATCCTGTTCCCCCTATCTTTTTCTATTTGAATCCCCAAAATATATTGTAAAAGAGGCACGATACACCACAACACCTTACAGTGCACAGCGGAAAACACCAAGGATCTTCCCGTAGCAACAGCAGGAATACACAAAACTCACAAACAAGGTTGAGCTTTATTACTTGAGAGAGAGTACAAGGTTGCGCCAGCTGTGTAGGTTTACTTCAGGTCCCCATTCACTAGGTCTACTCGCCTATTTAAACTAGCTAACTGCTAGTCAACCTAGTACTATACAGTTGTGCACGTGGACCTTCGCGGCCAACCGAGATCTATCCAAAACTTCCTTCTAGAACTATACAATTCCATCTACATTCTGCGGCATTGCTATGCTGCGCTGCTGCGCTACTAAGTTGCTATGCTGCTATGCTGCGCTGGTCTTGAATCGCAGCTACGCTGGTCTGGAATCGCAACTATAGCAGCCTAGCCCCAGCCACTAAGTACCCAAATTTGTAACCCTGTTACAGTGCCTCCCACTAAGGGTTCAGCGTCCCGCTGAACTTTGATTGACTCAGGGAAACTGCAATTGCCGGAGTGTCATATGTTTCTTCGCGATACTCTTCGAACTCCTAGCGAAGGGCGTCGAGTTGATTTTGGAGCTGTTCACATCGGGTCTCTAGTAACGCGATGTGATGATCTGTAGCTGCCAACTGCCTTCGAGTGATGCGTTCCCGAACCTGATTTTCCCCTTCCTCGACCTCTGGTACTTTGGGTTGCTGCGGAACGTCTGTTGATGCAGGCTCCTCGGGTGCCGGAATCCTGGTTTCTTCGGAATCAGCCACTGGGGGGAACTTCCTCTGGTTCCTCGTCCGCCGGTTCCCACCGAGGTACCTTCCGTAATTTGAAGGACACGTGTTTCCTTGCAGCTCGGGCCCGCTGCAGAGCATTCCTTCGAGCAAGCTTGAGTACTCGCACCTCAGGGGTGACCTCCGCTCGAGAGATGATGTCGTGGAGGCGGACATCCCACGCGTGATAACGACAGAGTAACCCGGGAACATCAATCGTGTACCTGTAGTTGTCCTCTACCACTTCCACGAACGGTAAGGTGGGAGGATTAAACTACACATAGCCTTTATGATTATTTCCTAGGTCCTTGGTCCGCATGAAATTCCACGCTGGGTGTGACGGAACGTCGGCAAGGATACGGATAGGATCTCCAGGCTTCCCTATACGCCATTCCTCGGGCCACTCCGAGGGGTTCCAATAAAACCTTTTGGCGAAGCTGAAGGCGAGGTCCGTATGCTGGGTGTCGACCGATAGTGGGAAGAGGTAGTCGGGGATTTCCTCTCCCTGTTCACTCTCCTCCTCCGAATCTCTTCGGTTTTTGCGCAAGAGAAACACATCGTCACCACTGGGGTATTGTTCCTTTACCTTCCTCTCCGCGCTTTCAGACGACTGCTCGTCCGCGGTGCTCTCCTTGTTTGGGTCCCTCATCACCTCGAGATCTGAGGCGCGCTCCTCAATTGGCAGAGGCGTTGGTTCGCGTTCCGGTTCCTCCGCCTCCGACAGCTCATGATCCACTTGAAATTCCTGATCACCTTCCCGAGTTGGGGTGTATTCAGGGTCCTGTGAGTTTTCTGACCCCTCCCCTCCACTTGTCTCTGCCGGTCCTGCCTCGCTCTTTGCGCTTTCCTACGGTTCCGGCTCCACTTCTACTTCTCTTCGCTTGCTTGCTTCCACCATGGCCTTCGCCGCCCTTAGCAATCTCTCGGGACGGTTCGGGTCTCCATGTCCCACACGTACCAGTCTCCTCCTTTTCGGTGGTGGAGAGGACGACGACGCCATAGACACTGCCGAACCAGACAATTCCGGTAGCTCTAATAGCGAAGGTAAACTGATTGTGCCGAGAGAAGCAGTTTCCAAGCTGCCGAGACTGGGTTGGGTGTGAGGACGAATGACGGCTATATTCCCGGGGGTTGAGGGTTTCACTTTTGGGTTGTGCGAAGCGTCGCAGTGTGCGAGGGTATAGCAGTATCCAACATTAATAAAACTGCGCTGCTGCGGCGGAACCGAGGGTTCGTCGTCACCTACATAGTGAAACACAATTGCGTCGTTGCGCTTTCTTGTCAGCGCAGCGGTGGTGCTGCGATCCTCTGACGTCATCGTGACCATGTTGCGCTGCGGTGGCTGCGCTGCTACGGCGCTGCTGTGTGGTAACATCGCCGCTGCGGTCCTTTGTCGCGTCCCCAATATGATTGCGATGGTTGTGCCACTGCGATTCGCTCCTTTGTTGCGGCCCCTGCGATTGCCCCTCCGATAAGGCGGAGTGTCCTCACTCCGCTAAAACCGGCGCAGCAGCTCCGGGGAATGCAGATCCCCCTCGTCCACCCAAGAGTCGTCCTCGGCACCGTAACCCTTCCAATGCACCAAGTATTGGATGGAGTTGGAATTCCGAGAGTGACGTGATTGAAGGATCTCTTCCACCTCATACTCGTCTGAGGTTTCTCGAACGGGTGGTAGAGGAGTATGCCGTCGTCGATTAGGGAACATTGAATCAGGATCACGGAATGGTTTAAGAAGTGAAACATGGAAAACATTGTGGATATGCCATTCCGTCGGGATATCCAACTTGTAAGCTACGTCGCCCACACGGAAAGAATTGTGAATGGGCGCGTGAACTTTGGTGCCAACTTCTTAGAGAGGGCACACGGCAAGGAGAGGTTTACCATATTAAGGCGAACCTTGTCCCCCACACAGAAGACGGTGTCCTTCCGATGAGCGTCGGCCTGCGACTTTTGACGATCCTTTGCCATTTGTCGCGCCTTGGCCGCCTTTTCCAGGTTTCATTGCAAAGTTTTGGCAAATTCCAGAGCAGTCGGTGTTTGGCAGTCCGCTACCAATAAGTTTTGGGGAAGAGTGGGTTGTCGTCCATTGAGGGAGAATGGCGTAGCATTTGTTGACGAGTGCACTGCACTGTTGTATGCTACCTCGATCGCCGTTAAATGGTCCACCCAATCCGTTTAATGCACCGAGACATAAGCCCGCAATGCTTCCTCCAAAGTTCGATTCACCCTTTCAGTTTGACCATCAGTTTGAGGGTGGTAGGCTGTGGACATGGCCAGCTGCGTTCCACATAACGCAAATAGATTTTGCCAAAAGTGGCTCACAAATTTTCGATCGCGGTCGCTGACGATCCTTTTCGGAAGTCCGTGATGGCGGAATATTTCCCGAAAGAATAAGTCCGCGATATCTCGTGCAGTAGCTGTAGTGGACGTGGGTAGAAAATGTGCCATTTTCGTCAGGTAATCCACGACGACGAAGATTGAGTCGTAGCCCTCCTTCGTCCGAGGAAGGGCCAAGATAAAATCCATCGAGATCGCCTCCCAAGGAACAGATGGTATTGGGAGGGGGTGTAACAAGCCTTGTTGCTTTGAATCCGATTTGTTTCTATTACACGAGTCACACGTCCGGACATATTCTGCAATGTCTCGAGTCATGTTTGGCCAGTAATACGCTACAGCGACACGTGCGGTTGTTTTATCCCGCCCAAAATGTCCACTAAGCGGCTCGTCGTGACTCATTTGAAGAATCGTGTGACGAAGTGCCGTATTTGTTGGCACATATAGCCGTGTTGTCTTACTCGGTCTGTACCGCCACATATCATTGGCGGTTCGAACAAGTACTTTCCGTTTGATGAGTTCCTTTAGTGAATCATCGTCGCCGTAGGCGGCCTTTATCCGACTTAACCACTATTCGTCCACTTGCACCATAGTGGTGACTGCGTTGAGCTTCGGATCTTGCGCTTCAGTCAACGTTGGGCTTTTCTCTTTCACAGAGTCTTCGTTCCCCTGCTGCGATGCTTGCGGTCGTTGCTCCGCTGTCGGCGCACCGACGTCAGGTCTTCTTGACAGCGCATCCGCCGGGTTCGTTTTGCCCGGCTTATATTCAATAACAAGTTCCGGACCGAAGGTTTGCAGAAACGTCACCCAGCGCACTTGTTTCTTGGACAACTTCGGCTGGGTTTGGAGATATTTTAAGGCGTGGTGATCCGTGATAACCGTGATCCGTTTTCCCTGAACGTAACACTTCCAAACCTCCAGCGCATTGATAATAGCTATTGTTTCCTTCTTATGGGTAGCCCAGTTCAATTCTGCTGCCTTTAGTTTGCGACTATCATAGGCGATGGGTTGAAGGCCTTTTCCTTGATCTTGCATAAGGATCGCTCCAATAGCCATATCGATAGCGTCAGTGATTATCATCCAAGGTAAGTCCGGATCGGGAACAGCTAACACAGGGGCGATAACCAACCGCTCCTTTAGCGTGTTAAAGGCTGTTCCTTGCGCCGCTTTCCAATCATAGGGCGCATCATTCTTGAGCAATTCCGTGAGCGGTGCAGCGATTTTTGCGAAACCTTCGACAAAACGTCGATAATAGGAGCATAGTCCGAGAAAGCTTCGTAACTCCGTAATATTCGCCGGCTGCGGCCACTCCTTAACTGCCCTAGTCTTGTTTGGATCTACTGCGATCCCGTCCCGGCTCACCACATGGCCTAAAATATCAATCTTCTCCTTGAAGAAGTCACATTTACTTCTTTTTGCGTATAACTTATGCTCCCGAAGGACTTGGAGGATTGTCCGTAAGTGCTTCATATGCTCCTCTTGCGTTCGACTATACACCAATATGTCATCTAAGAAGAGGATCACAAACGCGTCCAGATATTGCCAAAAGATGGAATTCATTAAATGCATAAAGGTCGCCGGTGCGTTAGTCAACCCAACGGCATTACCCGAAACTGGAAATGACCGTATCGAGTTCTGAACGCCGTATTCTCCACATCTTCCTCGGCAATTCTAATCTGGTGGTAGCCGCTCCGCAAGTCTATTTTCGAAAAATATTTGGCACATCGAAGCCGATCCAACAATTCGTCTATCCTCGGTAGGGGGTACGCATTCTTCACCGTTAATTTGTTCAGCGCTCGGTAGTCAACGCACATACGAAAACCTCCATCTTTCTTGTTCACAAAGAGAACGCGGGCTCCATACGGTGACTTGCTTGGTTCGATTGCTCCGGCTTCGACCAACTCCGCGAGTTACTTTTTGAGTTCGTCCAATTCGGTGTAGCTCATCTTGTACATCCGATTAGCCGGGGATACCGCTCCAGGAACAAGCTCTATCCTATGGTCTACTTCGCGCTTCGAAGGTAATCCTTCGGGGAGCTTTGGGGGAAATACATCTGTGTAATCCTCGAGAAGTTTTGTCACGACTTTCGGGGCCTCTTCGGAAGACTTTCCAATGTCATCACTTTCTTTGCAGTCGAAGTCGGGGTCCTTCTTCTTCCATTCTTCGGGGATCTCCTCCTTCGCCTCCTCCATTGGCTGGATGACCGCCATACAAATCATTTCCCCTTTCTTGAGTGCCCTCTTAAGCTGTAAGGCCGAAAGCAAGCGTCCCTCTTCCGCTCCCTTACCAGCCGCTCCCGCTGTTACCTCAAACTCTTCTTCACCATTCTTCACTCTCATGGCGCCACTTCTCCAATCAATCGTCGGATTCCATTTTTGCAGCCACGGCTTCCCCAAGATTACCTCATGGTCCCCCAGAGGTAATACATGAAGCGTGTCGTACCATCGGAATTTCCCAATGCCGACGCGTTACCTCGAGGTACGATGGGTAATGGATAAGGAATTGCCGTCGGCCAATTGTACCGACTGGTGATTATTTAGTACCACAAGAGGAAGTTTCAACCTTTTCACCGTCGCCTCGTTAATGAAGTTCCCCGACGCTCCGGAGTCCACCATGATGTTAGCTGCACTCACTCCTATTTGACCCCGAAATATCAAAGGGTCTCCTCCTTCTCTGGCTAACCTCATAACGGTGAGTTTTCCTTTTTTGGAACTGTTCCGTTTTGGACACTCTCGAGCCATATGATCTGGAGAACCACACTGGAAGCACAGGCCATTTTGCCTCATCCGCTGGATTTCCTCGGGGGACAAGTCATTGGTCTTGGTTTTGGTAACTTTCTTCTTTTTCCGCAAGACGTTGACCTCTTCCTTATCCTCCTTAATTGCGCCGAGCTCCATGGGGGTAGGACCTTTGTCTCGTCGGTTTCCTCTGCTACTCCTCGACCCGTACTGATAAGGTCTCCGGAGGTGAAAGTGGACCGAATCGGTCCGCTCCACAAACTAGATGATTACTGGGAGAGGAGGAGTCGTGCTTTCCCGAGCAAGCCATTGTTCCACATCTCTACGAATAGACGACTTAAGCCCCTTCACGAAGCGATCCACGGCTTCATCCTCCGTCATCGTAGGTATTTGGACTTTGCACTCCAAGAACCGTTGCGTAAACTCCATCACAGACGTTCGTTGCTTCAAAACTGCGATCATATCTCTTGCCGCCTTCATTGTGTTGACGGGCTGCCAAGTGTCGCGGAGAAGTTGAAGGAAGAGCGCCCACACGGTCGGTAACTCATCGTCCTCTACCAATGTTCTCCACCAAGCCCCCGCTGCCCCTTTAACAAGACCACCCGCGTAGCAAATCTTCTCACGATCCGATAGGCTAGGAAAATTCTCGAGATAGTTCGCCACGGAGAATAGCCATGAGTCAAGGTTCTTTTGTCTTGCAGGGTCAAACTCGTCGGGAAGTCTTAATTTCGGTCTCCGAGAGTCTCTTTCTACGCTTCCATGAGGTCGCTCCCCTAGACGCGACTCCAAGGCTGTGACGGTGTTACTCAGCTGCGCGTTCTGTAATCTCACACTTTCCAACTCCTTGAGAACTTGAGCCAACATTTTTGTAGTGGACACGCCGTGTTCATCCATGATGTCGAGTCACGGGTAATAGCTCTGACACCAATGTAAAAGAGGCACGATACACCACAACACGTTACAGTGCACAGCGGAAAACACCAAGGATCTTCCGTAGCAACAGCAGGAATACACAGAACTCACAGACAAGGTTGAGCTTTATTACTTGAGAGAGAGTACAAGGTTGCGCTAGCTGTGTAGGTTTACTTCAGGTCCCCATTCACTAGGTCTACTCGCCTATTTAAACTAGCTAACTGCTAGTCAACCTAGTACTATACAGCTGTACACGTGGACCTTCGCGGCCAACCGAGATCTATCCAAAACTTCCTTCTAGAACTATAGAGTTCCATCTACGTTCTGCGGCGTTGCTATGCTGCGATGCTGCGCTACCAAGTTGCTATGCTGCTATGCTGCGCTGGTCTTGAATCGCAGCTGCGCTGCTCTGGAATCGCAACTATAGCAGCCTAGCCCCAGCCACTAAGTACCCAAATCTGTAACCCTGTTACATATATTTAGCCTCCCCTAAATCCTTAATCTCAAATCTGCTTCTAAGATCTTTCTTTAGCTTGTTGATCTTTTCCATAAACTTACTTAACACAAACAAATCATCCACATAAATTGCAATAAAAATAACACCATTCTCATCCTCAAACATGTAAATAGAATGGTCAGAACTGATCTAGATATATCCCAGACTGGTGAGAAACTCATCTAGTTTCTTATTCTATTGTCTGGGAGCGTGCTTTAGTCCACATAATGACTTTATGAGTCTACAGACTTTGCTCTCCTCTCCTTCCTCTACAAATACCTCTGGTTGCCACATGAAGATTTCTTCCTCTAGTTCACCGTTGAGGAAGGCGGCTTTAATATCCATTTGGTGTATTTCCATGTCTTCTGCTGCAACTAAACTAAGAAGAGTCCTTACAAATGGGAATCGAACCACCGGAGCAAAAGTCTCCTCATAATCTATCCCTTTTTTTTGGGTGAACCCCGTTGCTACCAACCGAGACATATATCTCTCAATGGTATTATCTGGGTTCAGTTTCACTTTAAATACCCATTTGCACCCGATAGGTTTTCTTTATGGAGGAGAGTCCACCAGCTCCCAAGTATTCGCTTCCATGATGGAAGCCATCTAATCATTTATGGCTCTGACCCATTGGTCTTTCTCTGGGCTGTCCATTGCCTCCGAGTATGATTGAGGCTCATCTGGGTGAGATAGCTTTGTCACTTTGTGAGCAGCTTAATTCTCTTGTAGCCTTTTGCTATGCCTCCTCATAGTGTATAGAGATATGAGGAGATTCAGATGTATCTCCTCCATCTTGGATCTCCCCTGAATCTGCAATCATGTTTTCACTTGTGTCCCTTCAAGGAAGATCCGAGTCCTCCACACTCTCGGACTCAAAACTGATTCTTATCTTTTTAGTGTATTTGAAGGGATCCAATGACTTTCCTTCATCCATAACAACTAGATGCTTTACCAGAATGATATCTTGTTTAGCTAAGTCATAGACACTATATCCTTTGACATCCTCATCATATCCCACAAAATATCCCAGTTTCCCTTTAGCATCTAGTTTCCAATTTTTCTTATCTGTGTCAAAACTGTATACTTGACTACCAAATACTTTCAAATGAGAAATATCTGGTTTTTTTCCAGCCCATCTCAAATAAGGTGTCATTCTTTTAATGGCTGTAGTGAGGACTCTATTCTTAATATAGTTAGCACAGTTCATGGCTTCTACCCAAAATCTATTTTCTTATTTTCTTATCAACCAGCATACTACATACACAATCTCCCAAAGTTCGGTTTAACCTCTCAGCTACCCCATTTTGTTTTGGATTATTTGGAACAATTTTCTGATGTTCAACTCCCTCATCTCTCAAGTATTCCTCAAATTGGTTAGAGGTGTACTCTCCCCTATTATCACTCCTTATTCGCTTAATGGGGGTTCCGTGCAACTTCTCACTCCAGGCTTTGTATTCTTTAAAGTATTTTGGTGTTTCATACTTTGTTTTGAGGAAGTTGACTTTAGAATATCTGGACCAGTCATCAGTAATGGTCAACATATACCTTTTTCCCTTGATCGAAGGTACTCTTGCTGGTCCCCAAATATCAGTATGAACCAGATCTATTACATTCTCAGCTCTATATGTGGCAGGTTTGGGAAAGGGATGTCTGTAAGCCTTACCTTGGGCACAACCACTACATTCATCCATCATTTCATTATCCCCAAATTGAATGTTGTCTACTACATCAAGCTTCTTCATTTCCCTCAGCCTATCAAAATGCACATGCCCCAACCGCTTATGCCACATCATCAAGCTCGGAACACCACGATAGTAAGCACTATTCTTTTCATTACGCAGGTTAAGCCTAAATATTCCTTGGCTGCCCTTATCTGCTGTGAAGTAGACTTCATCTCCATACTTAGTTGTAGAGACTCCCTTTCTAGTGAAAGTATCAAAATCCTTACCATCTAATGCACAGGTAGACACAAGATTTTTCCTCAGCTGAGGAATATAGTGCACATCTGAGAAGGTCAGTATAAAAGTCTTACCCTCCACTCCGAATTTCAGATCTACCGAGCCCATTAGATCTGTAGTAACTACTCTCCCATCCCTATACTCTATTTCTATAGTAGGGATCTTTCTTAGCTTAGTGAAGAGGTGCTTGTCACAACACATATGCATGGATGCACCTGAGTCCATGATCCATCATTCCTGTGGAGCTTCCCGAATGGCTCCAACAACACACTTCTGTTTCCGAATGATCTCCTTCTCCTCCAGATTCTTGTCGAGAAAAAGCTCCTTATCCTCCTCCTCAGAGGACTAGTCCTCCTCGGTCTCTCCTTTGACACGTGTGACCACAAGTGCGTTCATCTTCCCTCTGGAAGAACCTCTTCAACGGTTTTCTTGGAGCCTCAGCTCCGACATCTTGGTGCAATCAGCTATGAAGTGTCTCGGCTTTTTGTAGAAATGAAAAAGACCCTTTGGAGGCCCAGGTTTTCGAGATAAGTCTCCTTTGAAGTTGTTGTACGGCTTCTTGGGATCCTTCCTCCAACGGTCCGTTCCGACAGCTAGAGCTTGAACGCTCTTTCCTCCTCTACGAATCTCAATAGTGTTCTCCTGCACGAGTATCATTCGGACCACTGTGTTCCACTTCCAAGAGTTGTCATCCATTTCTTGCACTTGGTACACTATGTTTTCATACTCATCAGGCAACTTTATGATGAGGGTGTTAACTTTCATCTTCATTGTGCATGTCCATCCGGCAATTTCCATCTCCATATACAAACAAGAGAGATCATTACAGTAGTCTAACATCTTCCCTCCTTTAGAAGTATAAATCCCCAGCCTTTCCTCAACCAGCTGGAGCTCCTAAATAGTACGAACTCTATAGATCTACACTAAAGTCATCCACAACTCTTGGACCTTGAAGATGTGAAGATGAGAGGTAGCCAAAGCTTGATTGAGGTGCCTCAGAATGAAATATCTGGCATTCATGTTGGTGTACTCCCACATTTGAATGTTGTTTTCCTCGGGCTTCACGGCCACCAGTTCAGGTGTCGTGTCAATATGAGTAAGAGGTGTCTTCATTTTTTTCCCCTTTTGGGACACATTGATGTCCCCTGCGTCTGTCTCCTCCGTTGGAGCAGATGTTGTTGCAGAAAAACCTCACTCCACCAAACCTTGGTGGGGTTCTTTAAGATGGACATTTCACTTTTCCACAGACAATACCCCAGAGCGCTTTTCACACAATGCCCGTGTCATCATGGCTTCCCAATAAATTAACCAAGATCCGTTAAAGATGGGCACCCTAGAGGGTGGGTCCATAACTTGCAATTTTGTGTCCCCCATTGGACTGCAAAATTCAGGAAGCCTCTAGATAGCTTTTGACTAACCCACTTTCAACTAGGATTGCTGCTACCCAAGCAGGCAAATGGACAACATGACTGCACCCTTGTGCAGTCAAGACTCCCCTGAGTCCACAGCAAGAAAAAACACTAAAAACGCCCAACCAGGCGATTAATTATAGAGTGACAAAGTTGCCAATATTTATACAAGCTTGTTGGGAGAGAGGCGCTACCTCCTCAATCCTCTAAGTCCTAAACCCCTCTCACAACCCCTATCGACTTATGTACGAACCAATCAGAAGACTGTACAGTATAGAAAGGTACTAGGGCCGATGTACTTTCTGTACGGCCTGTGTACAACAAAGCCATGGAGTGGACGTGTGTCTCTTCTGGACTTGTCCTCGTGCACCCACGGATTCCTACTTCCCAATGATATCTTGCCATGTGTTGACATGTCATGTCACGTCCAAAAACCGCCAAGGCGGCCATTCCGAGATCTCGGCGATGATGAGGGGTCGTCAGATCCAAACCGACTTTTAATGCTTGTCGTCCAAAATAACAAATGTCCGGTACATTTTTTTCGAGCGCACTCAAAACTCAACTAGTTTTTATGTCCTCAATTTGTTATTTTGTTAATCGAATTAATGATATAACTAATGTTTAAATGGCTATCAAACCCTACATATCCCAACGGACTACTACGACAGACTGGTAAGAGCTAACGGCTACGCCTCGCTCTGCCTGTCGGAGGTTCGAGTCCTGTCGGACTCAACCTTTTTGTTGAGAGTGACTTAGGTCATTCTTTAGTCCTGCCTATGGAGCACAGGCTGCCATGGCTCCACCGCCCTCTCTCTCTTTTAGTGACCACAACAAGTATGGGGGCAAGAGAGAGAAGGTGGAGGCAAGCTGCCTAAGCTTTTCTTTTAGCTATTTTGATCAATTAAGACCTAGAAAATATCTGCCCTAAATCTATTGATTTCAATAGTTATTGCAAACTTCTTCACGGTTTGCTCCAAACGTTGTCTTCCGTTCCAACAACTCCAAGATGAGCCTAACTTCTTTCCAAAGATCATATGTTGCCGTAGGGTGCGGATTAATACAAAGACCGTTGGATAGGTTTCACCGAATGAAGAATTTGAATGTCAATTATAAATTACATTCAAAAGTTAGGCATAGGGAAAAGGAACAACAAGGCGTACATGAGTTTGACAATAAGAGTAAAGGGGAAAAAGAGAGTGGGAAGACGAGAACGAGATCGAAAAGTAGGGAAAGGGTACGGGTATGAATGAGAGAAAGAGAGAGAGAGAGAGAGAGAGAGAGAGAGAGAGAGCGTGGAAAAAAGAGATTGAGGGATATTAATAGGGAAAGGGTATGGAACAGAACAAGGGAGAGAGGGAGAACATGGGAAGAAAAGATGGGACATAGAATATTAGATAAATGGTACGGAACAAAACAAGGGAAAAACCAAAAAAACGGGAAGAAAAGAGTGATATAGAGTGGTCGGGAAAGGATATGGGAAAGAATGAATGAGATAGGGAAAATGGAAAGAAGAGAGTGACAGCCTATAACATGTAAATGGTATGGAACAGGACGAGAGAAAGGGAGAAAATGGAAATAAGATAGTGAGAGAGAGAGAGAATGGAAAAAGGGGACGAGAAATAATAAAAGAGATAGAGAATGCGAAGAGGGAGAGGGAGTGAGTAAGGGAGAAGGATGGAGAGGGAAAGAGAATGAGAAAAAATTGAAAAAAATGACACAGCCGCACACTTACCCATGCAATTCTTCGCATATCGTAGAAGATGACGCACCCTTTCTATGTTGTCAACCCTATCGCCACGTTATTGCCAACCCTAATCCTGTTGTAAACCCTAAAGTAATCCATGGCGTATTGGATGTCGTTTAATTTCAGGAGGTGGCGGAACGACGCATCTTCTCCCAAAAACGGAAATATTTTGTGAAGATGGCCCCGCGAAATTTGCACGTCACCAACCTGTCAACCAAGACGTGGATGGGATTGGTCAGAACAAGAATCTTATTTTTTGTGTTTTGTTCGCAGTCGCCGCTATTTTGTTATATTTTCATGTTTTCAAGGCGCCTCGTTTTTTCCACCCTAAATTGTGTAAAGTTACTCTACTATGTGCACATTCTGACCCTAATTTGTTGTCATTTTGTGTATCACACCCCATTTTAGAGTCAAACTCAACTCTAATCAAGGTCTATTTCGTTTACAGGTCCGGTATTACCGTTATGTTTCCATTTGATTGTAGTGTACATGTGTACTCTATTTAGTTAGACGGACGTAAAATACAGTTCAAACGACAACGTAATAGAATTAGAGAATTGCGAATCGCAGAGACGATTTTTGCTGCGCGCAGGTAGTTGTCGAAAATTGTACATTTAAAGTACATTTTCGTACAAGCTACGTACCTTTAAGTCTAGATTTGACGGTCAATCCGTCGAACAACTTTGACTGGCGAAATATTGTACTGGCGGTTAAAAAAGTATTGCGCTTGAGAACGTCGGCCGTCATAAAAAATAAACAATTAACACGGTCGGCGTAGGTTCACTGTAACAAAACTGCTGCAGCCACATATAAATAAAATGGCTGCGCGCAAGTAGTTTATCACTTCATGTCTATGAGAGCACACACTAACATTTGACTTAGCCGCAAAAATGAAATCTACATTTTAGCGGCTAAGTCAAATGTCAGTGTGTTCTCACAGACGTGAAGTGATAACTACCTGCGCGCAACCATTTTATTTATATGGGGCTGCTGCAGTTTGTTACAGTAAATCTGCGTCGGCCGTGTTAATTGTTTTTTTTTATGACGGTCGACGTTCGCAAGCGCGATATTTTTTTTACCGCCATTACAATATTTCGCCAGTCAAAGTTGTTCGACGGATTGACTGTCAAATCTGAACTTAAAGGTACGTAGCTTGTACGAAACTGTACTTCAAATGTACAATTTATGACAACTACACCGCAAATCGTTATTAGTGTCAAAGTTTAAATAGTGTTGAAGAAAATTTACTGTAATTGATGCTAATTAAGATTTTGATTTTTTTCAAAAAAAAGGTGTATTCTAATGTCGGCGTTTATGCTAATTTGGGAACAACAATAATGGATTATTCGCCGTACGATTATATACATTAATATATGTATCCGAACAAAATATTGGAAATCGTACGCCGTCGCGAATTTAAAATATCTTTACATGCTATACTAATTTACGTGTAAGACTAATCCCCTTGTTTTTGAGTGCACGTTCCTATGCGTGCGCGTCTGATTTAATTCATTTTTTGTAAATTTTCACTTGAAAAGGTACATTTATGTACGGTCTGACATAGACCGTACATCACACTATTTATATTTTAGTGTACTTTCGGGCTTTGCGCTATTTTGTACCGTACCTTAATTAACGTCAAGAAAAAATTAAAATCATGTATCCTTTTTGTAAAAAAAAATCAAAATTTTAAGAACCCAAATTAGTGACTTTGACACTAATAACGATTCGCGGTGTACTTGCGCGCAGCAAAACTCGTCTCTGCGATTAGCAATTCCCTAGAATTAACTTGTCACGACTATGCAACATGTGTAAGCACGCGACAGTGCAATTGCGTAACATGCGCAGTTTTTCGCATGTGAACATGTTATACGTTCACATTATCACACACAAAAACGTACGTCTGAATGTATGCGAACGCTTACGTTGCAAATTCGACTCCACGTTTATTCTAAGCGCAGTTTTGTATGCGACCGACATATGTTCATTACAAATTCTGTACGATTTTCTGTGACGAAGTACACTGATGTACGAACAGCGACCTCCCGTACACCACACTATTCATAGAATATGTACGGTAACACCATTGGACGCTAATTAACAAGAACCGTAATTAACGTCAGGGAAAAAATAGAATCAGTCACTGTATTTCATGTATCAATGTCAAAATTTTGGGGCGCCGATATAGAGTACATAAGTCTAATAACGATTCACGGTGTAGTGGATCAGGTCCAAAGTTTGCGGCCCACACTAGAATCGGTGGTCGGTAAGACGGTAACCTTTTTGTCTCGTACTAAATCTTCTACCAGCATACCAAATATATTTCTAAAATCTCAACAGTCAAAGCTTACTTTTCTCAATTCTCATGCCTCGCCTCAGCTTCACTATGAGAGCCGCCATGGCGTCTCTTGGAAGCTGCCTCCGTCCTTCACATGTCCATCTTCCTCGAGCTGCACCTTCCTTGCAGAAATTGTTCGCCTCCTCTACTTCTCTTTCTCTTTTCTCACAAGGCTCTCCTTTACAAATCTCTCCCTCTCCTTTCTGTGTCTCTCGCATGGTATCTTCTTCGATGTCTTCTTCTGCCATAGGATTTCGAAAACAAAGGGATGTTATGGCACACTCAACCGAAGGAATTGCAGAAGCAAACACCTCATACAGTGAGAAGTCATCTAAAGCGTCGTCAAAGTCTTTGGGCGATGATAGTAATCATCCATGGGAGGAGTGGGGTTTACTGCTACAAAGAGTGCAAGAACAAGGGTATCAAAGACCAGTTTCTGATAATGGACGTAAACCGGTTCCCGGTGAGGGTCCGTACGACTCTTATTCGGAGCTCAAACATGCCCTTCTCAACTTCGCTCGTGATCGAGACGACATGTGTACGGCCCTCTCTCTCTCTCCTTCTCCCTCTCCCTCCTCCCCTCTCCCCTCTCCCCCCTCCCCCCTCTCCCCTTCCCCTCTCTCCCCCCCCCTTCCGCCCTTCTCTCTCCCCCTCTCTCCCCCTCTCTCTTCCTCTCTCTCTCTCCCCCTCTCTCCCCCCTCTCCTCTCTCTCCCCTCTCCCCCCTTGCTCTTATTCTCTCTTCTATGGCCTTCTAGTTTTCTGAGAGGAGCTTTTAAGATAGCTGAGAGTGCCAGGAAATTTGCAGGAGCCTTCCGAAGGAGCATCTCCGAGTCATTGCAGCTGCTGGTTGTCCGGATATCGAGCGAAAATCTGTGAATAGTGCCAAACGTCTTCGGGCTCATAGTCAGATTGACGAAGCGTCTGTGTGTATTTCCTTTATCCCTCTCTCTCTATCACCTTCACGCTTTTTAGCACCTTTGTTTTGTGTCTTTTTTCTCCCGTGCTTTTATCTTCTGTCTATTATTCTGACACATTGTTCAAACCTTCTCAGAGAGCTTCAGCATGAATGGAAAAAAGTGAAGGTTTAGGGTTCTGATCTGTCCTGTGCTTTGGTCTGTGGGAAGAAAATGTCTACTCTAATAAAATTGGTTGCTACAATTAAAACTTTTGTCACATTTTTTGTATTTTCTGTAGGCTTGCACACCTTGTGGCTTCCGTAAGTCATGTCCAAGAGCCTTTGGAGCTGCTAGTGGGAGCCATATTCCAAGCACTCAGGAGGTGGTGCGTATCATTTTGGCGTACGCAATGCGTGTTAAAAATCCTGAGGCTGACGCTGTCACTTCGACAGTCCAGGACGCCTGCTGTGCAATTCTAAGCACTCTATTGGAGCTCAGCAACAATCCACGGGATCCAAATCTGCCGAGGTGAAGGTTTCTGCTCTTTTAAGTGATTTTACAATTCTGGATTGAATTGAGGGCTGTAAATTGTTTGTGGTTGAACATATGGCATCAATGAACTGATGGCAGGATAATACCGCAGGTTTCATAGCCCAATCTTCGCTGGGTCATCAGTGAGCCTAGAATGTAGGTCCGCCATATTTTTGCTAAAGCTTATGACTTAGCTCATTGTTTGTGCAAGGAAAAACGGGAAATCAAAAGAAGTTCGATGATCGTTCTGCTGGACCGTTTTGTATGTCAACTAGTTTTTTTTTTTTTTTTTTTGTGAAAAGCAATGCGAAAGGTTGGTATTCTCAAAGGCTAAATGACTGTCCACAGGGAAGGCAGTCAGACATGATGTAAAGCACTTTCGTCATACTAATTGCCTGAAGTGATGATCACGCACTGAGTCAACCAGCACTCATATAACCTTCAATGCTATTAACAGTATTCTTGTATTGGTTCAGGGCGGAGTTGCCTGTAGATTTGCCAAAGAAGCCACGTTCCGATGACTTCGAAAGACAACGTGATTCGAACAGTTCCGGAGGTCTTCTGAGGAGGTCTTGGGAGGATCGACGACCATCTTCTGGTGGTGCTCGATCAACTTACGAACCTCTTCCAGGCGATTGGCGTTGCCCAGGGTCAGTGTTTTCCTTCATGACTGCTTGTTTTCTCTCAGGACATCAATAGAGTTGTTCTGCAGAAACAGCTGAAAGAGATACGAGGAGGATATGCTACACCGTGTATCATTATTAGCGTTGATTTTGCTAGTTAAAACATCTTTTTACGTGCACTCTTGTTGGGTTTCTGATTGGAGACTGAATCGGAAGGAATAGTCCTTACTTTGTCATTGCAAAAGATGTTTAAAGTGCCGAAAAAAAAATTGACGCTAATAGCGATTCACGGTGTACTTCCCTTCCTTCTGGGTTGGGCATGGTGGTGAATTCTCCCTTCCTTCACCTGTGAATTACACCTTGTTTCGTTATTAGCGTTAATGTTTTTTTAACTCAATTTTGAATGTTCTCCATGTACACTTATCGGATAGTTTTTTGACAGTTGCGGTGGAAAGATAAGGAAGAATTCTTACTTTCCGACTCACGGTCTCCAAATGAAAAATCGGAGGAAGAAAAGCTGATTTAAGTGGCGAAAAAAATATTAACGCTAATAGCAATGTATGGTGTTTACTAATGCTTAGCTCTTTTAGAAACGGCTTTCGGAGAGAGCAGCCCTTCTTGTTAGTAATTTTTTTGTGTTTGTTCCCTTCTTCCTTCTGCAGATGCAACTTTGACAATTTTGCTCGCAATACAGAATGCCGCAATTGTGGTGGAGATAGACCAGCCGGGACCAAAGGTCGTGAACGGGGGTCTTATGGGGGCGATAGACAGACGCAAGGATACAGAGAACAGAGCTCACAAGGCAGGGAGTGGAGTTCACGAGGTAGAGAGGGGGGTTTCCAAAGCAGGTGGGAACGAGATGAGGGAGGAGGTCCAGCCAGATATGGTGGGGCAGGTGGGGGATCTGGACGGTGGGCTCAAGACGGAGATGAATGGGATAGGAGACAATCAAGAGATGGAACGGGAAGAGGTGAACGGGAACCTTTGGATAATGAGAGGAGATGGGGTCTCAGGAGTTCTGAACGGGAACCAGAGAGGGAGTCGAACCCATACCCACCTCGAAGGCTGCCCATGTCTGGAAGAGATCGAAGAGATTCTTTCCGCGAGACGGACAATGATTTTGAGGAGGAAGAGGAATGGAGCCGCAGGGAAGTGCAATCTGAAGATGTTTCTGACAGTAGGCCTATTACACAAGCCAGTGGTAGAGGTGGTGGAGATTGGGATGAGAGTGACAGTAAGCCTTTAACACGAGGAGGTGGTAGAGGTGGTGGGGATTGGGATGAGAGTGACAGTAAGCCTTTAACACGAGGAGGTGGTAGAGGTGGTGGGGATTGGGATGAGAGTGACAGTAAGCCTTTAACACGAGGAGGTGGTAGAGGTGGTGGGGGTTGGGTTGAGAGTGACAGGAGGCCTTTAGCACGAGGAGGTGGTAGAGGTGGTAGGAGTTGGGGTGATAGTGGGAACCAAAGTCAATACAGGTCAGAGAGAGAGAATGAGGGACGGGGTAGCTACTCTGGTTTTCGCGGGCAGTCTTCATCACGGGGAAGGACAGATACATGGAGAGGAGGGTATGGTGGGGACAGGTCACGACCAAGATCTGACGATAGTTCAGGTTATGGGGAGAGTCGCCAGTTTTCTAGAGAATGGACTCCTCGGGGACGCTCAAGCAGAGGCAGGGGTGGGCCTCGGAATATGGGTTCACGGAGCTACTCAACTTCTTCACAGTCGAATGACAAAGATCCCGAAGAGAACAGGAAAGTTCCCACTCGCGACTTTTGGGACGATTATGCAGAAGGCATATGAGGAAATTAAGAATAGTCAATTTTTACCTCTCCACTCAGCTTCCTTTGGATGAGCATTCGGAGGAGAAGTTGTAGCGTTCTCTGGGAGATATTATAACATGCATTGGAGGTAGTAATGCGAAAGTGAATTGCTGTAATTGGATCAAGGCAAGTAGTGGAGTTGTATTTCTGGAGATTTACATTCTGGGGCAAACATCTATAATTGCTTTTATTTTGTTATTTTGTAGCAGGAAATGTGCTATTGAAAGGTTTTATCAACTGTTGACGTGCAAAGAGTGGATTATGGGCCATGCGATAGTTATTTTTGTGGCTGCTTCTTTTAAGCAGTTTGGACTGAAGGGTAAGATGGGCACAGGATAGTCAATTTGCTGGTGAACTGAGTCAAAGTGGACGGTTTTCGCTCGTCTTCAAAGTGTGTTCACGATGGCAGGAAGATTAATGGAGGTTGGGGTTTCTTTTCTCGCTTGGAAATAGGTTGTACTGGCCTGAAGTTTGTTCATGTGATTTGCACGAGTATGATAGAAAACCTCCACTAGTACTTGCTGATTTCTGCGTATGTGGGAGAAGACAAAAACCAGGCTTGTGATTAACGTAGCAGAGCCCTAGCTGGTTAAAAAAGCCAAACACCTCGCTCACAGAGGTCAAGACCAAAGATCTGCACACAGATTGCTGATGTGGAATCTAAACTTTTACTTGATGTGGATATCGAATTCAGATAGAATGGATAGAACATGTTGTAGAATAGTTCAGAGACGTGCATTCAGGGTTGTGCAAATTTTCTAGTCTGGCATAGGATGGTTTGAAAACTTCACAATTGTCCTATGATTCTCAATAAGTAGCCCAACCTCCATTTCCAATGTTTCCGATTAACATATATTGCCTCTTTGACTTTTATCACCTTTAGTTCTTGATTTTTTTCAATCAATGAATGGTACTCGGTTTTGGCTTTTGACAATGAATTACCATGAATGCCTCCATAATATGCAATTTGCCCTCCTTTTGTGGAAATGATCAAAGGTGATGCTCTCTGGAGATGGGTACAGGACAAACAGCTTCGGTAAACATCTATATGTGTTTGCAATTACTGTGGCCACCCAGAGTACTGAGCCCTTCAACACAAGAATTGGTGTTGTTACATCAAAAGTTTTTAAAAGAACATTGCACGTGAATGGCCTAAGAAATGTTAATGTAAAGCCTAATTTTTCGAACCTAGTGCCAGCACCAGTTCGACAGTCATGCGCCAATGTTGTGAACAAAGTAGCAACACGACAGTCAGTATATGTCAATTATTCTCTGGATCGATGTAACAATGCATCGAGCTGCGATACCCTGGTGTACAATTATTTCAGTCTTACGGTACTCTTTGACAGTATTCTGAAGCAAATTCCTATATCTAGCACATTAGCTGCAGGTGACAGCTTGAGTGCACCAGGTGTTGCATTCTATACAGCAGTTGCTGTTTTGCACCAGTTGTGGCAGTAATGAAATGTCGGAAACCTCGTACATGCGTTGCCTTTGGCGGCAAGTGACACAGAGTAATGCCGTGCAATATGGATTCAATGTCGACTCTACCAATGCACGCTGATGCAGTTTCCAATCGTGGCAATTGTAAAAAAAAAAAATCACCCTTCAGAACGTTAACGCTACATGAAAAACGTCGGGGAACAACGAAATAATTGACAGACGTCATATTACATTACATCAGGTAAATATTAACAACATTCTGAATTGCTATTTAAAGCTGGTTCTTTTTCCCACTTTTCTGTGTACACAGTTGTTAATATCCAAATCCAGGATTTTTGCGGTTTTCTTGAATTGTGCTGGACGGTTAGATAATTGCATAATAAGATAAATTAGTTTGAGGAGGAAAAACCTTCAACTCCAACAGGAACTCAAAATGCTGCTTCTTGGCTGTCATTAATCATGCCGACAAAAACATTCAGCAAATCATGAATATGCAACGACGCAATGCAATTTTTAACCTTCCCCACTCTGCACATGTCAAGCTCACAAAAGAGGTAGTTACAAAATAAATGGATATACAGTATAACATTCTTAGGCAGAAAATAGCTGGAACAAGTTCGGTTTTGGCTGTAACCGGCTACATTATATAACCTCAATCAGAAGTAATTTACATTACACCAATCCTGTACACCATCATCAGAAAAGTCACAGACAGAAGATCATACAGGCACTTTTGCAAGCAGGTCCTCCACCTTTGCTGGTTTGGGCAAAGCGGGAATAGCCCCCCTTTCTGTAGTGGCCAGGGCTCCACACGCATTTGCAAAACGAAGAGTTTCCCGTAGCCTTCCCTCATCCTGTTCCCTCAACACGTGCCATAAATGTTAACTATATTATGCATGAGTATGGGCTATGAAAAGAATTCCCAATGTACGCCATAAATGTCAGTTATATTATGCATTGAGTATGACTGTGAGAAGAGTTCTCAATACATGCCATAAATCTTAATTCTATCGTGCAAGAGTATGGACTATGAAAAAAATTCCGAAATGTGTGTTACTCCAAACAGACTTCTACCAATTCATACCAATTCGCTGATCTCAAAGAATCAGTGTTTGGAACCAGTAAGACAATGTTTTCTCTATGCAACATTTGAGTCTTGGTTTCTAACCCCTCTGATAAATGAGATGCATTGGAATATTATATCATTTAACTGCCAATAAGCATTCTTGCATTTGAACCCTCAAAGAGTAGTGTCACTTCAACTCAGATTCAGACAGAGCACCTATTTGTTTGTCGGGATAGGCAGCGACATAACTCTCATATTTTCTTACAGGAAAATAAAAAGATTTCTCACGGAAAATCAGAATGGTTTCCCAAGGAATATTGAGAAGATTTATTACCTGCAACTGACCCCTGTCCTCTGCAAGCTTTGTGAGAAATCCTGCCACGAAAGCATCTCCTGCTCCTGTCGTATCAACAACTTCCACTTTCACTCCAGAAACACGCCCTTGGAAGTCCTAAAAACCCTCCAAACGAAATTCTATTGGTCATCAAACCCTTTTGACTGATCCAAACACGTTAATTGCTGTTCTTTAAATGCATACTGTCCAACTTTCAGGTTGGGCTGGCTGAATGGCTATATATAAAACAGCAGTTTTTAATCGATTTGATCCTGTATTAGGAGCATGGATTACAGGACATTCAATGATTCAAAACGTTGATATTTTATGGAAGCTTACAGAACAGCTAGAACCAGATATGGTTCTTTGTTGACAATACACCCCTTTCATATACATTATACATCAGCATGTCTGCGTCATAGTTCAAAGTTAGGAAAACAATTGGAAACGCTAATGTAGTTTCTCCCTACAATATGCGTATTATATTGTCTTTTTGAGTATAATACACGTATAGAACGAAGGAACCACATGTAGCGTTTCCCATTGTTTGTGCAGATTTGCACTAAGGTCTGCACCCTTGACAAGCTCAAATATAACTTTGCTAACTTTGATTTTCACCGCACCTTGGTGTAATAACGACAACCAGCACTCCCTTCTGTCACCAGCAAGGCAAGAAGCCCATCATGAAACAACGCTCTTGCAGCTTCGTCACTGTACGGATCGCCTCCCTCTGTCAAAAAAGTAATTTCCTCCTCACTCACCTGCAACAAAAATAACCAACAAAACCGTCAATTGCTGTTTCTCCGCAGCACTTGAAAAATAACGATGAAGCCACCACCAGTGCTTGCAAAAATAAAATAGCTTGAATGAATAACTTCGATCAATTTATTTCGGGTAAACCTCAAACCACGATCATGTTGGAGGTCCAATAGGAAGTCCAAAAACGTCACCTTGATGACATGTGCTTGTTTCCAAATGCTTCGAATCTCTTTCCGGGCTTCATCCGCAGAAGACCAGAGTGGAAGTCGGAGGTTTGGATCATAAGATAAAAGTGCCCCAGATGACTGGGCGGCATTCATTAGACTTATGTGAGCAGAGCGGCACGGCTCAGCAATAAGGCTAATGGACCCATAGTGAACGATGCCAGCCTGCCATAAAATGAAAACCATCAAAGAAGAATAATAGAAGACAAAAACAACAAGAACAATGTAAATTAATAATCCTAATGCCAGGTACCAAAACAAATAAACATTAAAATCATACAGGATTTTGATTCTTCCACAGAAAAAAACCTCAACAGAGCAAGGAACGAGCGAGCTACAAGAGAACCCGGAAAGGTTTAGCCACACAAACTAAACAAAAAAAGGAACAGCAAGACGAGTAAGAGATGAAAAGGTTTGGAAAGAAAAACAATTGTCTAGTGGACCATGGGTCCATAGCGAACGACATGCAGCTAGTATTTCCCACCGATGAATGCATCAATTTCTTCTTCAGCAACTTGAGAAATGTTAGTCATGGTGATTGAAAGTTTTAAGCCTACAATGTAATTGAAATGTGATTGCAAATGTCGATGCAAGATTCAATTAAAATTTCAAAATAATACGTTCCTCAAAGATATTTGTATGCACTTCACAAAATTAACAATGAAAATGGATGCGTCACGGTCTTTCTGCAAGAACTATTTGACAAGTAAAATCAATACCAGTTTCATGACAGCTATTTAGTAGTGCAATTAGCTAAATGAGTGTTTATGAGTTTCATGTAAATTCGGGCTTTTTGATGCTTTAGTACAGACCTACAACACCTAGCAAAAGAGGGTATAATGGCAAGTTAAAAAAGGAAAAAATGTCATACCATAGCTGTCCAGCAGATGGAGGACCAAATGAAATTGCGTGGAAATTTTAGCATAAACTATACCATAAGTATGCAAGAAAAATAAGCAATAAAGGGTCTTCAAATGGATTTGATGTGTCAATGTTACATTTATTGTCAAACTATATCCCTTCCTTAAAAAGACGAAGATACATGCAATACATTACCATCGCATCCAGAGTTCCACCAAAGTTTAAGGTTACAATGTACAAAACTGACACCAAATCCATCATTGACATCGCCTGTCACAGTTGTGATTATACTAGCAGAGATCCGAACGTTCATATGTTCATTACTACCAATTTCCATCTTGCTTCAAGCAACGCCTATAGACTTAAAACTCGGCACTGTATAAAAGCTTATGCTATTGTGATGGAACCGAAGAAGAAGTAGAAAAAAATACACCAGACAAATCTGACAGCCATTCAAAGTCACACAATACAAGCATCAATGGAAGGCAAGAGACGGCAAAAGAAACCTTAGATTAAAGAGTCATTCACCTGCGAAATTAGCTCAGAATCCAGCTCTTCAGGCTCCAACAACATATCTGCACTTGGATTTCGATAAAACATAAATTCGCGTTCCCCATCAGCTCTTAATGTTACAAAAGCAAGGGCAGTGCGGGCTCCACCATCGAAGCGCACACCACGTGTTTCCACTCCATTTTTTTGCAAGATATTAGCAAGCATGTGCCCAAACTCATCGTCTCCAACCTGTTTTGACAACAAAATATATTTCATTATTGAGAAGGTCGGTTTCTTAGCTATCCTTTGAAGATCGTTGACAATAGGAAGCTGTGGTTTAAAGAGCTGTCTGCATGATGCATGTGCATTTGAATGTCAGAACTCTGGGAATTTTTAAACATTTACTCGTCCTTTAAATTAGAAGAGGATAAAAAATGGAAGTACACAGGCGTCTTGTGAAAAATACTGAGGGAAAAATTAATAGGCTGTGAAAAAAGTTGAGCTGAGAAATTTTTCGTGCCTACAACAAAGGGCAATGGAGCTTCCCGTACATTGAAACAGACCTTACCTTTCCCATAAAGGCGGAAGAGCCTCCGAGACGAGCGATTCCAACTGCCACATTAGCTGGAGCTCCTCCTGCAGCCTTTTGAAAAGAAGGTGCCTCGGCCAGAGATACGCCATTCACCGTCGGAACAAAATCAATGAGCATTTCACCAAAACAGAGGACAAGGTCGGATGCCTTTGCACCATTGTTGTGACTGTTGATTGATGGAAGCACTCGTTTTATTCCCGGCTTTCCTGGCCAAAGAAGTTGCGATAAGGTTCAATTACAGTAATGGGAGGAGCACCAAGTAAATAAGCATAGACATTTACATGATATTAAACTCACAACATGTGTATGCTTGGACACCTGTCACTTCCTTCAGACTGTCTGCAATAGTTTATGAAAACAAACTGTGCTGACTAATGACGTCCTTGTAGGCTTTCTTTTTCCTTTCAATGCATCAGTGTAGGAAACCGAAGTTCACATACTAGAAGGTTACGAAAACAATAGGTCAAATAAGAAAAAAACAAAAAAAAGTAGAACAACATGAATTTATTGAATGAGATTCAAGAAAATGGTCAACGCGTTCATTGTGAATGCACTTAGTTGCATAAGATCAAAAGTTTTTATAATCTAGCTTGAAGAAAACAAATCTTCAAAAAGAGAAAAAAAAGGTCCTCCAATAACAACAGTACAAAAATTCTTCTCCTCCGATTGATATGAAAAAAAAAAGCACAGACGGCTCAGGAAAAAACGGACACGCTAGAAAGTTATCAATCCCTTGTAACACTGCTAATTTACTTAAAATTTCAAATCCTTTGCTCCGTAGAGAATGCTGCAGGAAATTTGAAAACAATATAGAAGAAGAAAACATTTTGAGAGCGAGATGCTTTGCTTACAAAACACTTACTGAAATCTGTTCTTGAGTATCTTTTTTGTCCTATTTTCTGCATTCGGTTTTGACAAACTCGAGAGTCTACAGAAAGTGTCACACAGGGCACTTCTCCTTTCTGAACCTTTCGCCTTGCTGATGGCGAAAACAGAAAATGGTGGCCATGGTTCCCTAGAAGATCTCTATTCTGTAAAGTCAGAGAATGGGAAGGAACAAGCTGTGATGTCAGCATGATTCAAACGATTTTGGAAAAAAAAAAAACTTGCAACCAAAAAGGAAGTCAAGTTGCTCATAGTATGTGATCGAGAGTGGCAAGGTGGACAGGTGTCAGTTTTTGACGCTCGGTCGTCACCGGCAGATCTGCTATGCCCGCCACGTATACGTGCCGTGGCTCACCACTCTATTTCTAGTTCGAGGACACCGTTCTTGTTATTTCATCCAGGGTCAAAATTCAGATTTCGTATAGTGTATCCAACCATAACTGCTGGTTATCTCCTTGGGTGGAGAAAGGATACGAGTTTTATCACCCGGTCGTGCGAGAGGGAGAAAAACGACACGAGCTCCGTATTTCTGGGCGCCCTCGACCCTCGGGCATTCAAGAGGTACGGGCGCGAGCGAGTTTCGTTTTCGCCCGCTCAGACGACCGGGTAATAAAACGAGAATCGGGCTACCAGAGAAGTTACCCGAAGTCAGAGGTCGCAAATGGTCAACCGAAACCGTGACCGACCATTAACCGACCGCCCGCGTCGGATCAGGAACGGATTCGGGTGCCAAATTTGGGGGGCCGGGCGGATTCGGGCGGTTGATTCACAGAAAAAAAAAAAAAATCGGTTACGGTCGGGTAAGCAAAAAACGAAATAAAATGAAAATTGTTTACTGTCGATACAATCAAACATTATTGTACTTTGTATTCTTGTTATCGTGGAAGGTATACGGGAGATGTACCACAAATTTTGTATTTTTTCGGGTACGGGCGGGTACGGTTAGTCCCGAGAAATCGAGTTTCGGTTAACTTTTATTTTTGTAAACGCGTTTCGGTTAACGGTTAACAATTTAGGAGCGTGACATAACCCGGTCGGGCGTCGGGTACTCAGATTTTGAAAAAAAAAAAACGGTCGGTTTCGGTTATCTAAAATTTTGACTTTTGCGACCTCTGCCCGAAGTTATTTACCGAATGATTCTGGGACCATTAATGATTACGTTTGGAGTTGGTTTGTTAGGTTAGGGTTGGTTTGATGTTGGTTCGTGAATGCAAATGTTTTCTGATGACGTGGAATATTTAGGAGGTTTAGATTTGTCGGTCACGTTCTGTATGCTGTCAGTGAAACGACTTTATTTAGGGAAAAATTTCGGTGAACTTTATTTAGGTGAATAATCGCAGGTTCTCGGTTTCGGTTCTTGAAAGCAGTGGCGATATTTGTCAGTACATGAAGGAAACACTGCGGACATTCAAGAATTTGCTTTTAACAGGCCGATACAGATTTTCCAGTTCGATTTCTGTACTTCCACACTGTAACTGGCAGGATTTTAATAATTACAAGCCGTTCCCATTCTTCGACGGCCTAAAAGGCACGACGTCAACTCGGCAAAACAAATTGTGGACGACTTCGTGCACTTAATACACAGAGAAAAAACAAAAAAAAACAATAGATTTTATTTATAAAAACGCGATGGTATTACCATCGAAGAACAAATCATGATTGTCACTAAAATAATTGATGACCAACATAGGTAAAAGACCAAAATCCTTAAGGACTAAAAACAGAACAATAGAGCTTTAAAGCCTAAAAGAAAAGAAATAAAGCAAGTACAACAAAACTAAACTATTGAAACTCTACAAACTACCCTAGACACTAAAGCCTCAAACTACGCCCAACTAAAGATCAGAACTAGGAATATCGTCTATATGCGCTGGGTGGTGTGGGGGTAAGTCTCGTAGTCCTCAGCCATCGTCACCACCGTGCTTTGTCGGATAATGGCCGAAGCTTGGGAACGTTGAAAGGCGACAGAGATGCGTTGGCGGTAGAAAGCCAACATGAGAGCTGGAGAAGGGCTGCCGGGACCTCTAACTTCGAAAGATCATCGAGCGCAGTCGCACAAAAAGTTATCGAAAGACGAGTCTAAGGTCCCAAATACCTCCAAAGCAAATGGTGTGAAACTATCAGCTGGGTCTCGATGCGTGTAGTCATGTTCTTTGGAAGCCATTGCATCTCGAGCCGCAACAGCAACATGTAATGTCGCGCGCGAGGAAACATGGGATCCTTGTAGGGTCTGTGCAGATTACGTCTCCCAGTGTTACCCCTAGATTGAGAACGTAGTGGCAATATGTGAGACACCTTGCGCTTGATTGTGTACCCCGCTTCAAAACCCACGGCAGCGATTGTATCCCGTACCCATGTCGTGTGCTGTTGATACACAGCCGCGTGCACCGGCAAGTGCATAAAGGACAACCTGTCGATTCCAGGTTATCAAACTAAATGGTCCGCAGCTACAGAAGTTTTTGAGCAAATCTTTATTAAATAAATTACTCAGATTTTTTTTTTGGTTATCATGGACGAAGGCAAGCACCGATTGGCAAACAACCATAAAACTTCATCGTCATGGCTTTGGATAATCGGAAGACCTATTTATAAAGGTCAAAAATCAAGACAATATATACACAATCTGTACTTATGTGGACTCAAGGTCTATCTAGAAAACCAGTTTGATTCCCAGCCAAACAAGTTACTAAATTTAATTATAGATTAAATGTGTTTTTCGAATTCAAACTGAGGGAAGCGGCTCCATTAATTTTTTTGCCAATAAAATACACACAAAATGTTTTCTTATAGAGCATAATCATTTAACAAAATTTAACCCTATTGTGGTCGAGTCACGCCTTGATTATCAGGTACATTGCATCAGTAGTACAACCTTATGTAAAAAGCTGGGCATGGGAAAACCACCCTTACCACTTGATAAAAAGCAAACGAGTCTGTATTATCTTTATGTCTCGTCAGTTCTTTGCTATGCTCATTTCAGGTCATGTCTACAGAAAAAATTACAACAAATGTTCTTAGGGTCCAAGATTAGGTGCAAATACTCGAGGGCTTTGTTAAATCAGATGGATTGGCACATATGTTATCAAACCGGCTTATGCTAATGGTAGATGTATCTGGACAAAACATGTGCAGAATAAAATAACGTTAACAGTACAGAGTCAGTTTAACAACCAGGAAGTTTCAGAAAACTCTGATTATTGAAACTATAGCCCCTAAACCACGACCCAGAATGAGTTGGAAAACCATTTGGAATTGATTCAACTTGTTCCTCATACAAAAAAGGGTCTCATTAATATCTAGCAAAAACCGGACCATCGTCATGTAAATCTACAGTAGCTTCAACTTTTTTGGCTGTAAAAACCCATAGAGGCACCATCTTCAGAAACTAGAATGGGTTAAGACACCGAAAACTGAGAAGAAAAGGACACAACAAATAGATAACAGAATAACTAAAAATTAGCAGAACCTAACATCACCTAAGCATTAGCTATTTCTAAAGTGCATTGTAGATAAACTTTACATTACTTGCCCTTCTGAACCTGAAGCTCCAGGAGCTTCAGCATTGACAAACCAGAGGGACTGCTTCTGGGAGGACCAGAAGGGACCGCTGCGGTAGGCTGCGGCGTAGAACTACCAATAATAACATTCTTTTGCTTAGCTGTAGTAGCTCTAACGGGGACACTTCCATTGGAAACTAATTCGACCTTTTCTTTTTTGCCATTCTCCTCCACCTTTTGGTATTGCATAGACGTATTCTGGCCCTCTTTTCGCCGAGGCAGCCCCGAACTGGCTCCAGTATTCATATTACCGGTTTCAATATTCTTATCACCAGCTCCAGAATCACCAGCTTCAGTATTCTTGTCACCAGCTGCAGTGTCACCGGCTCCAGTATTCTTAACACCGGTTCCAGTATCAGCGGCTCCAATATTCTTATCACCGTCACAGGTATTCTTATCACTGGCTCCTTTATTCTTACCACTAGCTCCAGTATCTGTATCAACGGCTCCAGTATTCTCATCACCAACTCCGGTATTCTTACCACCGGCTCCAGTAATATCATCACCGGCTCCAGTATTCTTATCACCGGCTCCAGTATTCTTACCGGCTACAATCTGCATTTTTACATCGGAAGAGCCGCCTTCAAGGTTTTCTGTTGACTTTCCTTGGGTGACACTTACAACGGAAACCAATTCGACCTTTCTTTTCTTTCCATTATCCTCCACTTTTTGACATTGTTTATCTGCATTCTGTCCCTCTTTTAGCTGAGGCAGCCCGACACCAGTATTCTGATCGGCTACGATCTGTGATTTTACATTGGAAGAAATAGCTTCAAGATTTCTTGTTAACTTTACTAAATCTGATGCCGGAACTCTACTCTGAATAATTCCCGGGCTAAGAACAACTGGACTACCAACAACTGGATTAGCAAGGATAGGGCGATCAAAGGGGGCAGGAACAGGTGACTGCGGATTACCAGGAAACAGAAAACTTCTGGTAAGATTTACAGGTTTGGCTACATCAGCTATTTTTTTAAACTGCTCCGACTTCTCAAAACTGCTGTTTCCCCCAGCCGGTGCATTTATGCCACATACAGGAGGTGAAAAGGCTGCCCTGGGGTCAACTCCCTTCACTGGTGTCAATAATTGCCCATTTGGCACCTGGCTTTGTTGACTCCTTGGCAAACTCTGGTTAACTACCCGCCTCGCTTTGTCCTTAATCCCTTTTGACGATTCCTTAATCACTACTGGTGATACACTCACCAAAGGTTTTATCCCTTTTGATGATTCCTCAATCGCTCCTGGTGATGCACTCACCAAAGGTTGAACCACTTTAGATGATTTTTTATTTGCTGCTGGCGATACACTCACCAAAGGTGAATGCAAACTGGCTCCCGCTACTCGAGCAGCTCCCTTCATTTTCTTCATTCTCAGAAGCTCTTGCACACTTCTCTGTGGATTAAGGGGTGAAGGCTGTGGATTCGCAAGTACATCCGCCTTCCGTTTGTTGCTTTCAGGAGGTTGTTGATTTTTTCCATTATCTGAGCAGATGGCTTCGAGCTCCTCGTCTGTAACACAATGTTCAAACTTCCTTACCTGCAAAAAGAACATAAAACAGAGGAAAAGCATAGTCAAAGAAGGGCCACAAGTTTAACAATCAACGGAGGCATCTCCATGGTAGTCCATTTTTCCCTTAGATACTCTCAGGCATGACATCCTGGGCTTCCCTCCAAATGGCAGGAGAGTTCCAAGCTTATAAATACATTGTGCTGTCAAATTTTTATAACCGTTCCTCTGGGGATGTAAAACTTCTGAAAAGCTGACATCAAAGCTAAGAAATACATCAACTCATAAGGGCTGGGTTCAGCTGACCCTGCCTCTTTTAACAATGCATACAAAAGGCTCCTGAAGCATGTTTAGCAATAACGTCAAAAAAAAAGCATGCAGCATATGTTCAGAACACCACCTCTCGAGATCTCTTCCCGCGGCCATAATTTTTGCCCTCCAGGTTTCTTCGGGATGTCTCCTGCCTCGACTCCTCTTTCAACTGCTCAAATGCAACCATAAGTGGAGCCAGTTCTGGCTCTGTTAAGAGCCTCGGAACGCGCGACTCTTGAATGCCCTTGAGCTCCTCCCATTGCTTCTGTAAAGCACAATCTTACAATGTTTCAGGCTTAAGGAAAGAGTATTTTTCTTAAAAATAAATAAAATAAAGCTGGAATAAAAATGTACAATACTGTGAAAGCCTGTAGTGGGAATTAGAGATTGTCCGACCTGCTCTGCTGTCTGCCTCTGCTTGTCGGCTGTCTCAAAGAGCTCCACCTCCGCATCACTGATGGTCCATGACGATCCCCAATAATTACCGATATAAAAAAGGGCTTTTCCTCAGAATCGTGCAAAACCATTTACAGAAATCTAGAGGTCAAGAAGGACCTACAGGCCACTGAAGAGCCGAGAATCATTTCACGGACAGTAAGCAAGAACTAAATGAAAGCATCGACGAAGAAGCACGTCAGAAAACCAGATAGACGATTTGCATGAACAATTTCAACAGGAAAGTCTCCCACCTTCGTGCAAGAAAGCGATTAAGTTGCCCATCATCTAGCACGGATGCAACATCTTCTTTATCTCCTGCGTTTGCCTCTCGAAGAAGTGACTCCAAATACTCTCGACGATCTTCCGCACTATCTCAAATCCAACCACATCACTCAATCAAAAATGTTAACAAAGCCTCTAAAAATTAAACCACAAATTGTCCCTAAAATTTTCACTGCAAGTTCTTTGACCATAAAACTTTAAGCGTCAACTTTTCACAGAAACAAGTGTGGGCCACCTTGATACATGCGCCAGTCGATGTACAACAAGCACGAACCTCTACGTGAACACCTTTTTCACATAAATTAGCATTCTTTTTTTTGCAAAAAAATTAGCAATGACCGTACTAATTTCCCATCAACACTCTCATCCCCGTTCATATCTTCAGTGAGCAGTGTACTAACAGCAAAAGGCTCTCTGAAATCTCAGCAAAGAAAATTCTATACCTGGTATGGTCATCAAAGAAACCAGCTGTGATGCTCTGATTGGCCACCCCCAATTTGTGCTCCGCTGAGGCCCTCACCCGTTCCTCCACAGTGTTTACCTGTTCCAATTCCAATCACAAAATGGAATGAGAAGGCATACAAAAGACATGGACCTCAGATCTATTGGCAGAAACAAATGGTGAGGAAGGAAAAGTCATTTGAGCCAACATTGGATCCATGTGCCTGAGTGACCAACCGTTTCCAAGCGCAAAACCAAAACACTCCGTTTTTGTCCAATCCGATGTGCTCTCGCCTGCGCTTGAAGGTCAACCTGTAACAATGAAAGTTGAACCATCTGACAGTTAAAAGTATAACCAGTAAAGGACCTTTGCACTATTCTACACTGACTACTGGAAAATTCCAAAAAACACAAGATGTTTCGCAAATGAAGGTCAGCCTCCTCAATCTGCAACTTCATTTTCTCACCTGAGGGTTCCAGTCTGTATCGTAGATTACCACAGTATCTGCAGTTTGCAAATTGATACCCACACCTCCTGCACGAATGCTGTCATTGCCATACGTACACAACCACTTCATCAGCAAAAATATAATAGAAATAAATATAGTATCATAATGTAAATTGATACGTGCGAACTGTGGTGTTGCTGTGCAAAGTTAGGTACACGATAACATAAGTTATTTGCAAACCTAAGCCTCCACATGGTAAACATGACAAATAAAATCCTAGACAAAGTGAAAAAAGAAAAAAACGTAACAGCAGATTGATAACAAAAAAAAGTTGCACAGCCATGTAGCTGTTGTTCCAGACCTTATAAGCATGTTAGAACTGAAACCATATAAAAGTAGTTTAAGTTTAACAACCTGAGCAGGAACACAAAGGCTTTAGAATCTGGGCGATTGAACTCTGCAATGAGGCCACCACGCTCTGAACCGCCTGTTGTTCCATCTAAACGTAAGTAACCCCAGCCTTTCCATTGTAGATACTCTTCCATAACATCCAAAAGCCGCGTCATTGTGCAAAAGAACAACACCTATAGAAGACGAGTGAAAACAAGAACAGAGAATTAATCCATGCCACATATAAACATATACGATACACAATCACTAGAGAAATGATGCAATTGAATCCAAAGACAGGTGTACTAACAAGTGATTCCGGTGCAGCAGTCTATCTCGACAACCATCCTACTTTAAGGGATTTGGTTTGGACATGGCCTGGGCAGACATACAAAGGCACAATTTCGTTTTTTTTAAACAGTCACACTGTGTTTTACCTCACTCAAATCCGCAGGATGATTATCATGTAGCTTTTCTATGTATAGAATAAGTTATCCACTATTTAGGCACCCAGGTTTATCGCAGAAAAGTGGTTTGGTTTGGTGGTGGACAGGGCTGTATGGAGTGATAAGAATGGCAAGAAGTTATTTTTCATAGGAGCCGTACATGGTTAAAATTCCTGCTCAGTTCAGCTAGTATGTCAACTAGTACATATTTCCAGCATATAGTTCTCCTGCCTTTGATAGTAGCTCTTGGCAATATGGCAATGGCATTCAGCAATGCGGGCCCCTATGGAATAAACAACTTTTTGGAGTCAGCAACTTTTTTCGGGGCGTCTGCTATTTTAAACATGCATTCGAATAAGTAAATAGATCATAAATTGTACTGTCACCATATCCAAATACAAGGACACAAAGCAGAGAAGGTTTCAGCGTTTGAGGTTGAATGCTAGAAACATAGCAAGCATAAAAACGACAAACAATGGTTCAACTGACAAATGCAAGTAGATCAGATTTTGTTCAAACATGTATTGTGTAGGAGAATATTTATTCCGCTGTTCTAAGTTTTTGTAGCATACCGACGCACTGGATTTATGACTTGAGATGTGAGAAGCATGGGCTGATGGCAGTGATTTCAATCATCACAGGTGACTTCAAGTGACTCAAGTGCTTTCAGATGACTTCTTTCAAGTGACTTGACTTGTGAATTTCTCTCTTTCACAATAATCTGAAAGAGTCCATATACAATAAAAAACCCTATGTTGCACTGGACCATCGGTAGATGTGTCATCATACTTACCCGGTGGCCAGCTAGTTTAAGCTTGGGAAGGATTCGGTCCAACATTTCCAATTTACCACACATCCGCACCAAGGGTGGAAGAAAATGGTTTGGCATCATGCCCTCCGCCTGGTTTCAAAGAATGCCAAATATTTTCAAAAAATTCAGGGTTTTTTTTTAATTCAGAGTTTCATCTTTTTTCCAGGAAAGCAGGAGACTGGAGCTGAAGTCAAAAAAGCAAACCATGAAACATTGCATTAGCCGATTGTTCAAGATTCCCTGTAACAAATATAAGAAACAACCAAACATTGACGAAAGTTGCCTTGCTTAACAAATACATCACAAATTAGTAACTGAAGATAATTGGCAGGAGAACAGTGAAAGGTCCACACCATTTCCGAATGGAGAGAACTGAGATACGGATGGTTGCAAATATTACGGAGCTCCATGACAGTGTTTTGAATAGCCCGGGCCTGCAGGAACAAAACCAAACTGAAATTTTAGGAGAAAAGTTGAATAAAAAAGTGCAGCTGCAATGTTAGAGGGCTGTTTCACACACATCAATGCATTTCCAACAAATAGGAAAGGGGAGTCAAAAGACTAACCTTCACAGGGCCCAGAAAACTAAGCTTTGATGTCACATGCTTCATCAGCACACGTTGGTAAGCCGAAGCTTCACAACGAACAAGTCGCTCGATTTTCTGAGGCAGCTCACTTTCCACCTGGAATGAAGAGAGAATGGTTTAGATTTACTATTTCGCAGAAATATGTGCAACATTTTAATCCTGCAATCCTCTCATGTCTGTTGTTCCAGTTCTAAGGAAGAGCAGTGGCTTTGCCTGTTCCGTACCTTTTCCTTTAGCCGTCGGAGCATGAAAGGACGAAGAACTTGGTGCAGTCGATTGATCAGTAGCAGGTTCTCTTCCTCAGACAGAAGGGCCTGAGAGACAAGAAAATGAGAACATTTATGAACTCTTGCCTTCGTAATATGATACAGGTAGATGGAATCGACTCAAGGAAGCAATAATGTTTGTTTTTGTACCTCATCAGGACCATTATCAGAAATGTTTGCAAATGGCTTGTTGAACCACTGAGCAAACTCTTCAGATGAACTAAAAATTGCAGGAAGCAAGAAATTGAGCAGCGTCCAAAGCTCATCCAGGTTGTTCTGCACACAGTTGTCACCCATTTACTGATTACAAACGGAGTTTTCCTTATCATAATGTCACAGCATAACTTGGGAACACTTAACATGAATTTTTTCGGACTAGATTTAGCATTAGGTACAACCGTATCACTGAAAGATGTTCACCATCTCCAACAAATGTATTCCCATTGACGTGAAGAGACCCTCTTCAAGCTAATAAGTTTATCATCAAACGTTAACATTATGGCCACTCATTAATGTTTCAGGCGCATAACAATCTCCCCCGAAACCCCGAAAAAAGAAGGACAGGATAGACAAAAGATTTCGGCAATAGAACCCCTGGTCCTACAAGCTCAAAAGGGATGAAAGCATATTTAAGCAGAAGGACCTGGATTGGAGTGCCTGTCAGAAGAAGACGATGAGAACTCTGATATAGCTTCAAATCAGCATTCAATTTGCAGTTTGCATTCTTGATGCGATGGCCCTCGTCAATAATAATATAATGCCACTGTATCTTGCTAAGTCGAGGACGATCAAGTTTATTCATCAGGAAGTCATAAGTAGTCAGGAGAACGTTGAATTCCTTCGAAAGCTCCTCCCTGCCACCACCTTGACCATGGGTAAATCGTCTGGAAATAGGAATAGCTACAGAAAAGGAGTCATAGATCTAATACTTTCTCTTGTAGGAAAAGTAACTTGGCCAAAGAGACTTACCCAGGCAAAAGTCCTTGCTTCTGTAAGGATACATGCATTCTCGCAAACAAAAATAAAAAAAACAAACTGTCTGAGTTGATAACTGGCTCACGTTTCAGATAGTTATCAGATTCAGTCATCACATAATACATCCCAGCAAGTCCTTTATGCATGTACCTCTTAAACATTTTGTGAACCCCATTGCATTATTCCAATCGAAAAGTATCATAACAGTGGGTCCTTTCACTTCTATATTCCCTCCAGGTTCATCAATTTTGGTCAAAGAATCGCCTGAACGAACAAACAAACAGATATCCCTACCAAAGGCTCCTATGTTGTCCTTGGTCAGAGGATCAGGGTAAAAACTAACCGGAAAATACGACGTCTCTCCTCAGGTATCCCTGCATATATTATTTTGGTCATATCAGGTGCCCAGTGAGTGAGCTCCGATGCCCAATTAGGTAGAACAGACGAGGGAACAACTACCAGAAAAGGGCCGTTGATGTTCTTCTTCTCCACCAGGTAACAGAGAAGCGCAATAACCTTCAATTCAACCCCCCAATCTTTTCAAAAACTGGCCAGATAGGTGTCAATGTCATAGGAGTACTCTGTCTTTATAGGAAGCAACAAGACTTATCCAATGGATGCCATAGCTCGATAAAACCAGCTTACCTGCACTGTTTTGCCCAATCTGCAATGCAATGTAAAAAAAAAAGTCAGAAGGCTCCTTTTTGTTGCCCACTCACATTAAAAACAAATTGCAAAGAAGAAAATGGCATGTAAAATGTTGAACAGCAATTTGGTTTCTCATCCAATTTCCCAAGATGGGGTATCAACTCACCCCATCTCGTCCGCCAAAATACCATTCAAATTATTGTTGTGGAGGGACATTAACCAACGCAAACCAGCTTTTTGATACCTGCAAAAAAAGATACAAAAAAACATATGTACATTCATATGTAAATGAGAGAGCACCACTGGTCACAGGATACCTTTGCAGGCTTATTGAAAAACCTCAAGTGATCGACTGCACTTGCTCGTCCTCTTGCCCGATTAACTTTTACTTCTAGCATAACAAAAAGTTGCAAACTTCTACCCACTGTTAGAAATACACTCACGCTCATGCCTAAAAAAGATCTGTGCTGGATCATTTCTTACTCTCGCAAAGTTCCGCCCTTCAACATAGTTGGCTGATCCACAATTTCCTCTCGGACTCTGCATCAAAACAGAAAAGCACTGGGAAGTGAAACGCCTTGGACAAAGCTTCGTATCCCACATATGGAATGGATTGAGATACCTGAAGATGCAGTCGAGCCATAGAATCCATCGATCCATCTCCTTCATACAAAAAAAGAGATAAGCGAGTGTGCACACCTGTGAGCCAATACGTAGTACTGCTCATTGCTCTCGAGATAGGTCTGCAACAGAAAAACGGACTTGTGAGACATAGGATGCACGTCAAAGAAACCCAGACAATAGAATAGAATAGAATGGGAATAAAACTCAAATGAGTGCAAATATGGAACACGTCAGAACCTGGCTTTTGAGACAAAATTCATGCAACCTTGCCTGTTTCTCAGATGCCACAGAGGCTCCAGCCAGTCCAAACTCTGTAGAACTGCTGGTAAATGCAAGAGATCTGTCCTTTTTCTCGGTAGTGCCCTTCTGTTGCTGCAATTTCACACCGAGCTTCTGGAGATAAACTTCTGTTTCCCGAAGAAGTTGCTCCACACGGTCAGACTTCACATCCTGCGAAATACATTCCCTAAAACTCAGATCATAACATATCCACAATTTAGGGTGCAGTTGACATCCTACACCAAACAGATATTGCCTACCTTAAAGTTCTGATGGCAATTCTCAAGCAAAGTTTAAGAAAATTAAAATACAAATTCGTGAGTGGCACATGTCCAAGTGATACATACACACCAAATCGCTAACAATTCTCCCAATTCAAACACGCCATAGAGAATGTCACCTATTAAAAAACGAAAAGGACAAAAATAAAATGAAATGCCTTTGAACGAGACTATCCAATAAATGTAATTACAAAAACATCCAGCTGTCACGTTAATTTATTTGATAACAAGAGAACATTTCTTCATACAAGAGAACATTTTCCCACAACTAACTTGCTGCAGTCCCAAAAATCAGCATCGTGTCAGCTAATGGAAAAAAACAAACGATAACTGTCAAAGCTTCCATCCTCCCTCCCCCTCCCTCCCTCCTCCTTCCTCCCTCCCTCCCCCTCCCCTCCTCCTCCCCTCCCTCTCCCTTCCTCTCTCCTCTTCCTCCCTCTTTCCACTTGATCCCTCTTTTCCCTTCCATTTGATTCCTTGATCCTCCGATTCCTGTCATTCTCCTATGTTCATCCCCCTCCATCTTCGATTCGTTCATCTCTTCCTAAGCTCGTCTTCATCACTGTCATCTGATCATCCATCTGATCTCATCATTTCATCCTCACATCATCATCCCATCACATCATTCTTTGATCACATGTCGATTGCCCTCGCTTAAATTTCTCCCTCTCTTTCTCCTATTTAGATTCCTGTATCTCGATCTCCCACTTCCTCTCCCTCTACCTCTCCTCCTTCCTCTTCCCCTTCCTCTGCCTTTTCCCTCCTCCCTCTCCCTCTAAAAATGACAAAGGCCTGCATTTGCCAACCCATACAATATAGAATTTTATACAAGAGCCTGTGACACTTTTTACATGTATTGTGAGTGTAAAAATAGGATCTGCGGAAGTGTAAAAATAGGATTTGACTTATAGATCTTTTGAACAGCGTCTCTTTAAAGACAGCATAATAGTATGTGAAACTTCCTCACCTACCGGGTTTCTTATTTAGGACCACGCAGAGAAGAGGGTAACGAAGGAGACAAAGAAAAACATCCATCGCAATAGCTCGTGAGAGCACAAAACAGAGATGCTAGAGACAACAAGAACAAAAAGGTTGTAGTTGAGTTCATAGAACTTAGAAAACTGCAAAAAAGTCATAATTCTGTCCTGGTCAATGGCAACAGTTTCTGCGATTATTCAGTATTATGCTTGTTTCTAAATGGTGTATTAAGGGACCTTAAATGGTGCATTACCTTGACCATTCGAAGGTAGCCTTCCACATCATTTGCCTTCAGCAAGTCAATTTTTTGTCGTTGCAAACGGTCCAACTTTTCCCGATGAAACCGTTCCTTTCGCTTATGGAAGTCCTTCACGTGCCGATTGACACCCTTAACTCGTTCTCTCTTTGCCTTGCTAGTTTCCTCGCATTGAATTCTGCAGAATTATCCAGACTGCAATTCAGAAAAGGGTCGAGTGCAATGCTTAATAATTCATGTGAACCACCACTCAAGGCGATACATATGATTTTGGAATAACTGGAGAAAAAAAGGTGCTGGCATCTGAAAAAAGATCACAGCAGAAAGAGTATCATATGAAAGGTCTTTAGCTCGCTTAAACGGTGAAAGGGTCAGTGTACCGGTGTAGATCCAGTTCCTTAATGAACTCTTTGTGTTTCTCACGAGCACGTCGTGCCCTTTCTTCCATGTACTTGGCTTGTTGTCGTTCCAAAAGTTTGAGTCTACGTTGACTGCTCTGCTTTTTGGTCGCTGATGCTGAGGCTATCTTGAGGCTCCAAGGCTTGAAATAATCATCCAGCAGTTCACTGCAATAAAAATATCATTCTCCACACATATTAATTAAGGGGCATAAAGAGAAAAAGCCTCAAATCTAATGCCAAGTGCCCTTTTCTATAAAAATTGAAACCAATCCCTACTTAACAAAATGTGAATGTCAAAGGCGTACTTCCGCAGGCGGCGTTGAAAATTTAGTAATTGCAGGCCCTTGAGTTGTACAATACTTCGTGTCTTCTCTGACGAATCTATGGGTGTATCAACTTCGATCTGTGGGCCACAACACAAACGTTGAATAAGGTCTGAATAAGGTTCTCTAAGAAGAAAACAATAGATGCAAAATAAAAATAGGATAAAAGAAGACTCCGAGGAAAAACAGATGACAAACCATATAGTCGCTCTCATCATTTTTTTTCATGCGTGAGTTTTACTAACCACCATGACATCAACAGATCGGTTTTATAACCACAAAATTGTGTTCGGAAAAAAATGATGACCCCAAATTCCATATTCGGAATAGGCTCACCTTCAACTGTTCATACTTTTCAGTGATAATTTCCTCCAGCAATTTGTCCTTTTTCAATAACTCTTCAAAAACTTTGGCCTGCTGAGCTCCATAGGCCTGAAGCCAGCGATCAGTGACCGGTTCCTCATGCAATGTGCCAACGAGAGGTGACTGAGGTTTAGCTGGACTTGGGATTTGAACAAATGGAGCTAGCCCTGGAAACCTATATTTTGGACTGCTCAACAACCCCTGCCGTTTTGTATCCGGCTCTACCGCTTCTTTTTCCGCAGGAGAACTTCGTGCATTCCCGTTTCCATCTTTTGCTGGACTGAATAAATTCCCTCTGACAACTGCAGGTGTCACGATCTTCGTAGCCAACCCTTCAGGCATTGGCGAATGCACCAAAGAAGGTGACATTTCCACAGCCTGTTCAGAAGTACCTTCAACTTGAGAAGTTCCAGCTGAAATATCTCGACCAACCTCAGTTTGACCAAGGGCAGCCATTTTCTCAGCTTTAATTCGTGCCCGTCGTTCTCTTTGCTTAGCGGCAGCGAGTGCCTTTTTTGTTTCATCTGACATTGGTTTATTGGTCCCCTTTCTCCCTCGTGGAGTAGCTCCACCTCCATTGGTCTCAGGGCCTGCAAACTCCACTCCAGATACAAAGATGGTGAGCTACAAGCCAGAATATCTTGCTTCGGCTGCAGGAAACACACACAGCAAAAGTTACAAAGAAATACAGGAACAAATGCTCTAATCATAGGTCATCCTTAATATTGTTTTAGAATATAATCTTCTATGTAATTGTCGTATAAGCTGCCAATGTGTATATTAATTGCATATTAATGTTTTTTCATAACCATACCTCAAAAAACTGCTCATGTACTAATAATTTTACTATTGATAAAAACGTTTTGGAAAGTATTTTTAAAAGCCTCCGAATTATATAATACCATAAACCAAAAAGCTTACTTGGAAAGAAAAATGCCTGATGCTTACAAAGAGAATAGTGCTCCTGCACCTCTCCTTAATAAAGTACAACTTAAAAACCATCACAGACGAAAAAAAAAAAACAAACCATCTTAAAAATCATAAAAACCATGAAGGTTATAAACATACCTGGAGCAACTAGAGGGTCAAGGGCAAATGCCAAATGCATTTTCTGCGGAACTATAAATTTCCTGCAACATCCAATTTGCCAAATGTACTGGCTTCGTCAAGTCGGGACAAAGATTACTGTGTAATACTAATTTATATAACTTTTGCCGTTAAAAAGCAGAGACAGTGCACTAATACCTAGTAAAAACGGGATACATTGCATTATGATAATGGAGCTTTCGAGAGATTACTTAAATGCCTCCAAAACGTGTACTTGGGCTTCAAGCTGAAGAAGCTGCTTCTCATTCGCACAAAAAGGAACAGGTTTCTCAGGAGATGAAATGGACGACTCATTAGCCATCATAATGTTTGCTTTGTCGCTTACATTGGTTTTATTAACAAAGTGCAAAAAGAATCTGAAAGCGAAATAACTAAATAAAAGCTGAAATCAGCTTGCAATGATCACGCCGTACGCATGACTCTGTCATAAAAGTCATGTTATGATGGCGAAGAAGGCTTGAAGCTGCTCAGCTTTTTCTCGTGTCTCCTACTGTACTTTCCTAGGTGGTGTTGCGTAGCGACCCATTGAACTAAACTGGCAGATCGACGCGCTTTTGCAATGTATATTGGTATGGAAATGATAACACCTGGAAACGAAAACGACACCTGCGAATCTGCGATGCGATGTTACGAACGCGATACGCTACCACAGGTGCGACACCGTATATCGGAAAAATTTCCAAATATCGATATATTGCGGCAGTTCGCAACTGAACATCGAACTACTTCGGTTCCGTTTTATCCCGTTTTACTCTGCAATTGAACTTTAAACCAATCATTGCTTTTGCTAGCTCCCGCTGCCTATTTGGGAAGTTGGTGTCTTATTGCCTCTACTATTGTTTCCCGTTTCTTGGCTGGGGACACCCCCGTTCTAGCTTCTGTTATCCCCCGGGTTTTAGACGGTGTGTTCGCCTTCCAGCGATCTCTATTGGACGCGTCACGTCTCTTCCTCCCCATGCCCTAGTGGATGTGCCAATATTCTCCACCCTTGTTACAAAATTTGTTTTTTGATCGGGTTGACGCCGCCATTAAATCCGACCTTCTCAAGGCGCTACCCTCCGATTCTTCACGTGCCCGTCTTCTCTCTTGTGGTGGACTTGGTTCTAGGTCTTGGCTTTTCGCCACACCTATTTTGGCCACTCTCCAATTTTCACCTGCTCAATTCACCACCGCCCTCCGATTTCGCCTCGCCCCCCCCCCATCCTCTTTTGCTTAGCTCTCTTGTTTGTGCATGTGGTCGTGTCTTGGGGCCCGATGGTGTCCATTTGCTTCGTTGCTCCCATGGGGGAGATTTGATCCAAGCGCATGACACTATTCGCGACACCATTGCGACTATCGCTTCGGAAGGGGGATTTTCTTTGCGTCGAGAGGTTTCTCATATCATTCTCTCGCGTTGGATCGATGTTGTTTTGCTTGATGGTGCCCGTCGCACCTTCGGTGATATTGTTCTGGCAAACCTTACTTCAGCTACAATTGTTGGTCAGGCGGCTCGACATGTTAGGGTGGCAGCTCGTGACCCGCTAAGGCCAAGGAGCGTGATTATGCCCACCGGGACCTTATGGATGACTTTATTCCGATGGCGGTCGAGATCTTTGGTTGTTTGGGTGTTGCACTGGACGAGTTTCTCCGTACTTGTGCTCAACGTGCTTTCGAGCGCCGAGGACTTGGGAGCCCTCCTCCTTTGGTCCTTACTTCTTTTTATCGTCAACGCTTATCAGTGACTTTACAGTGAGTGCAGGCTTCTATTATCCTCCGATCGGCTGTTGAGATTATGGATCGTCGTCGTGTTCCGGAATTCCTTTAACGTGCTCCCCCAGGTTGGGGGGACTTACGGGGTTGCTTTTCTTAGATATTTAATTGATTTGGGGTTGGGGTTGTAGTTTTGGTTTTCTGAGTTGTCGTGCTTTTCATTTTGAGTTTGGGTGCTTTTATTTTCCTTGTTGATTGTTTCTTTTCTTTTCTTTTTTTTTGTGTTCCCATTGCTCTATTTGTTTTTAATTGTAGGTTTTCAGTTTTGGCCATGCCACCCCTTTTGTACCCTGGACTCAAATGGGTTACCATCTTGCTTTTTAATTTATCCTGCTTTTATATATTTGCTAGTAGATGCGATTAGCGTTTCAATTGAACTTCAAAACGGTTATTGTTGTTACTTGTTGTTGCAATTTAAGTACGAGCCAATGCTATTCCGCTTTACTTGATTTTTTGATGTTGAAGGAATCATTAGTGAAAATATGAAATTAGAATCTATAACATCATTCGTAGGAAGTCGTGAACGGTGGTCCACTCCCTTAAGTATAATTATTAACACTATTTTTTGAACCTCAGCCCCCAAAATGTGACGACTGCATACGTGCTTTTAACACAAATACGGATGGGTATTGTAGTCGTTTCTATTTATTTACTCAAAGTTTCTGATGTACAGTTCCATTATCGCCCAAAACAATGTACTGGATTCCGTGAAAACAAGACCAGGGACTCCATTGGACGTTTTCCACTGATAGAGATGCACACAAAAAAGTAGCAATACGTAGCTTATGTATCTTACATGACGGCACACGATGTGGTTAATGCAATGAAAAGTGTTTAAACCCTGCAGATATCAGCATCCATATACAAACAGTATGAACAAAAAATTGGAAAACACTGGAACCAAAATCATTTGCAAGGTGGTCCAAAGATATTGGAGAAATGGCCCCGGCATAATTCTCTAAAACAATACATAGAGAAAAAACTGAATATCATAAGTAAATCCAGGACATTTAACATAATGGCTTTCTTCATTATCTGTTATCCTTGTTACGCACCCTCGTCTACGAACTACAAGAATGGTTGAGTAGCACGGATCTTAAATGAATGGATGAGAGCAGCAAGAATTTCAAAGTCGAAATTGCACACTGTAATACCTGCCTACTCCACTATTGAAGGTTAGCTCAACTTTTCCAAAATTGTGCAACTTGATAGTGATACAAAAAATGCTTTTTAAGTGCAAGACATATACAGTTAACCCTTACAACAAATCCTGTCAGTCTCATGGCACCTAAGCTCTTTACACTGTAGAGAAGAAGCATAAAACCTTTGCCATCTTTACATGATAGACAAAAAACAATTAAGCGGCATATCATACAGGATGTCTAGAGGTGAACCAGTCTTTGATGTTGGAAATGACATCTTGGTGAGCTTGGGTAGTGAGAACAAGAGGCGTGACGGTGATCTGCAAACACGATAGAAGGGCTAGCTGAGTCAAACATTTTTCAACGATCAAAGCCCAAATCCAACCCCTATTTTCAGAAACATAGACATGGCATAGCATGTGATCCTTGCCGACAAGTGTCAAGCTAAACCAGAGGAGCCCTAGCTCTCTATAAAAATGTCATTCCCTCCATACAACCTTGCAAGACAAAGAATTCGAGAGCTTACCCAGCCTTCTGTTAAAGCCACTGAATCAATATCATGTCCATGATCCCCAGGTTCATAGTCTCCCATCTGTGTTACATTGCAAAAAAAATAACTTAGAAACCTGGACACGACACAACCTTCAAACAACGCTCTGTAGAGATGGAAGCCTAACTTCTGGATCCACGAACCAACAGGCAAACGCGCCTCACTACAGGCGATGTTTTAACATTAGTACGGTCTAACAAAACTGTTGACACTTTAAGGAGTTTCAATTCAATTTCGACACAATTTAATTCTGCTTTCTGTGGCTATTTTCATAGAGGAAAATGGCTAAACAGGTTTCAGGGAACCACGTGGAAACGCCTCCTAAATACATGCTTCCTGCACATGCGAGATTTTGGCGAGTAAGGTCTATGCATCGCTCTGGGACTGAAGGATAATGTGTTTTTATAGACTTTGCTTGGAGCTTGAATACTGTTAACCTTTTTAAGCAATTAACCTGGCATTCTGATACAAGTACACCTTGAATCGTTATTAGCGTATAGAAATTATTAGTGTAAAGAAAAAATTAGCGTCATTCGTTCTAATTTAGTGCCAGGAGACGTGGCAGATTATGGTCCACGTCCTTAAATAGTGTAATTTATTATATTTAAGGTATCAATGTCAAAATTTTGGGGTGCCGATATAGCGTACATAAGGCTAATAACGGTTCACGGTGTAGTGAACGCAGAGTTGCAAACATCGGCTACTTTCACACTGATGCAAGCCTCTAAAATTGGTGGCTTTCAGAGATTAATGCAAGTGACCGGGTGGAAACCGATATACAGTCGTCCTCGTCGTTCTTCCATGTTGTAATCAAAACTCATAAAACGGCAGTGAAAACTAGTATTCATACCTCATTACGATAAAACTCTTTCCCTTCTCGAGTTTGGGGTGACCCTGTACCTACACCCTCGACCTCTTTCATAGGACTTCGATTCTTGCGAGCAGCACCCTGCAAACGTTCAAACAGTCTGCCCGGATGTCAAAAAAAATAAAAAAAAATGAATATACGCAATTTCAGCAAATGCCACCTGATCAACGACAAACATCTACAACGTTATCTAGTGATGAATATGTCAAACAAGCTTCTTAAAAGTAGGGCGAAGCAGTTTGACCTTTGGGTACTGAATACATAAAAATAATGAATAAAAAGAAATTGCATGCCTAGAGCATATCCATGATTTGTTCCGTCACATGTTGGCAGCTAATATTAGAACCAAAGATGCTGAAGAAACTGCTTTCAAATGTTCAGCTGAAGCAAATGGAGAATATATGATTGCTCTTTCTTAGTAAATTGTGGAACCATCCTCTACACACAATAAACGGCAGAAAAGGAGAGGGGCCGTACAGCAGCAGATGCAGCCAAACCCAGTTGAGCTAGCTGTGCACCGACCAGCATCCCTGGCATAGGCATAGCTCCTGCTATTTGGTGGCCTAACCGCCGTTTAGTGATTTTCACCCAATTGGCCATGATACGTGAACTACCTTGTCGCGTCACTTTGTAACCCTGAAGACAACAGAGACTCCAGCCATACCAGAAGTGACTTTCTTTGTCAATTTCTTTTTATTTTTCGCAATCAAGTAAGCAGAAACCCGAGCATGTTTTAAATGCTCTAGTTGGCAGATAAGGCAGAGTCAATTTCCTATAAAAGCAAATGTACTGTTACCATTGGAATAGAAACGTTAAAAGATCCTGACCCTATCAATTGGTTTAAAACTTGCTTAAAACGACAATCAATTCTTTTCCGCGGGCAAATGTACCATAGCAATTTCCATGGGGGGTGGATACATTGTAACTATTCCTGAAACTTTCATAGAGTCCAAAACCCAATGATCCTTGAAAAATGACATTTCTTAAAAAAAAACTCTAACTTTAAAAAATCTACTCGCTGGTGTGTTTGCGCAAAAAAAAAGATTATTGTAAGAGCATTATTTACTCCATTGGGATGAAAATCGATCCACCTCTTCCAAACCATTCTTATTTTTCAAGACAAGCAGACCAACACCACTGACAGGAAAAGCAGCCACAGATAGTTAACTAACCCCTCGTGTATGCAGCTTTGGCTAAAGCACTCTTACTATATGGGCCCTTCGGATAACACAAACATCAAACCTTGGATGCAGCAGGATCGCTTGGCACATCAACATTTAGAAAGCAGCTCATGTTTGGAGCTCCCTCCACAATATCCTTCAAAGTAGATAGGATCAAAGGCATACAGGCATCAGCTGCCGCATTAAAGTGCTCGTCAATGCTCTGGCCTGTTTTCCTGCATCAGCAGTACAAGCCCATTAACAAAAAAGGTGTGACATTCTACAAAAAAAGCTTACAGATATAATAAATTAAGTGCCACACCCTGTTGAACACAGTCACTAAAATTAAACATGAGGTACGACAGATAGCCAGAAAATGGTAAACGTTTCCATAACAAAACCATATCTTGACGAAGGGGCGTCTATAAGGAAGTGATCCAGAAAGTTCTTGCATTGAACATTTACCAGTCAAGAGAAATGGCAATGGCTGGAATGCCATTCATGAATGCTTCCCTGGCACCTGCCACAGTTCCTGAGTAGATTCTGCTTCCACATACCCGAAGGTCTTGTTCCCATGTCACTAACTTTTACCCTGTCATTAACAGATGCAAACATGTCCTCCAATGAAAGCAAATAGGCCTCACGACAGAGGTTCCTGCTATGGACAGGCTCAGCAAAGAATCTAACACATAACTATCACTCCGCTGGACATTTACAAAAAGACTTTCCAAATTGAAATGTTTAAAAAAACTCAAGTTTTCCAGCTGCATACACCAAAAATGCATGCCGATATAAAACAAAACAAAACTGAAGGATTGAGATACTTTTGCATGATCAACCTATCTGCATGTAGAGACAAGGAAGTGTGACATTGAGACAAGACCGTACATGTGCTGTCCAGAATTGGAGCCCTTGTTGATCCCACTGAGTACCTGCATGGACTCGACAGAAATGCAAAATGCAATTCTGAAAAGTTAAAAAAGTGAGCAGCCATAATTCCTGTCGACTGGCAAGAACATACGACTGAGGACACTCGCTGAGCTCACTTCTAAAAATTGCAAAGACAAGAGAGGGTAAACGCACAAGGGCTGGGCGAGACGGAAGAAGATGTGCTGAGAGGGCCAGTGACACACAGTCGGCAGGTGTGCCTGTCCAATGCAAGTCTCGACACCCTCCCATGTCATGCAAATATTTTCATAATCACAACCTAATCATAACAAGCATATTACAAAACTTAAATCCTGATGACAAGCCATGTCTCGAGACAAATGTGCAGTCACGAATGTGACGTATAGAACTCATACTTGCACAAAAACTGTACCACACTTGAAAGAAGGCCGAATTTGCCCATTTAGCCAGGGCAAAGTCCATTTTCTCATTCTGCTAAAAGGCTCACCTGACACTTCCCATGCGGTAGCGCCCTCGATGTCCACGGGGCCAACCTCTAGTGTATCGCGTGTTGTTATGCAATGAGCCACAGCGGACTTCTCTCTGCAAGATCGCAATTTTCTACGTCAATCACCTACAGTACTTGAGGAAGCTCTGATATCAAGATAAAAATCGTCGTCTCTTTACAACATTGAAGAAAGCTTCCAAGAAATCATCTAAAAAATATGCAACTTAGACTTGAATGCCATAAATTATTCAGGCGATGAAATGAGCTTATTGATACCAATGCTTTAATGCACGATTCGTATGGCAGCTTACTAGCTCTTGGTGCTACAATCTAGTGATAACCCATTCATAAATGTAATGAGGTATTAACTTGTCTGGCGCACAAACAAAAACTCGACATTCACTGCTTGCAACGAGAGCTCCAACAAGAGCAAGGATGCCAGGAGCAGATATGCCATCATCATTTGTAACAAGCACCATGGGCTTCAGGCCGTCAGCAGACTCCATGGCTTAGCACTACAGGGAAGAAGACAAAGTCAGCTCAATTGCAGCAAGTAGACGTGATTTGAAAGTTGAATCGAGAGTAGTCCCAGAAGACCAAGAAGTGGACAAAGAGCAATTCAAAATCCAAAAGTGCGAAAGCGCTTGGAAACGCTATATCTGGTCACCCCGTACTATACACGTTTTATGCGGTTTCTTACGAAGTTACGAATAATCAGCGTATAGTATGGGGTAGAAACTTAAACAGTTAAACCGTAAGCGTTTCCATACCGTTTCGCAGATCAAGACCATGGTTTTCAAAACTATGTGGAGGAAGACATTGATGATTGATGCCAGGGGAAGACAACCGTCAAGAACAACTTTCAAAAATAGAGCAAGAATGACGTCATACCAACATTTTTAGAGTGGAAAGGATCAAGGATGGTCAGAAACTTATGGCCAATGCTCATGTGCGGGCTTATTACTTAAGGTGGAGGAAAATATGGCCGTCCGAGTCGAGACTCGAACCTAGCACGAGGTTGGGTAAGAGATTCGCACGGATAGCCGTACGCCTACGAGGCTAAATCGACATTGGCTGCAGTCATTGACAACGTCAAATATGATCCGGACGGTTCGTGACCTGCGACATGAGCATGATGATGCATTGCAGACTGCGGTACGGTACGCTGTTCACCCCCTATTTTTTGGAGGCAATCTGACCGTCCGATCAGGTTTTTTGTAATAACGTGAATATGAAAAACGCACGGAACGTTAAATTGTACGCATGGCTTGCCATGAGTACTCGCTGACAAACAGAATGTCGGTGGTTCACTTTTTGGGCTTTTGGTTATGCGCAAAATGCAACCTCTCAAATCTCGTAGATATTCATGTTTCCAACACATTTGCTACCAATTTGAAGGGCGAGATGTACACGTGGCTTCTACTCTGTTTGACATGTGTCATTCTTGCCAATGTGGTACGCGCTAGCGATTGCAACTGGAGCACAACACGTGGCGCCCGACGATACGTCTTCAATCTTGGAGCACCTGTGCAGGATTATCCACATGGTGTCCGTAGTGAAGACGGGTATGTGTACCATTCTCTATCGTATTCTCGTCAGAAAGGGAGATTCAGCCACGTGTCTGCAATTTTTTTAAGGATGTGGAAACAGTCTCTTTTTGTGATTTCCATATTGCTGGACAATTGCCATTACGGGTGGAATTTGCAGATCCTATGAAGTGCGTGAGGAGGGGGGGAAAGAGGGGGCTATTATGTGGTTCCAGGTGAGTTTTCAACTGTGACACACCTATTGCATTTGGTACGAAGAACATTTTAAAGTCAATAGGTCAAAGTAGCCTTAGGTTGAGATAAGGAAGGTAGATGTGAAAATTGAGGTAGTCAAGATTTAAGATGATTAAGATAGTCAGTATGTCAAGATAGATGTGTTTCAAAAAAAATTAGTCAATGTCATGAATGTTTTGGGATTTCTTTGCAAGTAATGGAGCAATTTAAGCTAATGCAGTTATTGAAGAACTCGAAAAAAACTGTACCCTCGATGACCTTTCTGCAGTGTCCAACTCCTCCAGTTTATTGTATTAGTTTTTCACTCGCAAGCACCTTTCAGCTTTAAACAATGAGAATTTCCTGAAGCATTTGAAAGATGACTTTAAACACTTTCTCGTTTTTCAGAAGCCTCCGCTCGTCTTGTTTTGTGGCTGTGAGAGTTTGATGGTTGATGGAATATCAATTTGATTTTGGAGGGATGCAGCTCTGCAACCATATGAAGTTCAATAGCAGGCCGCCTGGCTGCCAGTTCTGCCCTAAGGTCTCTTTGGGAACAACCGTCACAAGAATTATTGTTGTGTTCCACTATTGTTGGAGTTGGTTTCCTCTTATTGCAATCTTTTGCTTTAGAATCTGAGCTTGAGTATATTTGAACCAATTCTATGACATGAGAAAGTGTTTCATTTCAATGTTTAATGCAATAGAGGTATAGTAACATGGAGAGTTCACAGGATTGATAATTTTTGTATCCCACGCAGACCTTGTTGACTCTTCATTCACTTCATTTTGTGTTGTGGATGCTTCAGGTTTGTGGCGATGATCTACATTGTGGGGAGACATGCAGTGCATTGCGGTTGGTTTCACGATTAGGTTTGCCGTCTTGCAACTGGATTCTTTTTCATCTCCTCCACCTTTTAGTTTCCTTTTTTTTCTTTTGTTTCACCAAATACGCCAGGCTCTAATATACTAAGCAGTCACATTGTCATTGAGATGCCGTCGTTTTTGGATTTCTTTTTTTTGCAGGATACAGCAAGTGCACTGCTGTTGCCGAAAGTTCACTAGCTAATTACTCCTTAATTGATGAGGGCAACCCTGCCCTTGGAGTTGCAGTCACTTTGGCTTCTGGAGATTCTGATGGTTGCCCAGTTGGAAGCTTCAGGTACAGGACTCATTCACCTGTACCTGTTTCAAATGTGTTAAAACAATAAATGCGGTTTCCCCGTTCAATACCCCTATTATACTGTTAGATATGCATATAGTATGTGTTACCACAGATTGTGTTTCCATTTTTTGTCGCACATTTGGACTACATGGTTTAAAGGCCGGTTTGTAGGTAGCTTTAGGTGATAAAGGGTGCAGGAAAAGGACCTGTGGAATGAAATTTCTATACGCATTTCAATTGTTTCCGAAGCAGTGTGTGACAGAAGGTTGTACTCTCCTAAACAATGTGCTATACTCGGGGGAGTTGAGGGGTGCAGTTCCTTGAAAGTGAAAGTTCACTGTGCGGCTAACGGGGTGATGCAGGTAACAATCTCGCAGAAAACCATTTTCCCCAAGCTGCTGGATTGTGGTTATCTTTTATCATCCTTTCTGAGTGCATTCTAAATATGCGGGTAAAGATGCTGCTCTGACCTCGGACTGCATTAAGGAAAGTAAAAAAGAAAGTAAAGTAAGGAAACGGAAGTAAAAGGAGAGAACGAAAGTATTAAGGAAACCTGGCGGGTTTCGGAGTCCTGCAGCCACCTACTACTGTGAGCGAGGAACCAAGTGGAAGCTGTCAATATGTAAGCCATTGCATCCTTTTGTTCTGTATCTTTTTTGTTTTGGCCTTCGTTTCTTCCATTTCTTTCTTTTTGATCAACCGTTATTGCTGTATGAATGCCTTACCTGGCTCCACACGATGACTATGATGATTTATGTGTGAGAAAAACTGCCTGTGTCTGGAATTGCAGGTCGCTAATATGCTTCACCCCTCTGGCTGTCCCATTGTGACAAGTTTGGGCGATGTTGGGGTGGGCTGGCTGGGAACTCTCATCATCCTGTAAGCCATCTATTTGAGTTCAGCTGCCTGAAGGATAAACATATGTCATTCTTCTAATCAACTTTTTCAAAAGACTCTAAACATATTCCATTTCGAAATAACCTTTTTTCAAGAATCGGAACATATGCCATTCGTCTGATTCTCTCCTTGTCTGGCCTGGGGAGATAAACAAATGTTATTCTTCTAATTCACTTTTTTTTTCATTACCCTGAAGTTCATGTTCCAAACGAGATTGTCTGAGGTTTTCAGATGTCCTTCTGGCTGTCATCCTTTACTTGAGCTTGTTTTTACAAAGGTCTTCAAGGGAATTAACAGCTCAGTGCTGCCCACAGCTTGTTGTGTGGCATAATTGTGTATTTTGCAGTGGGACTTGCGTATCGCACACTCGTATTGGGAGTGTCTGGTTATGAGGTGAGTTAAGCGAAACAAAACGTGATTGATTTGTTTACAATGGTTGTTGTTTTGATTGAATTTGAACTCCCCACACTTTTTCAAGGGTAACTCTCAATTAATTCTCAACTAGCTCTTCAATAACTCTGAACAAACTCTCAACTATGCTTTAGGTGACGCTAGAGATCTCACTCGTACTTGTGGTCTTCAAGTTGTGAATGCATATTTTGTTGACGAACTGATTGGCTTGCCCTGGGATGTAGGCAATTCCTAACCTTGAGTTTTGGCAAGAGGTTCCCAGTACTCTTAAGGTATTTCCCTGGCTTGACCTCACGTTGGTTATTGCAGATGTGTTCTATGTTTGGGAATATGTGTGTGTACTCGTCCTCTTAGACTGTCAGAATGGGAGCATGTTATTTCAACTTTTCACTGCATGTTTCCTCGTACTGTTCATAAATGAGGCTTACACATCAGATCATGTTGGCCTTGGATAGTCTTTACTCACCACAGTAAGACAACATTGAAGTCTAATCAAAACTCGGATGATGGGTTGCCGATTTGCAGACTGGGACTTCATTTGTAGTGGAAAAGGCAAAGAGTGCGTTCTATGCAGTATCCGGATCTACTCGTTCGTCGAACACTCGATCATCCTCTTAAGAATAAGGCACTAAAGCATTTATATATTTTGGATGCAAGTAGTTGCATTTTGACTGCCTAAACATTTGAATTAAAGCATGTGCCAAAGTGGCTAATCCTAACCTTAAGCCTAGTTGAAACATATGGTAAGAGCTAGACCAGAAATGATCAGTTTTATCTACCGGATGGTCATTTTTTTCTGCTTGTGAATTGATATCCCCTTCACCACTAGCCCAGTTCGCAATTTTCAACAAATAAACTTTGTAAATAGGAATTGATGCAGCTTTTGAATATCAGAGAAAATGAAAGGAAAGTAATACTATTTAAACTTGTATTGTCTGTTTATAATCTTTTTGTCATTGTAGATTAGTGTCAATGTGCACAGTGTATAGGTCTGCCACAATCACCTCCTGTCCAAATACAATCCATGTGGACATTTTATGCCACAACCACCTCCTGTCCAAATGCAATCCAGGTGGACATTTTAACATTACAATCAGTCTGAAATGCAGGATTCTGGCAACAATGCAACAGTGTCATTCACTATACCCTAAACGCACTTGGTCGTAAAAACTGATAAGTGAGCTTTGAAGAGAAGCATATAGAAGATATGCAGGTCTGCAGCCAACATTGTTATTCATTGAGTGGGGACACCAAAGAAGTTGCAATTCTACGCAGTAAACATGTGAGGAAAACGAAAAATAGGCACAGAAGCTGCAAAATGGTATCTCACGCTCTTCTTAAAGAAGCAAATCTCGGATGCTGCTTTTTTAAAATAGACACAGCTGCAACACCAAAACTGTATCAATTTTGCTGAACAGGGTTGTCAGTGTATGAATTAACCAACTCCTGCGATTTCACAGGAGCCTCGAGCATTTTATTGTAAAGAACCTAATAAGCCAACAGCATTGGTTGAAAAGCCTTAACTAGTTTATTGCAAGAGTCAAGATTCTTTCGTGCGACCAAAAAGGGAACCCCGGGACTGCAGAAGTATTCCATTTCTTTTACATCTTGAATCGCCAGGAATAGACGTGGTAACTTATACAAGCACAGGATTTGAATTTTGAAGATTACTAGACCACTGCCCTCCCAAAACCAACATCAGCTGAAAATACTCAATGGGCAACGTTAAGTTCTAAGGCAAATGATGGTAATGCAGCTCTGAAGTGGTTCCAAGGCCTCACCAGAACACAAGGCCAACGCCTCTGCCGCTGTACACTCTCTATAAGGGCGTCCTCAATCCATAGACTGCCAGTATGGAGGTATGGCAGACAGTCCATGAACGGTTGGGTTCACCTCATCTCTTATTGTAACCACCAGCTGAATACTCTTCTTGGCTTGGGAGCAGAAAAAAGAAAGAAACCAGATTGGAGACACTGGTCCTAGCACCATAATACATTCAGTTGCGTAGCCGGCCTGTCTTGCCTTGTACAAGCTGCGTCCAATTAAAGGATAAGGACCATTCCATCTTCCTCAAAATTGGGAGATGCAATAGGAAACATGAACCTTTTTTCTGCACGTCAGTTAACAGAGCCTAAACCCCTAACAAAGTCTCATAACTAAAAGGATTACAATGAACCTACAAAGAAATCCAAATTCAAAATTTAGGAGGAGACGCAAAGCATCTCATAACTACATGGCCTATTCACGGCCTGAGCAAAGAATTACTGGATTCCTCTGTACTTTCTGAAGTGCCTTTCATTCCATCCTCTACATGAGTTTCTAATGATGCTTCGTTTCCATCAGAGGGAGCAAGAGAACAGTTCACTGCGGGTGAATCAGATGCCTTCTGGTCTTCATGCATAGGAGCAACAACAGTATGGTCATTTGCAGTAATTGCAGTAATTGCAGCGTTTGCAGTATTTGTAGTATTTGCAGGAGGCTCCTGCTTGGAAAGAGAAGGTAAACCTCCAGAAGGTGAAATTCCAGTTGCAGAAGCATTCTCAACCACTAAACCTACTGCTGAACCCTTTCCTGTCAACGTCAACGGCTTTCCCTTGGGAGCAGGTGGACCCCATGAAAGCTGCAATTGTGCACCATGCATCCACTTCCCTTGTACCATGGCACGTTCGGCTCCCGTCCTATTTGCAAATACAATCCTACAAGCTCCACTGGTTTCTGTCGACCCTTCAGAAGTTGCTTCAGATGGCTCCATTTCAACACTGGAGACTTCTGCAAAATTGCTGAAGTGTGCCCAGATAGCTCCTGGCTGAACACGTGAAACGACAAAAGCCGGTATTAAAACAAGAACCTAGAGAGCAAAATACTGCAACAAAAGCAACCTGATATCCTCTCCGTTATAATTTAAATACCTTCAACCATTGATTATAAAACCCATTCTTTGGATACATTTCGCAAGTCAGAGCTTGGCTGAGGATTCATTACCAATACAGAGTTCATTCAAGTGCATCAGATGAATGAAAAAACGAAGCAAAGATTTACACTACAGCTAACCACAAACATGTTAACATTATTCCTTATTTAGAATCTTCAAGTTAGCCCTACCTTTGGTAATAACGCAAACTGGTATTCCAGTTCACGTTATCTAGCTAGTTAGAGCAGTCTAGCCTATGCTTCCTACCTAGCTCAGTTTTCTGTTCTTTCCGTTTCTGTTCTAGTTTCAGTTTTATGATTTAGCTCTCTATTTCTGTTTTCTACTCCTGGCGCTTCTTAGAAACGCACACTGCAGCCCCTGTAGTTTCTGACAGTAGATCTGATCCTTAGTTCTCACTGACACCTAAGGATCCCATTTCTGCCTTTTCGGCAAATGAGCCAAGTGACCTTTCAGAGTCACATTAGCTCCCTAGATCTTGAAAAGTCACACTTGTGACTTTCTCTCTTCTAGGGAAACGACCACTCTGTATTGTTCGATACTATTAAGAAATACAATTGTTTTTCTTTACCTTTTGTCCTTTTCTGCATTTGTTTTCTCTCCTACTTTGTCCGCTGCCATGACATCTACTCCTATAAAACACTCTCAAAGAAAAAATATGTAAACAAAAACACCTGGCGTTGCTTTCAAAGAGCAACGCCAGGTGCAAAAAACACCAGGCCAGGTGGCCAGGTGTTTTTGCATGCTTCTGAAACAGAAGCTACAATCATGCTTGTTATTTTTTCTTTTTTGCATGGCACGTCCACAAAAGTATATTTGAAGCATCAATTTAGTCATCAATTACGGTACTAGCACTAAACCACGGCATTTGACACAAATTCCTCTAAACAGCTTTATGTAAAACACGCTCGACAAGCATTTGTGAACCATTTTATTTGATCCAACATCGCCAAACTGCAGTTCTGCAAGGATTCTGACGTTGATTATAACGTCACATGACATGCTGTTTGAAGTTATGCTAAAATCAGGCAATCATACCTAGTATACAGCATGGTTTTTCAATTTACAAACGACTCATCAAACCCAGTCTGGCTAGTTCTGCAGTTTAATTTATTTTGAAAGCGGAACTCTATCCAAAAACATTAGAGAAGACTCTAAATATGGTGAGAAAAACAAAGATGAGAAATTTGATTTTAACTGCAGAAATGAACCTTCGCATGACCATGTAGTCTACAATGCTGGCAACATTGGAGCCCATGTGGACTGCAAAACTGGCAAAGGATGCTGCAACTATTATCCACATGGACATGAGCGCAGAAAAAAGAGCGGAAAAGTTATGCTTGCAAGTGAGCAACCGAGTGCGAGATTATGGTCTCAAAGGTGCTTTTGAGGAGATCTATTTAACCATAGATGACTAATTGGAATGCGGTTCTAACACCTTCGAAGCGTATTTGGTATATAGCTGGATTTTGTAAGGAGATAAAAATTGCAATAAACCGGTCACATTTAACTCCTTGCTGAAATTTCTGATTTCACAATTACAGGAGTTCCTTCTGTAGTGACAAAACTATTTTTGTTTCGCAATCTTATGCACATGCCTGGGTAACGTAAAGGCTCCTCCAGTTTCTACCTTCGTTTGCTTTACTTTGCAATTCAACATCCACATTTGACTAATTTGATAATAATTTAACTCCGTGCTGCGAGGCAGAGCTTACTCAAGACATTTGAGTTGGCAAATGTCCACAAATGCATTGTGCAAAAAAGTAGCTTACCTCCATGGCTGCAGCAGGTAAAGGTGGAAGGACCCTTAGAACTGTCGTACGGTTGTCAATTTTGTTCCGTGGAGGTCCCCAAGGACTATGATAAGGAGAGGTGCGCATATGAGCCATATAAGGCGATGTTCTGATAGGGCCTCCAGCAGCCATTCTTGAAGGGCCTTGCTGCCCTCCTGACAACGACCGTGGTAACACAGAGGGGCTACTCACACTTGCGTCTAAATTTTGCCCGGTATCTGTTGAGTTTTGACTAACTGGCGTACTTTCGGACACGACGAGGACTCCTTGACCAGGAGTTTTTACAGCCTCCCCTTCATTACCATCTCCTAAACGAGATCTTTTGGGAGGCGTTTCCTCCTTTGGAGAGGAGGCTCCATCATTTGTTCCACGCCTGTCCAAGGCAGCCTGAGGCTGTCCAGTGACACTCTGTTTCCCACCATTTCCCCCTGATTTTAGCAAGAGCTTATGTGAAAAATTATGATGTCGACACACAGTCGCAAGCTTGTACGCTGAAAAATATAGTTACAACCAAAAAACAGGGCTGTAACCAACAGCTCTTTCGTTCATCAATGTTGATGATCACTGAGGGCTAATGTATGATTCACATCTAGTTCGCAAGTCGTATTGCAGCTACGTTATTCCAATAAAAAAATTTCAATAACCAATCATGTCAATAACAAACTCACCTGTGCTTTAGATTTCCCCAATTTCTCCAGCATCTTCCGTTGCTGCTCTATCTGCGCCTTCAACAAAGTTTCCTTTTTGCGTTGAATTTCCCTCAGCAGCTCTAATTTCTCCCTCTGTTTCACTTGTACAGCAGCTGCAATTTGTGCCATTTCAGTGGTCGAGGATGGTGTGGCAGTCTCTCCAGCAGTGATAACAGCGTTGCCAGAGCTTCCATTTCCCTGATTTCCAGCCAAAGAGCTGGTATTGGCCTGTTGGTTTCCAATTTTTGGATTTGGAGTTGTCGCAACAACATTTGAAACAACATTTGGAGCAACAGTTAGAGCAACATTTGGAGCAACATTTGCAGGCCCCAAAGTGCCACTGTTGTGCTCAGGATAGTTATCATGGAAAGCCCAATGCAATGTGATAAAGCGATTTCCTAAAACGGCCTCCGGTGCCGCTAAAGCAGCTTCTGCCTCTGTCTTATTTGCAAATTGCACAAACGCCCTATCACGAGAAAGCGTAACTTTAACACTTAAAACTGAACCGAACTTAGCAAAATGCTGAGTCAGCAGTGAATCAACATTTTGCACATCTGTTGGCAAGTTTCGGACAAATAGAGTGCGCTGGGCACGCTCACGTTCAGCACCTCCAGTTCCCCATTTTCCACTACTACCTCTACCGCCATGTGCTTCACTATTACTCCGACCTCCATGTGCTTCACCACCTCCTCGACCTCCTCCATGAGTTTCATTTCCACCACGTCCTCTCCCGCCTGCTTGTTCGACCTTTAGAGGCAAGCTTTCATCTTCTGGCAATTCCAAAGGTGTTATCGCTGGATCAACAGACTCCACAGAGTCACCATTCCGCATCATTGAGTCAGTGAAATCGTTCCTCCCACGCTTACCACTCCGCTGTCCCACCTTGTCCATTTGACTAGGGACTGCAGGAACTCCAGAAGGTTCTGAAGGAGGTCCAATCCGGTCCCAGACACTTCCACTTCCAGAACTTGCGGAGCCTCCCACGCCCAATCCAGTATGTGACTTTAAAACCACCTCTGACCCATCTGCATTTACATCCCAGTCCTCATCTTCTCGGGGCTTCCTTAAAGAGACAATTCTCCGTAAGCCTGGAACAGGCTTGGGTCTCAGACGGTCGCGAGACCAAAGCAGTTGGTCAGGGTCGTAGTGCTCTCCCCGTCCATCCTCTCGCCCATTAAGTTCCTCTCGATTGTTTTGAGGAGGAGACACTCCTAATGGGTCTGGGGAAGCCTTTTCTGTATCAAGAATCTTGTCCTTTTCAAGGCGTCCCCGGCCTACGGGTGTAACCATAGGAGGTGGAGGATTTGAAGGAAGAGAATTAGGTCCCATGGAGCGGCCCGGTGCAAGTGGAAGATTAAGCTGCTGAAGATGCTGCATCAAAACAACTGAAGTGTCAAATAAAATATGCAACACACCAAGGAGATGACATAAAAAATGAGCATGTACACCACCTATCATTGAAGCAAGTTGCCTCAGGTACTTCGCTTAGGTTGCCTGTGGTTTCCTTGTTACCCATCATACTTTATTCCAATGGTGGATGGCCATAAGATTCCCAACTACAGAAAACGTGCAAACAAAAAAAAAGGTTGGATAATGAGCACCAGAACCTACCTTAATGTCTTCCAACACTATGCGGTCAGCTCCATGATCCATGAGACAAAGGTCTCCTCGCAAACAAAACCCCCGTTCCTCGAAATCAGGACATCGCATTCGTGGTGCCCTACCGATAAGTCCAAGTCGCATATGAGGACGTGCCCTTGAATTGATGCCTCCTGTAACACCTTGCACATTAGGGCCAATAGGTGGGCCTCGGTCCATAGAATTGGGCCCTCCTGGCAAAGGTCCCAAGGTTCCCCAAGGATTGGCTGGTCTCAGACCTGGTCCGACAGCTCCTCTTTGCATTCCTCGACCAGGGAAAAAGCCCGGGCCTCCTGTTACAGGCCCCAAAAGGTGAGGCTGTCCTTCCGGAAATGAAGGTGACACAAAACGCCTGTCAGGCAAAGCACTTCGACCCCAACCCTCGGCAACACTTATGCCATGGTTCATGCCACGTTGAAGAAGAATCCCATTTGAACCATCAAAACCTCCCGGCCTTTCATTTTGGAAAGGAGCCTGCCGATTGCCGAGGATGCCTCCTCTCTGGGCCCCTTCTACTCCAAACCGCCCCGCGGGAATTGGCCCAATACGAGCAGGAAACAGCTCTCTCGAATCCCTCCTATCTGGCCTGCCAAGAAAATCCCACGCAGGATACACTGGTCGTCCAATGCCACGACGCATATCTCGCATATCCCCTCCCTGGCGGCCAAACCCTCTGCCTAAACCCCTTCGTTCATCTGACAGGACTTGCTGCAAGTCCGGTTTAACGTCGACATTTTTGCCGTTTGGTCCCTCTCCACTCAACCGCTCGTCCACATTCTTGTCAATCAATTGAGAAGGCCCACGTCTGCGATGCTTGTGATTTCGATCATCATCCTCGTCACTGCTTTCTTGTTCACCTTCTTCTGGTTCGTCTTCAACCATTAAACCCCCATTATCATTTCTTTTATATTCCTCACTGCTTTTGTCCCTAACAGAAGCTTGACCATCTTGTGTTGAAGTGCTATTCAAGGGACCTGAAGCTGGCCCTCCATATACAAGGTCATCATCCTCAGCCTGTGCTGCCTCGTCATCTTCTATAAAAGGATCGTCGTCTTGGATTCCCTCACCAAGATCAGTCAGTAGTTCTGCATCTGAAATTTTAACCGTGCCATCTTCAAGTGCAGTGAACAGCTTCGTCACAAAATTCTCAGTGGCTGCATTCAAGGCCCCAACTTCATTTTCATATTAGTGAACTACAAAAGTCAAAATCGTGTCAATCTCGTAATTTCATGTTCATCGCACAATTTCAGGTCTACTCTTGAATACATGCTCCCTGCTTACGTGACCATAGGGAAATAAAATGACCATCAAAGACACACATTGTCGACAATGTCAACACTCTAAAACAAAACTGCACCTCACTAGTCAAGAGGCAAACTGATAGCTATAGAGGGATCTCCGGCTGCTAGTGTCTGCATCCTTTGCATACGCTGCCAATCACCTGTCTAAATGTTTTATTGAATCAAAACACTTCAAAAAAAGTCCATAAATGGTGTCACCACATTAGATTGTAAACAAAGAAGCTAGTCAGATTGTTCAAAAGAAAGCCAATGAGGAAACTTCAACTTTCCATTTTTGTAGGTCCCAAATACAGCCGTGAGAAATGCTTTTGTGCCCCCAAATAATGCAGCTTCTTGGGCATAAGTGAACGAGCTACTTGGCATAATTTCTGTTCCAACCGCATGAATAATGTGATGTACGAAAAAAAAACCTTTTCTGACTGACATGTGGGTTCTAAGGTCAATACAGCTCGTGACATAGTATTAACATGAAGGCAAAGGGCTCAAATAGAAAAAAAATCGCAATTGTAGAAAAAATACACAACGAGCCTTCAACTGACCTTCTCCGAGAAAATCAAGCAGTTGGCTGTGACACAGCTGCTTCAGCTCCTTCTGTGGCTTGTTGTTCTTCAGTAAAGCAGTAACATAATTAGCAAGTAGTGGGGGATCTGCCTCAGATCTGCTCCCAGCACCACAGGGTTATGAATGTTTATGTATAGCTCACACACACAAGACTTAGTGCACGTCACGGAAGCTGTAAGTATTAAAGTGTTAAAGCAGAGAGCCTGAAGCATGGTCGGACATAGAATGCGTGAATTCACCTGTTTTATGCTCCATAATGAATACTTCAAAACCTAACTCCTACGGCTGAATAGAGGAAGTCCTGTGAGTTAAGAAACCCTAATTTCTTGTCTCATGTGACCCTAACCTGTCAGCGTGAGAGTAATGCCTTCAACAGCATAGCCATAGTGGGGTGTAATAGGGTATATAATATTATGGTATAGAAAGTATGCCTAATATTAGTTCGTATTAAATGGTGACAGGGAATTAGTGCCACAATGAGTCCTCTTAAACAAATTTATTCGAATAGCTTAAAGGTCTAAGGAGAAAAGAAAGAGTCACGTCTTTGATGTATTTTTGAAAAGAAAACAGTTAGAAACAAGGCAAATTCACTTACATAGGTTCCAATTCCTTTAGAAGAAACGCATGAAGACGCTCCATGTGTTCATCTCCACCTCTCATTTCCTTTCTCCAAGCTCACTACTTCCAAATTTCTTATCGCACAAAAACCCCCTCCCCACCCCCCGTGGTTCCACTTTCCAAAATCGTTCGTGCTGTCAAACCTACACAAATGGTAAGAAAAACTGCTCGAATAAATTATAACAAAAGTTAGGGCGGCTAGTGAAGAGCAACAATGGAAGAAAATATGCCCGTCCTCTTCCTATACATATTGCAGCAACTGAGATCCAGCAAAAATTTTGACAGTACATGAACGATAAAGAGTAATCCGAAAACACCGAAAATCCGAAGAATGATGTCTATTCCTGGAAGCAGGGCTATGATTCTATGGAAGGGCCACGTGGCGCTTCATGTTCACATGTGCATGGGAAGGAGATTAAAAACTTGGTAAGTAATACTTGTACGGTAGAACATGTGTAGCATTTTGATATTCGGAAATTTCATGCAAGGTGCGCAACAATTCACATGGAACCGGAAACGTTCTCGGGCTCACCAGCACAGTTTCGGGTCGTTTAATGACCCACTTTTAATGATTGGGTGAATTTCGACCGTAAGATTACAATCTGGACGGTTATTAATTGACTAATCATTGGAAACGGTCGTAAAATGACCTGAGAAGTGGCCCAGCTAAAGTGCCCAAAAAATTAGCCGCACGAAATTCCCACAGTTCCACTACGGAATTGAGAATCTTCGCACGGTATATTGAACTAATGAACATTTGGTTGTGTCACTTCTTGACTTCTATCGACCAAAACAGCTTTGACTAATGTGCTCTACAGTTCAGTAGGTGTACGAAACCACCGTTACCGTACACATCCGTATTTCCAATTCTGCCGTGGCCGGCAGTCGAACAATGAAACGCAATTGTTGACGTCACTCTTGCCACCTCATGTTTATCATTTGAGACATTCGCTCTATAAACTTTTGTGCCATCCGTTCCTCTCTGACACGAGTGGCTGTTCCACATAAGTTTGCCATCCCCTGTTATGAAATTGGAAAAGTAAAGGCCATGTTTAACAGACTTAATGAAGTAGAACGGAGCGTAATTTGTGTAGAAGGCACATTTTATATGAACTACAACTCTTATTAAGCATGTGTTTTCCATCTTCTGCAGGAAATTGAATTAGTCTATATTTGCCAGACTTGTTTCCATTGAAGGAACTAAAACTAAATCCTTTGTTGAGGACCATGAGAGTAACCTGGAACCGAGTATGTGGTGCAAGAAGATATCAGTAGCGATTCTTGCACTCCCTAAGACCTGCAGAATGAGATTTATGACTAACTTTATTTGAGAAAAGGCAAAGATGTGGGACTTTTGGCATGCGGTTACGGCATACACTGGTCTCAGCATTGCTGGAGTAGCTTGGAGAATCCATGGAGCAGTTCAAGTTATTGGACTCAATCAGGAATTGGTTGAAGAATCCACTTCAAGGGTCGTACTGGTAACTGGACAATCTAACGACGGCGTCCGGATGCTTCACGAACTATTCAGTTCAAATCTAACCGTTGGAATTCTCATCAACTTCGTTGCAAATGTCGCCATTTTGCTGTTTCTTTTAACAAAGGTCGGTTCTAAGTCCGGCTGGTTTTGGTTCTTGAAATCAAGTGCAATGAAGTTTGCATTCTGTTGACTTTCGTCTTATTATGACTAATTTTTTTATGGGTGTTTTGTTTCGATGCTGTCATGCATGCACTTTGTTGTTGAAACAAATTTCTTGACTTTATTAACGATAAAATTGACAGATGTACTCTTGGTAGTGCATATCATCAAGATGTGGAGGTCTTTCTTGTTCTTGAATATATAAAAAAGCTTTTGTTTAGTGTGTTAGTCCTTTTAAGTGTTGAGAGAAATGGTTCTAAGAATACCACGAATTTCTGCATTCGTCAGAGATTTTTGAACTTCTGAATTTCATTTGCAGGCTATCTTTTTTGGTCCATTGGCTCTTCAAGAAGCTCAAAAATTAGCTGAACGCCTTATCAACTATGTGCTTTTTAAGGTAAGCTAGCTACACCATCCATCGCGATTAAAGGAATTATTTATGTAAATGCGAAATTAGAATGTGTAGCACTAATTTAGTGTAGGGGGATGTGGTGGATTGTTATCCACTCTCTTAAATAGCGTTGTTAACACTATTTTATGATTTTCGACCAAAAAAAGTCGTAATTGAGTAGTTTCATTCACTCTTATAGCTATGGATGGTGTACTTAGAAGGATACAAGTTTTTTGCTAAAGCTTTCAGGTAAGTTTGCTGCGTTCTGATTGATAGCTTTTTATTGAGAATGCTACTGCTGTAATTGCCTAGATGAAAGCTGTTCTAGATCTGGATGATGTGTAATAATGGGGCTGTCCCACCTGTGCGGTGTTGGGTTATTTTGTAGCAGGTTTTGTTCCTGATGGCAGTCTCAAGATCTGAAGATCCTGGAGCCTTGTGGTTGCCTTGGTTTGCCCTTCTTGGGTTTTTTAAGGTGGGTTGTACTTTCCCTTCCATTGAAGAATTGTGAAACTTGGTTGTCAATCATTCCAACGTCCAACTCTCAATTGTTCTTTTTAAAGGTTGCCTGTCAGCCAGGAAGCAATTGAGAAATTTGTGGTAACATGGTAGGAAGGGCAGAGCTTCTAAACTGGTGGCATTATTGTCCAGGAGCTGTCCCTATTACTTTACCATAGGATGTTCATCTCGTTTTATGGAAGGGGATGTTGCAGATTTTCTCTGGTTTGGCACGCGATCGCTTTGAAAGATTATGCTCCTCTCCGGCTGCATCTATTTGGTCTCATTTACGGACTTTGTCAGCTCTTGTCCTCATACTTGCATGTGACCTCTTTTGGTGAGTGTGGTTGGTTGAAGCTGTCCAGCCTTGTGGGATGTCTTTCGTGACCTTCTCAAGTTCAAGCTGTTTTGTATTGAAACAGGAGTCATTTAATCGTTATTAGAGTGATGAAATCATTACCGCGGAATTTACATTAGTTTTATTAATTTTAATTTAGTTCCGAATGGCGTGGCTGATTCCGAACCGTTTAGGGAATTAGCGTTAAGAAATAAAAAAAGTCAGTATCGTTGATATTATTTTAGGTTCGACGATAAAGTTTAGGGGCAACGATATAGTGTCAATGACGCTAATAACGATACAGGTGTACATCCTGTTTTTTTCTATACTATTACATGCATGCATTTATGTCGGTATTGGTTCCTTCATTTAGCTAATTTTGTATCACATTTGTTCATGTATTGGTTTCTCTTCTGGTCTTTTGTCAAACCATGTATACAGCAAAGACTGTTCAATCCCAGGGTATTTTATGCTGGTTCGTTTTCTTCATGTTTTTCCTATGCTCTTTAAGGTTTCTTATTTATTATGCCATGGAGCTGCATGAAATTAGGTGTTGCAGGAATTTTCCTTCGTTTTCCTTTTATTTTCAAGCAAGGGCCTACGCATAGCGTACATTCGGGTTTTTCTTTATGTTTTACAAAAGCAAGTTCACTATTTTATTTCCTACTGTTTGCACATGATCCCAAACAACCCGTGCGTATTATGTTTATGACCTGGATACTGTAGTTTTGTCTAGCTGTAGGATTTGAGTTTGCGCATATTGGAATCACGTACTGTTTCAACTAGTCATAGTTTGTTTTGATGGTTCTAGCTTTTTAACGAGTGTTTGGTGCTTCTGCTTTGCCCAAGGAGGCAGCTTTCATTTGAAAGTATGTTTGGCATGACTTTTTTTTATGGTAAATAGTTAACACATGTTTGACAGTATGTATGTACTGTTACCATAAATTGTTCTTGCAATTGGTTAGTGCTTTCTAAAAAACAATGTACGGCCATTCGTCTCTCCTTTAATGGGTTGGAATGAGATCTGGCATGTTGTTGATTACATGTAATTGGAGGTGACCCTTTTTTCTGGAGGTTTTCATTCTTATTCATTGCCATCAACTTTTTTGTGTTGAAATGCAGCATGCAAGCATGTATCAAGATGCAGTTGCGTAAGGGAGGCCGTTTAAGTAGCCTTTTATTACTTAATTTCGAAGCAGTGATTATTGCCCTCGATACTTCACAGGTGAGGAGTGCATTCTTGTGTGGACATAACAGCCCGGTATGATGAGAACTGTGGAACACTAGGATCGACTCTGTCGTTGTTGTATTCTAGCCAGGCTTGTTGTGATGGTCATGCATTTTGGAATTTTTTAACATTCCTCAATTCACTTATCTTTGAGATAATCTTGAATTATTCTGTTACTCTAAATGGAAGCTCAATTCTTTGGCAATTTGCGTCTTTTTGTGCAGACGCTGGTGCAGTATGCTCTTCATTTGACTGAAACTTTTTTAGAATTTCCTTCCGGTGGATCCACTGCATGCATTGGTTTTTGTGGTACGTGTGAATTCCAGCAATTGTTTCTGTAGCCAAAACCACATTGTTTTAGAGTAGGCTGAGTGCCTATTCATGCATTTTTCAATTCTTACGTTCAAAAGGTGAGGTTTTTTAACTTTTTTAATATTTTTTTCAGTGCTTAGTGATGTGTTGGTGGTTGTTCTATACAAATGTGTTATTATTATGTTTCCAAAGTGAAGAAAAGTTGCTAGAGCATGCATTAGCTGCAAGAAGTTAGGGTCATATTCTCCCTCCGTTGTGCTTTGGTTTTTTGTTTTTTTTTTTGTCTGTGTTTTTAGGGTATCGTGGCTTATGGCACGCTTGATGCCATATAGGTAGTAAAGTATCTACTCAAGAAACATAGAGTAGGAGGAACTGTCAATTCACCAAAGTCAAACACAGGAAATTAGTTAAGGATCTACTCAACAAAATACGTGGTAGGATGAGCTGTTGAAGCAGCACACACAGCAAACGTTAGAAATTAGCATGGGAATTGCCACCTTGCTTCAACTTGGCAGTGTGAGGTCTAAGCCTTCCTGGCTAGTTGCTTCATGGTTGAAGGATTGGATCCTGATGAATTAATGTAAAGCTGAAAGGCATATGGCAGTTTGTTGATGTCACATAACACAAGCACATCGTTGTTTTCATGGAATATGTGAACATTTATTTTATGGGTGAACAAGAAACCATAGGTTTGTACTGGAGTGTTTTTTACAATGTGAATGCGAAGTTTTGAAGCATAGACCTGTTTTCACCTCCTTGTGCAAAATGTGGAAAATCTCTTTTGCATCAGTTTTTGAAGGGCTATATCTGATATAATGTAATATAGTATTGAGGCCTTTGTTGGGGAAGGTTGCAGGTATGAGCTCAGCTACCTGGGCAGAACGTCGGGGACAGTTGTTATTTTACTTAAATCTTAACTGTGACCTGGCACACTTGTTACTCACTCTGGCACATTATGCTCACATATGGTGGCTTCATGGTCTGGCTTTTCAAATAGTCGATGGAGTATTGCTTATGAATATAAGGGTAAGCTATGTTACGTGGCAAATGTCTGTGCTTTTGGAAGGTTTTTTTTTTTCTTTTTTCTGCTTATTTGACAAAATTGACTTTAGTTCCATTTCTTTTTGCCGTTTCATATTGTCTTTCCGTGTCCTAGCCCACTATGGTTCTTTTTGAGCTCAGGTCGTCGTTCGCATATGTTCTCGTAACTTTAAATTGCTTCCATGTTTTAAAATGATATCATAGCTGTTGTCTTTGTACACAGATATGCTGTGATCACATTCTTTCATAAATTTGTGAACTTGTTTTCTGTTGCACTGTGATACGTCTTCGTGGACCCACAATCTTCGTGGACAATTTGCATGCGAAAATGATATGATCATACCAGCACCTCATGCTTAACTATATATGTGGGGGGTGACCACGATTAGAGAAGTTTTGCAAATTTGTTTCTAAAGTTTTTGCAAAGCGTGATCTAGGAGGAAGATGCGATAGGATGCCTTCCTATAAAGTCAGCTGCCAATGAGATAATGTAATGCTGAAAAGTTTATGGCAGGAGGCAGACGGAGGTGGAAATGGAGCTGTACGCTTTTACTTATTTGCATGTGCACGCTGGAAGGCAAAATGAATGAAAACAAATGTTTGTGCAATGTGGTCATTATACCCATTATTGTTGGGCATTATTAGCTTTGTATGTGCATGCCTGTCTCATAGGAATGGCAACACTTCAAGCTAGTTTCAACAACTGAAGTGTTGAATACTTGCATCTGCAATAAGCTTTTGCTCTGCACATCCTATGTGATTGTGCTCTTGCTCTTGCTCTTGCTTAGACGCCAGCGACTTCGATGTGATCATTTTGTTAACCAATTGTTGCTTCTCTTTTTTATTTCTTTTCTCTTTTTAAAATGCACAGGCATTAGCTGTGGCAGTGTTCCGACGGGTTCGGCAAGTTCTGAAGTACCGTCATGCCATGCACAATTTGCGTTCCTTGTTTGCGGATGCGACTCTCGAGGAGATTCATGACTTCAATGACGACTGTGCTATTTGCAAGGTATGCATGACTACACTGCCCATATCTATCAACAGAGCTATTAGTGTAAATGTGAAATTAGAATGTATAACATTTTATTATAGTGTAGGGAGACGTGCAGATTGTAGTCCACTTCCTTAGATACCATTGTTTTATGATTTTCGGCCAAAAAAAGTCGCGACTGAATTAGTGTTATTGACACAAATAGCGATGGGCAGTGTAGTTGTGGATTGGCAACTCCTCAACATTTGAAATATGTTTGCTTGCATCCGCCATTAGTAAATTTTCCATGAAATGGTTTCAGCATCTAGTTCTTGCATTCATTTTGATAGATTGGTGTTTCGATGTGGCTTCTTCTGGGGCAGGAACCAATGGCAGTGGCGAAACGACTCCCGTGCAAACATCTTTTCCACATTGGCTGTCTAAGTTCTTGGTAAGGATTTCTCCTACCAGACTGCGCTGGGGCGACAGTGCTTTTGATTGTTTGCAAACTTCTTCCCCTGTTTCATGGTTGTTCCGGTTAAAACAAAAATAAAAAATGTCAGACACGAGCCAATACAGGAATGAACTCCATTTACTCCCTGCAGGGATGTGCTAAAGTCAGTTACAATTCAAGATTCCCCTGCAAATTCTGTAGCAATATTGCATGCAGATGGATTTTCACACTTTCCTAGTCTAAATTTGTTGTATGATTTGATTTGATTTGATTTGATTACGGGTTTGCCACTTAGGTTTGATGTATTTACCTGTGTCGATCCACTCTCTTTCTTGTGATTTGTCTGCAACTACACCCATGTATGAGAAACTACCCAAATGTCAGAATTGACCGCCAAAGCATCAAGAATTACATGCACTTCTGGTGGGCACCTATAGTCTATAAGAAAGACGAACTGCTCTTCTTAGCAAGACTTGACTTCACTCGTAATTGGAAGATGACATTGGACAGAGGAGCTTAGGCATAAAGATGCTTGGTTCCATGTCTGGTGATTGATGAAAATTGGAGGGATGTCTTGTTTGGGTATCAACCATATGCTATGGGCATGGCATATGAAGAAATGTGCAAGAAAACTAATGAGATGTCACAAAACTTGTGGGAGGTTGTTGATCCAGGTTTGACCAAGGCTCAGCGGGGGCATATTCATGTCCTACTTGTCGCTTTTCTCTCCTGAGCCCTTTCCCGAGACAGTCGGGAGGCGACACCTCTGTCCCCTTGCAAGGTGCACGTGAGAATGTCAGCCCACAAGAGCAAATCAGGTTAACAGACACCGCAGTAGTTAACGAAGACTTTGGGGCAGATGGGTTAGGCTCCATCCCACACGATACCCAACTTAACCAGATAAGCCCGAGATTGGATTTTGGTGGTACTCTGACAGGGCAAACTGACTTGAATAGGATGCAAGAGGATCCAGCTGGGAGCCAGCAATGGTGGTGGCCCTTCGGACATCCCGGTGGAGTGGATACGAGTGGGGTGGGTCCATTGAGAAGGGAAATAAATCATCCGGCATTGAGTGCTGGTGGGCTTCGCTTTCGAGGTCAGCGAGGGTCTTGGAGGAGTCAATTAAGGTCTCAATCTAGGTCTATGGGGAGTAGTTCGAGTAGTTTACTTGCAGAAGACGCTCGCTTGTCGGCGATGGCTTCTCAGGTTCAAGAGGTCTTACCTCATGTGCCTCGTTCGATGGTGATACAGGTCAGTGAGCTTTTCCCATCACTCTTGCTGTAGAGAAGGCCATGTTACGGGACGATCACAGTCGTTCCTTCTTTGCATATGGCTGGTTGAACTAGATGAACAGAATAGATAGTTTAGTTTTTTTACTTACATGAACCAAATTAAACGCGGAACACAAAATGAGATTGGACGCATGGATGACGTCAGAGATTTTTGGTGGTGGGCTTAGATTTTTTGGTTTTTTTTAGTCCCAGGTTTCGCATATTGCCAACATTTTTTTTTACAGGTCGAGTTCTGGTATGTAGTTTTAGGCTTGCATGCGCCTTTTGATTGGAGGTTCATCCTTTCCTTTTTGCCTTAGCCGTTTGTTTGTTTAATACACCATATACTTCGTCGACAGAAAAGAGAAAGTATTTGGCGATGTCAGTGGATTGGACAGAAAAAGGACACACTGTTTATGGTCTGAAGCTTCACCTTATATGTACTGATTTTTGGCACAGTTTGATGGAATGGATAAAAATCAAACCAATCTGAATTAACTGTTTTCAAACCTAATCGTTTTTACATTTTCAACTGGAAATGTAAATAACAGTGTTTTTCCAGGGCGCATCTAACTTGAAACCGGTAACTGTATATGGGGTATAGGAGTGAATGAAACGATACTGGTCTGAATGTGTGCATTGGGACTGTTTGGGGAGTAGTCTGTGTCCTTGCTAACTAAAGACTTTTTTTTCACTTTTTGCTGTGGAATTTTGCGGATGCGTTGGTTGTCTGCAGGACCTGAGAAGAACTAACTCTGTACAAATAACGGTCGAACATCTGTTAGTAAACTTTGGATTCGGCTCTTGAAAACGACAAAGCAGTGGAATACTACAGACAAGGCCTCCAGATGCCCTGGTTTTTCTATGCAGTAGTAGTATCTGGTCAGCATAGTGTGTGGACAGGGTTGTCCACTGTAGATTTTGTAAGGAGCATAAAAAGCATAGACTAGGTTGAAGTCTTTTGTCATTTGGCTTGTTTTGTTTGGTTTTGTTCTAATCATTGACATCGTATTTGTCCCGCATGTATATACCAGCCAAGGGCACTATTGTATGAAAATTTTGAGATTATTCAGCTTTCACTTGACCTGGGTTAGATTGACATTATATGTTTTTGAACGGCTGGTCGTAATTGTTGTGGAAACAACGTCTTGTAAATGAATGATGAAAGTTTCTTGTTCAAAACGACACCTTTTTATCCATATGCACCAATGTTACAGAATTATTTTTTTTTTTTACCCGTCGTGTAGACAAAACAACATGTCAGTTGGCACAACAGTCTACAACCGTTAGATGGCGCGATCTCTCGGAAGATATTTTGGAGATTTAAGTAGTGAAATGTTCTTTATTTGCTCATTTACAATATTTTCACTTGTGTTGAACTGAAGGAAACATGCGCATGTGGTGTATAGTTGCTTGTTCATAATATTGCACATCGAAACGTGTTGATTTGGTGTATTGTTACATGGAATTTGCATTTTGTTGGATCTCCATTCGTATCGGTTGGTCCTCTAATATGAGGTTTCAAATGCCTTCAACACAGTGGATCGGAGTGGTCTTATAGAGCTTTAGGCTGCCCCCTTACTGATTGTATAGATCTTCTTTTTCTTTTAGAGCGTTTTATTCTTCGACCAGTTGCCTCTCTTTCTCCGTCAATGGTGGTTTTGTTCCTCTTTCCTTTACGACCGGCACTTCAAAAGGCTTGTCTTACGGTAGATCAGAACGCCGTTTTTCTAAAACTTACGGTTATTCCCCCCTCAATTGTTCAAATCTCCCCTCTATTTTTCGACCGATGGTTTCCCTTTCCCAAATGACAGCTGTTTGGTTCCTCTTTCGGAACCAAATGTAATTGTAGACCAGACCTTTGCTCGCTTTTGCTCATTACTACACCCTTTGGGCTTTCCCATCTTTTCATGCGTCTTCCCTTCAGTGGCGGACGATACACGTATTGTTGGCCTCTCAAGGACGAGTTCTGCTAGCGTACTAACGTTTTCAACAATTGTTTCCACAAACTTTTCAAAAATCGCTTAGAGAATTTACCCGTACTGTCCGAATGTCCAAGTTTGTTGTTTGTTCACCTTCTAATATCCCTCACACTTGCTCTCTCCCTCATGATTTTTAGAGCTCCACTCCATCCAAGGGCACTCGCATATTTGGGTGCTTGCTTGGCTCGGTTACTTTCCTAACCTTGTTTCTTGATTCTACTCGTCACATTGGTTGGTCCCATGTGGACGGCCTCCCCAATTTCATGACCCCTAACTTCCTTTTGCTCTTTCGACGAAGTGGCTCACCCACCTCCCCTCTTACCTAAACCGCACTTTTCTTTCGGTCCCTACCGTTGTCTCGTCTCTTTTCGCCTCATGGACATCCTCCACACTCTATTATGTCATGGAGCTTTTGATCACGAGTCTGGGCCAGTGCAACACTGTCCAGTATCCCTTCGTATCTCAAGGGGGGGGTGGGTTTAGTATCTATGACGCGTGTGACCTGTGTTGCCCTCTTACGGAGTTACATGTCGTCTTTCTTCCACGCTTGTCTTGAGGATACCTGCTACCATCATCCTTTGTGTTACCGATTTTGTCTTCCCCTTCAAGCAAAGCAATTTTGGAGGTGACCAATTTAATTCCTCCACTTGCTTGAGCGAATATGTCGGTTTTCTCCATCGATATTACGAAGCCAATTTACTCATAACGATCTCGGGTGGGAGCAAACTTAAGTAAGAAACATTGCGGAGGAAATTTACACAAAAACGAAGGAAAGCCAAGGAAAGACATTTGCACGAACAAAAAAATAAGAAAAACAAAACGACTTACCCAAGACAAAACTTGTTGTAAAGTCAAAGATAAACATTGACGACAAAATAAGCATAAGCGGGGGGCTTCTAAGGCCCCTCCTCTCAAAAGAGTGTCGACCACAAGCATGGATAAATTGACCCAAACCAACCCCCGAGCAATCAAACATCTCGACACCAAATAAAGCCACCCATAGCACTTCAGTGTGTATTATCACAAGTCGTTTTTCTATCAAAGTCTTGCGCAACCACTTCAAACATGTCGAGCCGCCTCATGGACGAGTGTAACCGAGGCAATGTACACCAAAACAATGTCTCCAAAAACACGACAAGCATTATATAGCAAAATGAGATAAATCAACGACGAAAAAATAACATGTGAAGCCTCTCAGCGGCGAGGATGCCCCCCTTCAAAAGCAATAACCACAATAGCGTCGTCGAGAACCCTATGTGTCTGTCTACTCCCTCCCCCCCTCCCCAATGGGAGCAACGAAGCTAACAAACACCATCGAGTTGAAAGATACGGTTGAAGGAGCAAAAAACGAAGTTGAGTAAAGGTGGATGTGGGAGGCCAAGCTTTAACTAGAGAGTACAGGTGAAATCAAGTGGGCATGAAGTGTAAAGCGGAGAAGATATGTTTAGCAAGTATCCAAGCTTTATATTTAGGCTCCAGTATGAAAGATGAATGCCACTTGAAGAACTAGAGGGAAGCGCCTCGAGAACCTCCGATCGAATGGCGGCAACAACCTTACCATAAATTAATTGTTTTTTTTCTTACCCATGTACTCATATTTTTTACCGTCATGCTGTTTTAATTAAGTGTTTTTTTTCAACGACACAATAGATTGTTGATCTTTAGTGTAAGTCAAAGGTCACCGTGTACTATACAAGGGTACAAGATGTCGCTCTCGCTAAGTTTGGGGTAGGCTTGTGAAGATTGGTAGGCGATCTTGTCCTTCGTTTGTAGTGTTATTTTCCTCAATTTGGTTGGAGAGGAAAATACAACGGCCTTCAAACGAAGTATCTACGCCTTAGTCGTGCTTAATGGTTTCCTGCCATGTGTAGAAACGTAGGGAATTATTTGAGAATATACCATGACTTAACCAATACTTGTTATTCTTATCTTAGGTAGAATCATAAATGACTTATGTTTGGAATTACTCGCACTGTTTGATTGAGGGCGCCGAAAATAATATATCGTAAAAAAAGCTTGTGGATGCAACTTTAACAATAAAACCGAAATGCGGGTACGCGAAGTATCCCAGGGAGATCAAAATCATGGTCACGTTATCGTTTAAAACTGGATAAAGACGTGTTATAATACGTATATCACATACTCTTTGATGTGCATTTTCTTTGTCTTTTTCTTGCAGTTCCTTATTCTACTTGCCCTCATCACTTTAGTATATATGTTGCTTAGTTACGAGAACCCGTAAGCGTTTGCACAATCACACTATACTTACATGTAACTTCATTGTTTTTTTTCTTTATATCAGGCTATTATTGACTCCATAGGGGTTGTCCTTGCAATATAAAGCTCAGATTATTATTGGTATCAAGATAAAATAGAAACAAATACAATATTTTTTTCAAGCAAAAAAACTGATTCGAAAGTTAGCCGATTGCTAGCACAAAATTGCAAAATAGAGGGATTGGAACAACATTGTAATTTTGGAGAAAACTAAAAACAAAAAAAAGAAAAACAAAAGAATGACTAGTTTAATGTTTGTACTATTCCTACCCGGAATGGAGAAAATAAGTTTAAAAAGAAATAAACATAAATTGTTGTCAGATACACTATATCGGTACCGGAGTACCTCCACTATGACGGACCGCGTACCGAGGGAACCGCCAATACAGTATTGTCCTGTACGCCTACTCGCCTAGTCGGTTTTGGTTACAAAAGCGTACCGGCCAAAATTGCATATCAGCCGCTTCGATACGCGACGCAAGTACAGTACACCGCGAATCGCTATTAGCGTTAATCACGCTAATTCGGCGCCCCTAAATTTTTCCCCTAATTCTTAAATAGAGTGATTAAAAAAACCCTAAAAGCCAAATTAGAGTTACTGATTTGAGTGATTTCCTTAAAAATCCCCTAATTCCCAATTAGCGTTAATCACACTATTTGTTTTTTAACACTAAATAATTGTTAACGCTAATAGCGATTCGCGGTGTACTGTACTGTACAGTAGTAATTCACAGAAATATTAGTGTACCGCAGCAACTTTAGTACTAGCTCCTTATGACGACTTGATGGGAGGTACAGAGATTAAAATTTAGAGGGAAGAAACAAAGAAAAGTGTGCGACTATGGATATTTCACCTTCTGCTTCTTCACAGCAGGGGCTGATGTTTTCATTTTCGCCCAAGTAAAGATTTGAATCTTTGTTCAAACTTCGCGTAAAAATTTGAAGCTGGACACTAAACTATGGACGTGCTGAATTGAATGACTTTGTTTCCAATAAAATCTAGCTTTATTTACAAAAATGGAGGATGACGATGATTTCGGAGATCTTTATGAAAATGCTGGAGCGCAAGATAGGTCAGAGGCTGATGAAGACGAGTTAGATTATGATGACAGGGAGTACGCCAGTTTGCCTGTCAGCGGTTTGGACGATGATGATGAATTCGAGGAGGAAGAGATGCTTTATGGCACTCCCGTTCCTCCACCAGTTGTTAAAGCAACAACTATTCCTCCACCACCTGCACCTTCAGAAATGCCAACAAAATCTACAGCAGTTGGATCCAAAGTTATCAAAGAAACTAGTAAACCGGCAGTGGAGGACGATGAAGGGGAGGATGATATTTATGCGCAACTTTATGGCGAGGGTCCTTCAACTGCTACTGCGGATGCTTCTCCGCCACTTCCAAGCCGTACTTCTGAAGCTTCTTCCTACTTTGGGACAAGTAAAGAGTCTTTACCGGACCTTTTCTGGCCTACCAAGACAGCAGGTACTTTACGGAATCAAGAGTTACCCAGCCTACCCAACAACATAGGGAGGTTACTTCAAAACGAAATAGCTTCTATTGGTAAATTTCATGGTAGCAACATACAGAGCACAATTGCGACAGTTTTATTTTCTGGAAGTCACAGCAGAGAAGCAAAGGATGGAGGCATAGCGCGTATTACCGGTGATATGCACAGTGGAGGTTTAACTGGACCGATTGAATCTGGTGAGGCATACAAGGAACATCCTCAGGGGGCCATAGGAAGGAACATTCCTGTTGGAGATATTGGAGACGGAAGTGAAGGAGCTGTCACATCTCAAACTCGAGAGACTTATGAAAAAATGGTAGCTGGTGAAGAATTACGGAAGGATGCGAAAGGAGATGTAGAAGGCAGCTTAAAGGATGAATTCCGCAATAAAAGTCCTACACCGGAAATAGAACACTTGAAAGCTAGTATGCCATCCAGTATGGACATACATACAGGAATGGACTTAGTTCTAGATGAAGGAAGTAGAAGAGCTGTAGATGTAGTAGCTCCTGCTTTGAGAGAGACTGCTGATGGCCATACAGAAGCCGGTAGTAATTCAGGGGCAACGATGGGAATAGTCGAAAATGCCATTGGTAAAACAGACACAGTCTTCCTATTTCCGAGTAGAGATGTTTCAGTTCCAGATTCAGCAGCAGAGACAGTCGTTTCAGAAGTTGACCAAAATAAAGCTAAGACAGTTGAAAATGGTGTTCTTGTTTCAGCTGAGAAGCATGGACCGACCGACGCTCCTGATACTGGTGATACGTCATTTGCTGAAGAAGACAGGGATAAAAGTCAAGATTTTGGTAGAATAGTGGACAGTGATAAAGGTGGACATGATGGAAGAGTTGAGGGTGGAAATAGGGGGAATGCTGAAGGAGAGGTAGACATAAGAGCAACTGATGACATGCCATTTGCAGAGGAAGGGGCTGAACTGGAAGAGGAAAATGGAATGGACTGGAATCATGAGTGGATTGCGAATAATGCTTTGCCCAATCGTGAAGGAGACGCAGGAGATAATTTTGACGATAGTGGAAGTGAGGACGACCTGGAGATTGTTCTTAATGAGGAGCCTCCTTTTCCGTATATGGGGCGCACACTTCCTCGTCAAGTGATTCATCAGCAGCATCTTCATTCCGCAGTGCAGTCTCTACCTGACAGAGTAAAAGAAGGAGTTCTCCATGAGGACGATGACGTGGAAGAAGACAGTGACGATGATGATGACTTGGTCATTGTGGCGAACGAGCCAATGACACCTGGGGAGGAAGCATGGACGTGTGCCCAACCTCTTGGGGAAACAGGTGGTGGAGGGACTCCTGTAGGTGCTTCCTTAGAAGGTGAGGCAGGTATTGTGGGACAGGTAGGAGCTGAACAAAATTCTGGATTACCTCAGCGAGCAAGTGGAGCACCTGGGTTAACCCCTTTAGGGCCTCGGAGCAACTTATCTGGAGTCCGTATCCCAGGCCAGCATGGTCCTTCTCTACACATGAAGGTGCACATGTCTTTGTTTACATCCCACTTATATGTGTTGGAAACCTTCTTCCTCTTGGGTACTTTGTCTTTTTGTATGCATTGACCACAGTTTGGCTTAGAAGCCTCGTTGTTAGTGCCAGTCTTAATTGTCATCCACTTTCGTATCCGAGGTTGAGTGTACCCCTCTGGGTTATGTCCCATGTCTTGATGTTTTTAGCCTAACTGTCATCCATGTTTCATATTAGGTGTAAAAAACGTTTTGAATCATATCATGGGCATTTTCAATGTTTAAGAGTTTTTGCTATTCTTGTAACCCTATCTGCACCCTTTTGTTTGGCCCTTATTGAGACTGTTGTTGTATGATGGATCCTGCACCTATTGGTTTAGGTCTGCTATTGATTTGCGAGGCGTTGATGGTTCGAGAGACTCCAAGTTATGACTTAACCTTCCAGCTGATGTGCATATGTTAGCGATTCTGTTTGTTTGACAATGCTTAGCTCGTAGCTGTAAATATCTATTGCAAGTTTGTGGAAACATAGACCTTATGGTTATAGTCAGCTGTTTCCTGGTTCTCTTCAGCTCTATTAGTCAATCTCTCTTGGTGTGCAAACTCGAAAATGACACCAAGTCTTGTCAATCATTGTCATCATTGTCTGTATTGCTCCATTACATTTTTGTTCGCATCTATAATTTGAATGGTGATCCACAAGATCTTTTGTCGGATCGGTGGACTACCTCAGGTGCATGTCTGACAACTTAGTAACCTTTCTTACCCTCGGCATGTAATTTGAAAAAGTTTTTTGGTTGACATGTGATTTTTTTTTGGATGTGTTGGGCAGTATGTCCGGCCTGGTGTGGTGGCTGATGGCAATTTTGCGGCCACTGCTGCCCCAGGAGGGACGCCAAATGGTGTTGCCTCTGGAGCTATAGGAGAGGCTACTCAAGGAGCTATGGTTGCCCGGGCAGGTCAACCCTCAGGTGCAGGACGAGGGGAGTGGGGATGGAACTCTATGCAACAACGCTATGCCTGGGCAGAACCGGTTCGGGAGTTTATGTTACCTTCCAACAAGTGAGTGGCTTTTTGTTGTTGTTCACATGAGAAATTTTAGGGAATGCTTTAAAATTGACATCTGCTTGTTGCACGCACACCTTTTTGGTTTTGGGGAGGTCAAAGAAGCATAGCAAGCCATGACGAGCCATTTTCACTTTCGCACATTACAAAACTAAATCTGTTAAATTTATCCTGTTCCGCTGTTTTCTTCGTCTCTTGTTCGAGTTTTCGTATATATAGCATGTCCTTGAAACATGCAGTTGGAGAACTCTTTAGGCTATGACACAGCAGCTGCCATGGAAGCTGCTCTCTGAGGTTCAATCTACGGGGGACTCTGGATTGTTGCGGGACACAGGTCTTTGTTTGATGTTAATATTGAAGAACTGGAGGATAAACCTTGGCGGCGACCAGGAGCAGATCTCTCTGACTACTTCAACTTTGACCTTAATGAGAACTCCTGGCAAGAATATTGCAGGCAGCTGGTAGGCACACGAATTAACTGCGTCATGTATGTATATGTTGGTGTGTTATTTACATTTTACAGTCCTTTTACTGCGTTCGACAGAGCCTAAGAAACCTTTGCTCCTTCCGCTATTCTCTTTTTGATTTATATTTTTCAATGACGATTTTAAAGCGTTTTAGGACCATGATCTTGTGAATTGCACAGGGATTAAAAAATGCACCTCTGTATGCATATGGACTTATGAAACTCATGGCATAACGATTATACTTTTGCTCATTTTGTATTTAAGCTTGGATTTTCTTCTGCTTGGCTCTTAGCACGCTGAACAACTTTCAGAATGGTGTGAACTGCCCCCCTCTTTGTATTCATAAAAACCTGTCTTCTCCTGCAAGGAATTCAGTATGTTCAAACTTTTGCACCTTTTATGGGGCGGGGGGGGGGGGGGGGGGGGGGGGGGGGGCGAGGGCGAGATATTGGAAGGGCTTATTGAAATGGTTCCATATCGTTTGGCAAAGCAAAACTTCCAGGTCATCATTGCATGCTGGTTCTTTTAAAAAGTATGCGATTAACTACTAAAATCTTAGTTCATTGCTCTTCTTTGAAAGCTTTTCATGGGCCCGTTAGTGTGTCAGTTCCGGTGGAAACAGAAAGTAATCAGCTGTGTTTTTACACGTGGTTTTTTGTGGGGAGATTTGCAGGCACAGCTCAAAGAAGAAGCTGCTGGAAGTAAGATACGGGTGTACGAAAGTAATCGTGAGCAGGTATTTTTCTTGTGAAATTATATGGGTTTAAAGCCAACTGCAACAATTTTGGGTGTCTGCAATTTTTTTTTTTAAATTCATGGAGAGCATTTATGCAGGTATGAATTTGGCATTTGAAATCTCGTAGAAATTTGTTGGTGAAAGTTCATATTTTTATTTTCAAACGTATTTACGTCACCTGTTTGGAGGCTTCTTTTTGTATCCACTTGCGGTGCCAGATCCATAAAAAACGCATTAACAGGCATCACAACTTTTTCCTCGTAGCCTGCGCTCTTTAATTTATCATGAGATAAAAAATAACTTCTATTTAAAGATCGCCTCCTGTTTGATAATAACAATGAGGGTAGTAATGGTTTCTAAAAAGTTACTGCTGAGCAACATTTTCTGCCAGTAGACGAGGTTTTTCGTGATAATAGGCATTCACAATTGCCAACCTTATTATCGGTACCGTCCCATACCAGAGTTGCTCATAGTGCTGTTGGGCTGTCCAGGAGTATGATCCCGAGCTTCCACCAGAACTAGCTGCTGCTAGTGGTAATCCGGAGCGTGGAGGGCCTCCAGGTGATGGTACTGGGAGAGGCCGAGGAGGGCAGGTAATTGCCTGCCTTTCCAAAAATCACAGCCTTAATTATCGACTAAGTAGTTATTCAAAAAAATAATATATATATATATATTAATTAATTAGTTAGTTATATCCTGTGCATCTTAGAAAGCAGACACCACTATTATAATTAGAATGGAGCTATGGCCTTCTTAGTTTGTCAGATTTAAGTTTTAAGCACATAGTTACGGGAGGCAGCAAAGGTGCATGGACCTTTGGCCTCTAGATTTCTGGGTGTCAGATTTTCCAAGTTTCCGTGCATTGACTGGGAGTCTTCTGTTTAGTCGAAATCCATGCGATGGGGAATACTCAAATAGACTATGAATGTGCATAATTTCCCTAGGATTGGGCACAGCCGTATTTGATTTGAAAACAAATATTATGACTCGGTGCACTAAAGTCAACCACTCGTTTTTCAACACATGCCACAGTTTCTCTTCCAGATTTTTTTTATGTTGCATTGATCATGAAGCTGCATTTGTTGTATGTAGAAGAATGTCTGTACAGTTAATAAGGTCTTTGGGCAACTCCCAAATGTTTTACGCGTTATTTTTTTGGAACTCTGGCCTCTTCTTTATGCATGGCGCTAGAATACACTTGGATTTCACCATTTGATGCATACAAGCTGTACCTTTGTGCATAATCTTGTCATTTAACAAGGATCGTCAGTTTACTAGGAGAAAAAATTGAAAATGTTGCTGTCATCCACGTCATGGATTTTGCTCTTGAGTGCTGTCCTGGCTTTAGAATATCAGAAGGTTTGCAGGTTCATGTTTCCAAGTACGTACACTGTGAATTGTTATTAAAGTAGAGACTATTATTGGCTTGGGGTTTATATTAGTCATATTGATTCTAATTCTGTTCCAATTGACGTGGGAATTAAAGAATGCACGTTGTCATTGACACCATTTTAGGTTCGTGGGTTAAAATTTAGCGGCAGTGATATACTGTCATTGGTGCTGATTAGCACACGGTGTAGTAGTTGTGCTATAGTTTAGTCTGTGTAAAAAGTATCTATTGAGTTTGAAGTCCAGTTTATCAAACGTTAATTACATGAAGGTTGTTCCGTTTATTGGTTCTTTATGCTACTGAGAGGCACCATTCTTCAATGTCAATTGGAAATTAGTATTGAACTCCATTGACACTTTCTTTCCCCTTATTTGTGATGAAATTGATCACGATAGAGAACTGGGAAGTTCTTTGTTTTGCAGTTAAACTGCTCTAACTAGGTTTGACTGGTTGTTGCCTCCAGTTTTTTGAACTGGTCTTTGAGTTCCTCTGATGTTATAGAAGGTTTAGATATGGAAATACAACTGTCTGCAGTTTTAATATGGACCTGGGTGCTTCTGGCAAGGCTAACCAAGGCTCAGTGAGGATTGCAGTTGCCTGGCCGTGCTATTCAAGTTGATGGTGGTTTTGGAGGAGAGCGTCGCCCTTCTCATGAACTCCGTCGTCATCGCCCGTATGACCCTGATGTCATCATTGAGGTAAAGACGAAGCAGGGAAAATACTCTCAGATCAGCCCTCACCTGGTTGCAGCTCATTTGTCCAACTGCCTTTCCATCCTTATTATGTTTCTCCCTTGTGTTGGTCGAGAAGAGCCAATGCAGATTTCATGATCCATTTCTGTTTGTAATGGAGTCGTCCTTGTCAGCATCCATAATCTACTTCATGCTCTTTTATGCCTCCTCTTCCCCCAACTTTAAAAAAAAATATTTGTGCAACTCGGTAGTGGTTTGGAAAATTAAGAATTGTTGTGCAGAGTACATTTCTTACCAAAAATAGCAAGTTAGGCGGCAAATCCTTTTAAGCACAGGTGCCTCCTCATGCACGAGGCTCCTGTTTGTTGAAACTTGCTGGAGTCTGACTAAAAACATTTGGTGGGTGCAGATTAAGCTGCTAGATCTGGACGAGTATGGTAATCCACTTCCTGAGCAAATCAGTGATGTAGGAGAGGACAAAAATGCCTCTAAAGAAAAGCAGGAACTAGAAGCTGTCCAAGAACAGATGGCTGCCATGGCAGAAGACACAGGAGAATTGAGACTGAAGGAATTTTCACAGAGGGAGGATATGCAATATTCACATGCAATGCGACCTCGACAGTCTACTCCTCATCGAGGCATGGGTCGACCAACATGGCCGGGTGGTGAAGAAGGACCACCAAATGCCATGTGGGAGAGAATGAATGCGCCCCTAATGACTGGGCCAGGGTTACGAAGAGGAGGGCCCATGAGGGGAAATGCACCTCTTGGTCCGGGACCTGGGTTAGGCATGGGTCCTATGTCAGGAATGGGGCCTAGTTCCATGGGCTTACCCTCAGCTTCAATGGGCCCAGGGCCTCCGTTAACACAAATGGGACCTCTATATCCTCCGCCCATCTCGATGGCCAACAGGTGTGTGATTGGAATTTATTTCGTTTTACAGCCAGATTTATTTGTTAGAGTGGGAAATTTGATTGAAAATAGGGTTGATGTGGTTGTGAGATGTGTAACAAGGGAATTTGGTTCTCCATGTTTGTGGTTAGACTGCTACAGGTGTACTTGGGGTAACAGTTGGTAGTAATGTTTTTACAGTAGACAAGGGTGGGTTATAAGTTATCATGTTTTCTGATTGGACAGATTCCTTTTGGATAACTCCTTAATCTTTGCAGATTTATAACTCCTTAATCTTTGCGGATTTGATTTGCGCAGGATCCCTGGTCCCGGTGGTTTTGGGGTTCGCCCACTCAGTTCTGCTCCAAGACCACCTATGAGGCCTGGCATGGGACTAGACGATACACTGTCTCCATTTGGGTCTCCTCCAGAATATCATGGTGGAAGGTGAGAATTTGATCGCTGCTGATGTATGATCAAGCTTTGGGTTTGTTATAGGGTAACTACACATTACAGGAGTACTGGCGTTACTGGCCAGGAGTCGCAGTAATCTTACAGAAAAATGTAGTAATCGTACACTTTCGTGTACGATTACTGCTATTTCTAGCCAGTAACACCAGTAATTACGTGTAGGTACCCTATTATTTGATTATTTGCTTGATTTGTATTGAGCATCACTTCTATTCCATCTCCACACGTTCTGGCTTTGCTTCTATTTTAATGGCAAAGATTTTTGTTTGCGTATGCTAGGCCATTGAATCACAAGTATAAAGGCTGAATGAATGGTCAAGCTTAGGGATCTGTTTGAAATGATGATGTTTTCACCTATTTGCTTTTTTTGGGGTTATCTCAACAATGAACTATGTTTTTTGCTAGTCAAAAGTGTGATACGGAAAGTTATTATAGCCATGTTTCGCTGTGTTGTTCACCGGGAACTGTTTCAATTCATTGGACAGGGCTGTAGAGGGGGCACGACAAATGTCACCTCCTCCTCCTTCCGTGCCTAGTCGCCGGGGACCTCCTCCTACAGTGCGCTCGAGCAAACGTGGAGGTATTAGTGATGATGAGACGAAGCCTTCGGAGGCACTGGCTTCGAAACGTAGTGCACAGGAATCTGAAGAGGAGAGTGAGGATGACGAGGATGATGAGGACGAAGACGATGAGGATGATGATGATGATGATGAGGAGGAGGAGCTCGAAAGGGATAGGGCGAGAAGAGATCTGGTGCAACGTCGACATGTTATGAAAGAGCGCCAAGAGGAAGTCTTACGGCCAAAGGCTTGGGAGCTTTCACCTCCTCAGAGCTTGTCCGATGATAGTCGTTCCAGACGAAGAGGTGGTGAGTGGATCCAAGAAGAGAACAATATCGCCATTGAAGGGAAAGACAGGAGGAAACCAGAAGATCGTACATTGTCCCGTTCTGCACAGATGGACCAGTCAGTCCGCAGGACATCTGTCAGAGAGGAGGAGAGCAGTAGGTCTCGTCGGATGCCTGAGCGTAGCGCCAGGGACGACGAGAGGCCTGTGCCATTGCGAGAGAGGGAGACAACAAGAGGAGGGAGGGGGTGGAGTGATCCAGAGTGGAAAGAGTTGGGAAGGAGCTCTCATTCACAAATAAATGCAGTGAGTGCCGTTCATGGAGGCAGGGGGGCTATGAGGGGTGAAAGGGGACAGACTGTTGAGGCAGAGCGACGACAGGATAGAAATAGCTGGGAAGAGCCAATGAATGTCTTGCCACCCAGAAAAGTCATGGACCGTCAGGGACGTCGTGAGGATGGATCAAGAGAGAAAAAGAGGGGCCATGAAAGGGATGAAGAGGCCATGGTTCGCATGGACCGCAGCTTACGTTACAGTGCTGATGGCCGTGCTGATGGCCGTCCAATCTCAGACCGTCCACATGTTGAAGGAGGCAGAGGGAGTCGCGGAGAAACAAGGGCTCCGACTAGGAAAAGGATAGGCGAGGAGGGAAGGTTGGAAGAAGACAGGCCTAGGGAGCAATGGCGACTTGATGGAAGCACAAGACCACTAGAAAGCTCTGAACGAAGTCGAAGGGCTGAGAAGGACAAGAAGAGGGATACAGTCCATGATCGTCTGGGCGCTCGTCAAGCAGATTTTCCCGATGATCGTAATGCTGAGCGTTCGCGACATTGGGACCGTGATCGAGAGCGTGAGAGGCCAGGAGCTAGAGAACGAAGTAAAACACGTGACAGCCGAACATCTGAATGGGAACAGACACGGTCTAAGAAGAGGCGTGGGGAAGACTGGGGTCGGGATGGAGAACCAGCTCGCAGCCACCGAAGTGACGAGCATACAGACAGAGGAGACGTGCGGGGACAGCTGGTTAGTGGTGATGACCGACCACGCAAAGAAAAACGTGGGAATGAGGATGGGGGAGAGGATTATGAGAGAAGCAATGGCGGAGGGAGCAATCCGATTGCTGGGCAGCGGCAAGCCAATGGGGTTTCTGGTAGCAAGCGTCGGACACCAACAGAAGAGGTTGCCAGCGTTGATCCCAGTGTGAAGGTGAGGAAATATTTTGGGCCCCTGAGGTTTATGGAGATGTTCATTTTAATCTGGTAGTTTACAGCTAATTGTGGAATAAATGACTTCGAAGATTACAGTCACGTGACTGTGACCGTATGTAGTTGCTTCCAATTTGCGAGTGACAAAGTTTCATCTTGATCAATGCTCTTGGCTGTTGTTTGATGTTTCAATAGTTTTGAAAAAGGTGGTGTTAGTTTTAGTGCTAGACCTTTGTCAGTCCATTTCAAATAACTTGAGAAAACCATGGTCTTCCGTAGTCTGCACATGTTTGTCCATAGCAAGTTTTATTTGACTTCACTGTGATAATACCCGTTCTAAAGATAGGCTGACCGGAGGAATGGATGGAATCTGATATGAACAAAGCAGAACTGGTGTCAATGATGGCTGGATTACCATTTGTAAAATTCTGAACTTCTCTGCCTGGTTTTTGAAGTTAATTTTGACATTACAATCTTTAGGCAAAAAAATGTAAGATTTGTCCTTGTCTGACCTCACTGCTTACTTCTAGCATGGCTCTGAGAGAGGGCACATTGCCAGTGAAAGATTTCTGGAAGTCGTCGTCTTTTTTTCTGTTTCTGCTTTGTTGTTGGTTGTACTTGAGGTAGCCGCTAATTTTAGCCTATTTAAATTTTACGAGTTCTCATTCTGCTGTAAGAAGATTGCCCTAGTGCATACGCTTCAACTTCCAAGGTACCGATGCCAGCTTCTCCCTCCTCACAAGGTCACCCCTCCTTCCCTTCCATGCCTAAGCATACGTTCTTCATTATTATGGGGGATGGGATCAGATTAAGCTCTTATTGAATATCATCTGCTATCCTTTTGCATCTATTTGTGAGTGCAGACCAAACGAAGGCGTTCAGATGAACATGGAGAGCCTGATTCCAGCAGTCATGCGACTGACCGTAAAGATGATCATGAACCAAACACTAATGGGCGTCGTACAAAAGAACGGTCCTCAGGAGCTCGGGAAGGAGTAGGTGGAGAACAAGAAGAGTTGAGAGGCTCGGATGTTGCTCCGGTGACAGGACGTGTGGGAAGGTCAAGGTATGAACGTTGGAAAAGTGTGAAAATCGTAGAAGAAGACAAAGACATAGCAAACCACAAAATATCCACAGTAATAACAGATATTGCTAAAACTGAAGTGCAGGAGCACATAGTAGAGCAAGAGGCTGATGGCGGCCAGTTCCAGAAAGAACTGGAACGAGACCGAGTAGAGGTTGACAAAGAGATGAGTTCCAAATATTCTGAGAGACAGAAGAGTGCAGAAAATGCCCATGTCAAGGAAGGCTCGCCTTTGGAGGGGGAGGCCCAGCTTGTTAACCAGTCGGGCCAGGCTGAGAGGATGCATAAACGAGATAAACGAGATGAGGCGTTGGAGACAAGAGAGTATGAATCAGTGCAAAAGGGAGACAGGGAGGTTCGTCACAGCAGCAGCTCAAAAGAATCGAAAATGGGGAGTGGTCGGAATAGGGAGGAGAGTAAATTCCAGGACATGCATGCCCACCAAGTGTCACGAGGAAAGAAGGATAGGACCGGAGGGAGCTTGTTAGATGAAAGTGAAGAGATTCGGAAGCGCAGAAGAGAGCGTTTTGGACCCATAGACGAGGGTGTTGCAGCCAAAGAGACACCTTCCCAGCCCCATGGTGAGGAAATCAAGGCAGATCGACCTCCAAGAAAACGACGATGGGCTTGAGGCACCAGTTGCATGTTCTTCTGGTCGGTCAGCGAAGGTTTTTTGGTTGGAGCCCGAAAATATGGAATACTTCTGTTGACGTTCTATGCAACTTGAAGATATGTTTGTCGGATCGTCTGTTTGGATTTTAATCAGAAGATCGATCTTTTTTTTCAGTTGGTCCAACATATCAAGTTTAGTAATCCTTTCGGATATTGCAATAGTTTGACCAAGTGCATTCGCCTTTACACAACATATATATGTTAGCCGTGGTAATGAGGTCTGTGATTGATTTGCACAGATTCGAATCACATCTCCCTCTAGATAGGTCATTTGGTCTCCCCCTGCAATTTGTGTGGTTCTCATTCCTGTGTCTTAAAGGAAGTTGTGAACCGTGTCAAGATGGGAAATTTTAGCCTTTTTGAGCGAGGCTTTTTGCATCAACGAATACATTAGATTAGGGCTCCAACCAATGGGATTGGCTCTCAATCCAGCTGGTTTTTAGGGTGGCTACTTGCATCATGGTCCAACATTTATCGAGCCAGAGTCAGTCCAATGGAATGCTTAGTTGAAGGGTGGGTATCGCGTTTGGTACTTGTGTTTGTGCCCAAAAATGCATTACAACTGACATGTACATGAAGGCAAAATAACTGTCTTGAGTGTATAATACTTGTTTAAGCCATCAAGCTGCACGGGATGATGTGAGAAGTTATCAGGGGATGGGAAATATTCGTCAGACAAACAGGTCCTTAATCATAAAGTAAGGGTTAATGTTGTGGTTATTGTTTGCTTTTCTTCAAGCATTTTCCTATTTTGTTGTAACGCTGGGCAATTTTTCTTTACTCTTCAACCTCGCAGAGACTCTGTTGTTACATTATATTTTAGTAAACAGGCTAGATACAGTAGTGAAGATGTAAGTTTAGAGCAGATAATGTAATTCATTATGTCTAAGAATGTAATTGATGGGAATTGTCCATTAAGTCTGATGTGACTCGATAATAGACAGCTAATAGGGACTGCTTATTAGTAGCGATGTACATAGAAACTTTATTAGCCTGTACTCAAATTCTTTTGCAATATACGAAAATGGCAAATGAAGCATGTATGTAGGTGTGAATCCTCTATCGAAGAGTCAAAGTCATCTGACCTGTGTACTAATTGAACTTGAGAAATAAGAAATGAACTAGGATGTCACATTTGACCTCCTTAAATGAAGCTGAGATTGGGGCATATTGGAATATGCATGTTGCCTCAGCGCGCCAGAGTATTGTCACAGGTCAACCAGATTAGTGCAGAAATGATCCGAGGTGTGAATTAAAACTGACTCAATGGCACAAACCTGTAGCTAAAGAGAAGTCATGGGACATAATAGTTCCCTGCGGGATGGAAATGATGTTAGGTGTGCTGTTTGCAATTTTTTCCCCTTTTCACAAGTGTGAGTAGTGCTATTGGAGCAAAGTAGAAGTGCGAGTTCTTTAACATTTTTTTTTTACTTTTTTGAGGACAAGACAAGATATTCTCTATCTCTCTGACGAAGCACTAGGTGCCTTAACACGAAAGCTTCATTAGCAAAGCTCGTCGGTAGACCATCTGGGTACACGGGACCAAAGGAAATAATCTGCAGGAAAGAAAGAACACTGAAGGAACCTGCGGTAAAAGAAAAGATAAAAAAAAACTGGACGGCAACGGAACAAAGAGAAGGCAAATCAACAGGGAACACAGCAAAAAGCTGAGTATCCCAGCCAAAAAAAGTGAGGGAGAAGAGTGGAGGCAATAAGCGATCAACTCCTTAGGTAGGCAAGGAGGGGCTCCACGCACAAATACCAAACACAAAAGGGCAACCTCTCCGCAGAGACGGGAAGGGATGTCTAAATGTGAGCTGGAGGGCCACACTATCCCTCTCCCTCTCCCTTCAAAGCCCTAGACCCAATAAAGGGTTTTTAGTGTGGAGGATGTCCATGTGGCAACTATCGAAGACACAGAGAGACGAGAAGGGATAGGAGGGGAGGTGTGGTGAAGTAGGATTGATAGAGGGTGAAACACCTCCTTAAAAGAGGACGCTTGAAGGTTGGGAAGTCAATCCATGTAGGACAAGTCAGTTTGAAAAGCAGAATTAGGCAACAGGGTCAAGAAAGTACGAGAGCCAGGCTGGCACCGTACCACACGAATGCCTTCACAGGGAGTGGGGGTCAAACCAGGAGGAGTGTAGGGGGGATATAAGAAGGTGACCTAGCAACACACTTTGACGGTTGAATATAAATGTTGAATTTTTACCATATTTGAAAAAAATATAAGACATCGCAATGCCGCCCATATGGTGGATGATGTGTGTGTCATCCGTAACCAAAGGGAAAAGACAAGAAAAAAAAGGACAGGGGAAAGTTTGGAGAGTTGGTAATGGGCCCTTAAAGCTATTAAAGGTCCGCCATAATATGGGTAGCCTAAACGAGTGATAGGTCGCAAGAAAACGAGAACCAAACCACTATAACCTGAAAAAGAGAGGAATTTTGTTAATAAATAAAAGGAAAAAGGCTCTCTTAAATAAATAAAGTCTGGGCAATAGCGGAGGGGGCCAAATTTGTATACAAATTGGAAGTATAAATCGCTCTTCCTGTTAATGTTTTTTTTGCCACTTAACACATCTTTTCTTCGTACTCATCTGCCGGGCTGCAAATCTGAAAGTTGTGATTGAAAGGCAAGATTCTCACCTTCCGGTCGGTGGTCCCCATTCAAAAATCGGACAAGTATGTACAGAGGAAAGATGTTTTCGAAAGGGAAAAAAAAATTAACACAAACCGATACAGTGGCCTGCCGATGTTGAAGGGGAAAAGGGGATATGATTTCACAACCGAACAATCACTCTCTCCCCCTGCCTCACTCTCTCCCCCTTCCCCACTCCCTCTTTTTTTTTCCCCTCTCACGGCCTCACTATCTCCCCTGCCTCACTCTCTCCCTTTCCCACTCCCTCTCACTCTGCTTTCCCCTCCCCCTCTCTCTTACAGCCTCTTCCTCACCTTCTCCTCTCCCTCTCACTCTTTTTTTCCCTCTCGCTCACTGGTCTCGTTTTTAAAGTGTGTAGGACACTCAAATCCCCAAAACAAAAATAATCTTATCTTGTCTAAAATTGAATTGAATCGAATCTAATTTAACGCCAAGTGGGAATCAGAAACTTTATTTATTCATTTCTATAACTTTATTCGAAGATAAAACATCGAGAGAAGAAGAAAATGGCGTCGAATTGCGAGAGAGGAGCAAAAAATGAGAAAGAAAGAAAGAAAAGAAAAAGAACATGGAGTGAAGGACCAATCGAAACTCTCCCTCTCTCTCTCTCCTATTTCTCCACCCCTCCACTCCCCTCCACCCCTCTTCTCCCCTCCCCCCCCCTCCCTCTCCACGGTACGAAGGCTAAGTAACTCATTAGGGGAAGGGAGGAGCGGCTGTCTTTTGGCATTAACTATTAAGAAAACAAGTTCTATATTCGTAAAGTCCATACTCGACGACCATCCTAACTGTCAGGTTTGATATCGATTAACAAACAAAAATATATACAGACACTGATTTCACTTCATAATACTATTATTAGGATCTTTTGTTTGTTGTCTTTTATCGACTACACCAATATTCACAAACCTCGTTTGACTTGTTGTTAAATCGACATCATCCCAACCATCCATTATGAACATCGCTAGCACCATCAAGTTTTTAACATCATCGGTCCTTAGAGTTCTTGTTAAGGTTTATCTAAACTTGGTTTTCGACACTAATTATACTAATCCTAGTTGTACTATTTGTTACATGAGACAACACAATGACGTCACATATGACAATCCCGTCAAAGGTCCAGTGAAACGAGAGTAAAACGAATCTATACTATTTACAAAACTATAGTAAAACCAATCTATACTATTTACAAAACTTGAGGTAAACCAAGCTTTATTTCCGATTCATCCTTTCAATCCTCTCTATCATATTGTACAAATAGTCAATCCTACTCCCTTTCATCAGCAACTTTTTATAAGTCCGTTGACCGTTTCGTCTCTTCTTGGAAATTTTTCGGTTTTCATGAAAGAAAGTTGTGGTTTTTTTCATCGCCCGACATATAAATTTGAATTCTTTGCCCGAATTTGGAGCTTCTTTTCGAACTTCAGTTTCCTTCGGAACCTCGTTCTCCTTCGAAGTTCCCAAGGGAAATAAAACCACACTATTTCGAAAAACATGTTCCGAACTTTGTGCCCTTGAGCTATCCAAAGCAACTACTTCCACACTATTTTTGCCACCGTTTTCCAAACCTTTAGATCCACACCCTTTTCGCAAAACTCTTTCATATAACGTTTTCTTTCTCTCTCGATAGGCTACAACGGTTAAATTTTCACATTTCTCTTCACAATTTTTCGCGGTGCGGTTGTTTATCGATTTTTCGGAAGCGAGGGCTTCGATATTATTGTCCTCCGAATTAAAAAAAAATGGCCAATCAGAGGGGAGAGGGATGTGGAGCTCCTTTAGAATGAAAAGAAAATCCTTCATGGCCCGAGGCTGAAAGCGCGTAAAAAATTTTCCTCTCGATTTTCTCCATTGCTCGAGAGCCTTAAGAGCCGAAGGATATCGATGTTGGAGATGAGGATGCATAAGATGAGGCTGGATACAAAAAAACAAAAAACAAAACAAGAAAACAGTAAAAAAAAAAAAAAAAAAAAACAAGAAAAAAAAAGCAGAGAAAACAGAAAAAAACAGAAAAACTGGCGGTCAGAAATAATTGACGAAAATAAAAAGTGTCACACAAAGTAAGTGCGAATTGCGGAATTAAAAAAGTGACTGACTATACATTTAATATAATGCAATGCAATGCAATGCAATGCAATGCAACCTAGTAGAATACATTACAATACAATAAATACAATACAATATAATACAATACAATCGATGTTGTTCCAATCGTGCGATTTTTTTTCATTTTTTCCAATTGCTACTTATAATTTGTGACTGTTGAAAAAATCAAAAAATATCGCGATGTAACGGACAATTTACGGAAACTGTACGGTAAATGTACTGTTTTGTACGAAAAAAGTATGGACTTTGACGCAAAGATACGTTGCACTTCGTAGTACTTTCTGTCCGGACAGAAATTTTACGGGAAAATACGGAATTGTACCAAAAATACAATACAATATAATATAATATAAAATAAAATAATAAAATATATGTAATGTGATGTAATATCATATAACATATGTATGTGTATATGTATATATTACATGTATTATGACGAAATTGAGCATTTAAATGATTGGACAAAATCCGAAAAGAATGTGAAAACATACATGAAAAATAAAAAAACATAAAAAGTAAAACTTGAAAAATCAAGTAATAACGAAAATGAAAAAATGGTGTTAAAACAAAAAAAAAATGTTTCCTTTTTCCATTTCTACGTTACTCCTAACGGCTTTGATTCCGACGGGTCCAAAAACTGACTCCAAAACATTTGACCATTCTCGACCCCGTTTTCTTTTATTTTTTAAAAAAGATTTTACAACAATGGGGTCCGTCCAATTCAAACTGTTTTCCATCTTTCTTATGACTGAGCTAATTGGTTTAATAATTTTCAAGGGTTCAGATATTTATCAGTTTTTGAAAAGAGTGGAGTTGAGGGGATGAGGAAAGGCATAAAAGAATAAAAGAATAAAAGAAAGGAAACAAAAGAAAGCAAGGAAAAAAAATGAGGGGGGAAAGATGTAAATTTTTTAGGAAAAGACTTTGTTTACACCTTTTTGTTTGTTTGCAACTTTTTTTTTGGCAAAGATTTGTTCATTCACTTATTAACTTATATACTTATTTTCTTAATCAATTTATTTTCTTTTATATTTATTTAATTCATTACGTTTGTGACAAATGAGTTGTGAATCAAAAATTCTTGTGACCTCCACTCCCCTATCTCTAGGACTTCTAGGGTTTTTAAGAAGCTGACGTGGCAAATTCTGGTCCACACTATTTTAGTCTTAAGCTGCCAGAAGCGACAACCGAAGCTTGTGCGGCATCAGCAGAATTGCCAAAAGTATCCACACTATTTAAGTTGGAGCATGAAGTTTGAAAGCGTCAAGATTCCCCTGCAACCTTAACGACGATTGTACGGAAAGTAAGAAGAATATGTATGCATGCAGAAACACGTGGATCTTTACTTCTTTATCTCTATACAAATCACCTAATTATTAATTATTTAAATAAATTAAATTAATAAATTATAGACCTTTGGTCGCCTTTCTGTAAACCTTTAAATATGCGTTTGTGTGTCCTTTTCGCGCGTTGTCCGTACGCAGTACGGAAGCGTGTGAATGACAGGACGGTCGGTCCATGCCCGTGAAACGGCCTAACCGGCACTAATGGGGAAAGTTACTGTACCGGTGGCATCTCTTACAAGTTGCTGCATGTTAACGGCCAATCCAACGCGTTCGTAAGAGGACGGCCAGCGAGAAAGGTACGGTGGAATCGCTTCTTGATTGGTGTCAGAGGTCGCAAAAGTCAAAATTTTACATAACCGAAACCGACCGTTTTTTTTTTTCAAAATCTGAGTAACCGACGCCCGACCGGGTTATGTCACGCTCCAAAATTGTTAACAGTTAACCGACCGGCGTTTACGAAAATAAAAGTTAACCGAAACTCGATTTCTCGCGACTAACCGTGCCCGCCCGTAACTGAAAAGTACAAAATAATCTAATGTACGACGTATGAATAAGCCAATAATTACGATTTGTAGCGTTCCCTAAGATTTGCGAAATGAATAGTGTACTACACCGTGAATCGTTATTAGCCTTATGTACGCTATATCAGCACCCCTAAATTTTGACATTGATACCTTAAATAGAACAAATTACACTATTTAAGGACATGTACCATAATCTGCCTTGTCTCCTGACACTAAATTTGAATGAATGACGATATTTTTTTCTTTACTCTAATTTCTATAGTCTAATAACGATTCACGGTGTACCGTGTCAGATTTGCGACGCTTTTTCGTGTTCCCTAAGATTGTGAAATGAATAATGTTACTACAGTCAGGTTTGCGACGCTTTGTCGCGTTCCCTAAGATTTGCGAAAAAAATAGTGTTACTACCGTGTCAGATTTGCGACGCTAATCATGATGTCATGTACTTCCACCATACCAAAGAGTACAAAGTACAATAATGTTGGATTACATAGACAGTACAAAATATCATTTTTTTTGGTTTTTTGATTGACTGACCGTAACCGACCGTTTTTCTTTTTCAGGTGAATCAATCGACCGCAACCGCCTGACCCTCAAAATTTGGCAACCGAATCCGTTTAGGATCCCGCGCGGGCGGTCGATTAAAAGTCGGTCACGGTTTCAGTTGACCGTTTGCGACCTCTGATTGGTGCATGTTATGTTCGGATAATGGGCGAATCGACATTTGCCGAAATCGTGCCGTTAATGGTTTGGTTCAGTTCAGTTTCGCTTCATTAGTACTTTACTTTATGTCAGTTTTACTTTTACAATTGGTTCGATACCTTTAGCAAAGGTCGTAAACGGTCAACCGAAACCGTGATCGACCTTAAACCGACCGTCCGCGTCGGATCCGGAACGGATTCTGTTGCCAAATTTGGCGGGCCGGGCAGATTCAGGCAGTTGATTCACAGAAAAAAAAAATATCCGTTACGGTCGAAAAAGCAAAAAAATAAAAAAAATGAAAATTTTGTACTGTCCATACAATCTAACATTATTGTACTTTGTACTCTTAATATCGCGGAAGGTATATGGGAGATGTACTACTAATTTTATACTTATTCGGGTACGGGCAGGTACGGGTAGTCGCGAGAAATCGAGTTTCGATTAACTTTTATTTTCGTAAACGCGTTTCGGTTAACGATTAACAATTTTAGAGCGTTACAAAACCCAGTCGGACGTTGGGTACTCAGATTTTGAAAAAAAAACGGTCCGTTTCCGGTATCTAAAATTTTGACTTTTGCGACCTCTAACCTTTGGTACATATTGTTGTAAGTGAATTGTAGAAATTAAAGGTTATTTTAGTATTTTCTAGGTTTGTAAAATGCAAAAAGAAGTAGAGGCAGTCTGACTCTAACTCCTCTCCCCAGCTTCCACACTTATCGCAGTCACTGAAAGTTGTAAAGGGAGATAGAACCATGGCCGCGTATGCTATCCCGACGGGGACAGAAATTAGGTTGGTAGATTTACAGATTTGAACCTGGTACTTGCCGTCCGTCAGGGTGGTTGGCAGCCAGTTACCTAAGCCAATTAAGCTAAGATCAACGTTATACTATATACAGTTTGGTAGCTATTTAAATGATAACACATAGGCTATTTCATTTAACGGGATATTTAGACATAGATACAGTTTGTAATGTACGGCGTACGGCAGATCCGAAACATATACCGCGCATTTTGTTTCAAAGGCGAAACAAATATTGCGCAAGTATTTATGGCGGCCACGATTGTAATCCGGCTTAATCAGACGGCCACAAAGCATGCCGAGATCACAGAATAGATTTTCGGCGGTTTGCGGTCGACGTAACATCAATTGCCACGTGGCACAATCACATTGGATTACGGCATCTTCGAGGATTACAGAAACGAATCCAAAAGTGACATGTGTCGACTTGTTGGCCATGTTGTACAATGGTAGTACAAAAAGTAAACCGGCACCTGAACCTTCATGAACGATATAGTATTATGATTGGTGCCGTACTTCAGTAGATAGTGTTTTAGAGAGAGACAGGACTTAGAAAAAAATGATAGATTGGAACCTCTCTTCCAGAGAGCTTCTGTACAAAAGGTCAACTTTGACCCTTCATAACTTACTGCTAAGGGGAGTAAATTCAAAGATTATTTTTGCTATCGACTCAGCAAAGTCCTGCCTTCAGAGGGGTGAAGGTGGTCAGAGTTTTTGTGAGCCAGGGTGGCAGTTATTCTTGCTGAAACACAAAGGGGTCAGGGTTATCCTAGAGGCTTCGTGTGAGCTGCCAACTTTGAGGACCTATGGAGATCTCAGAGTTGCAGGTTATGAGCCCACCCTCTAGGGTGCCCATATTAAATGTAGTTGGCTTCATATACTGGGAAATTATGATGACAGGAGCTCTATGTGAGAAACGGTTTTGCGGAATATTGAGTGGATGGGTGAGGCGTCCATCAAGTCTTCGGATACCTCCAGGGTTTACAAGAGGCAGATTAACTAGAGATGCAAATCCATTTTCAACGGAGGAGACAGAGAAAGAAAACGAGAAGGAGAGGGTCACACCAATAGCAACCGGTTCAGCATTCATGTCACCTATTCCGAGAAATGAGGAGAATGATATCGATACTTGGGACTACAACAATATGGCGGCTAAGCACTTCATCCTCCGCCATCTTACTCAAGGGCTTGCATCTCCCCATTTGCAAGTAGAGAGGGCATCCGATCTTTGGGTGGCTCTCATAGAGATGTACCGAAGTGGTACGATTCAGCAACAACAGTTGGCTGATAAAAAAATTAAGGAGTATGTATACAAAGGGGGGAAGATGTTTGATTTTTGCAATGAGCTTGCTACACTTTTCATAGAACTAAAGAGTGCTGGAAAAGTATTTAGTGAAAAGGAAAAGGTTAATTGTTTACTGATGAAGTTACCTGATGAGTTCAAGAACATAGTCAACGGTGTGTAGGACTCAAGGTGGATTTGGAATTCAACGGTAGGGATGATTCTCGTTCAGGAGAATACGATTGAGATCCGAAGGGGAGGAAAGAATGGGCAAGCATTGGCAGCTGGGACTGATTAGAGGGAAAATGATTCCAAGAAACAGGTTGGAAATTATCGAGGGGAGGGGCAAAAAATCAGACCGAGGAGTTCGGACCAAGAACTCACAAGGGTTTGAGCCATTTTTGTAGGAAACTAAGGCACTATATGGCTAAGTGCACTAAGTTAACCGAGCCGCAGACCGGTGAATCTCTGAGAGGAAAGAAAAATGCTCTTCTAACACAGGTACATGAGGCGGATTCCGAGGACGAGGACGATGAACTCCTATTGGATGAGGAGTTGGAAGCAAAAAACGAGGTCCAAATTCCACGAAGGCAGAAATGTGCTTACGGTGGATTGAAAGGTGAAGCAGGCTGGATTATAGATGCAGGTGCCCCCATGCACATGTGTAAGGATAGGCACCTGTTCACTAAGATAAGAAAGATTCTCACCGTAGAGATAGAGTATGAGGTTGGGAGGATAGTCACTACTACTCTTTTAGGATCAGTAGATCTAAAAGTGTTAGTAGAAGGAAAGACATCCATAGTTATATTCTCCGATGTATTGTTTATTCTGGAGCTAAACAAAAACCTCATTTCTACATCTGTATTAGATGATAAGTGTTTTGATACTAGCACAAGGAAAGGAGTCTTTACTGCTAGTTTTGAGGAGGAAGTTTATTTTATTGCTGAAAAAGATAACAAAGGGATGTTTATGCTGATTTTAAGCAATGAAAAGAAGAAACTTTATTATGCTGGCGTTCATGATATAATGTTGTGGCATAAGAGTCTTAGGCATGTGAATCTAAATACTTTAAGAGAGATGAAAAAGATGGGAGTAGTGGAAGGGATTCAGTTCGGTGAGAGTGAGAATCTAAGTGATTGTAGTGGATGTGCTCAAGGTAAAGCACACAGGTTACCCTTCCCAAAAACTGCCACCTATAAGGGAGAAAAGATTATAGATCTAGTACACACAGATAATTGGGGGCCAACCAAAGTGCCATCACTCGGGGGGAAGAGATTTATGATGACCATCACCGATGATTGGTCTCGGTATTCCAGGGTGTATTTATTTAAAATAATTCAGAGGCTCAAGAATGTTTTAAACAATGTAAAGCATGGAGTGAAAAACTCTATGAAACCTTAATCAAGAGAGTAATGAGTGACAATGGTGGAGAGTATACTTCTAACTAGTTTGAGGATTTTCTAAGAGAAGATGGAGTGGAACACCAAAAGACAGTTCCTGAAAATCCTGAGCTGAATGGTGTAGCTGAAATATTAAATAGAACACTGAGTGATAGTGCTAGCAGTATGCTGTCAGATAAGAAGATAGGAAAGAAGTTTTGGGCCAAAGCAATGAACTATGCAAATTATCTCAAGAATAGAATTCTTACTTCAACAATAAAAGGCTAAACACCCTATGAGAGATGGACAGGCCGAAAACCAGATGTTTCACACTTAAAGGTTTTCGGTTGTCAAGTGTTCAGTTTAGACACAGATCCGTCAAACTGGAAGTTAGACCCAAAATAAAAACCAAGATATCTACTAGGATATGATGAAAATATAAAAGGATACAGAGTCTATGATCTCAAAAGAGAGGATATTATTCTAGTGAAGCATCTAGTGGTTATGGATGAAGGAAAATCTATAGATCCCTTTAAGCATACAAAGACAATCAAAATCACATTTTAGTCTGAAAATTATGATGACTTTGAGCTTCCTAACTATCCAAGATTTCAAGAAGATGATGATCTTGCACATTTAGATCAGATCGAGAAAGACCCAAATGTGAAACCCTTAGTATTAACTCCAACCGAAGCGGAAGACTTGGAGGAAATCGACCCAGAATCAAGGGATAGGGGAGAAGTAGAAACTATTCGGAAGAATCCAAGAGAGCCATCTATTCCGACAACCGAGTTTAAAGGAGGAAGAAGAAGCAACAAAAGACTGCAAGAGAGGCAAGTTAACAATTGCAATTCTGTGTCCTCCATTGGACCACATAATACAGGAAGCCTCTAGATAGTATTTAACTAACCCACTTGAAGCCACAACCTTTGCTGCCCAAGAAGGCAAACTGACAATTTGACTGCACCCCTGTGTAGCTTAGACTCCCTTGAGTCCGTAGCAAAAAGAATCACTAAAAACGGCCAAACAACCGATAAGTTATGAGCCGGCAAAAATGCCAAATTATACAAAGCTCTCTTAGAGAGAGGTGTCAAAATTTTCTAAGTCCTAAATCTCTCTCACAACCCCTATCTACTAAAGTAAGAACCAATCATATTACTGTAAAGTACAAAAAGGTACTACGGCCGATGTCCTTTCTGTACGGCCGGTGTACGACAAGGCTACTGAGTGGACGCGTGTCATTTTCCACTCGTTCGTATATTCTCCGGAATTCTCGCGACCGAATGTCATCTTTCTACGCGGCGCCACGTCATGCCATGTCCATAAAATCCAAAGTGACCATTCCGCGATCTCGGCGATGACGTGCGCCGTCGGATTAAATCCCACATTAAATGTCGACCGTTTAAAACAAATGTCTGTTTCATTTGTTTCGTGCGAAATAACGTTCGCACTAAACCTTAACAAGTTCTATGTTCGTTTCGTCCATATTACAGTTAAATCATTTCAGTATAATACAATAGTTTAAATATGTATGAAACCCTATATCATCTAACAGACTTCTACGACAGACTGGTTAGAGCTAACGGCTACGCCGCGCTCTACCGGTCGGGGGTTCGAGTCCTGCCGGACTCAACTTTTTGTTGAGAGTGACTTAAGTCACTCTTTAGTCCTTCCTATGGAGCTGAGGCAGCCATGGCTCCATCGCTCTTCTTCTCCTTCAGTGACTATAACAAGTATGGGGGAAAAAGAGAAGAGATGGAGGCAGGCTGCCATCATTTTCTATATATGTTTCCCATATTTTTCCCTACAGTATTTTAACTTTGGTGAGGAAACAGGTTTGGTCATCATGTCCGCTACCATTTCCTCATCAGATCTATATACAAGATTCACTATTTTATTCTCAACTTTTTCTCTTACAAAACTTAATCTTATGTCCATATGTTTAGCCTTAAAATGATGTTTTGGATTGGCTGCAATTGCTATGGCCGCTTGATTATCACAAAACACTTCATGCACTCCCTCTTTCATATACCCCAGTTCTTGCAGCAAGGACTTGACCCACATCAACTCTTTCACAGCAGAACAAGAGGCCATGTATTCAGCCTCCATAGTGGACTGAGCAACCACCTTTTGTTGCTTACTGCTCGAACAGCATGCACCTTCCCCAACATACAACACATACCCAGAAGTGTATCGTCTCATAGGTGCGTCCCCATAACTGGCATCACTCCAAGTAGTGATGTCAGTGTGCTCCCCTCCCAAATGCAACCATAACTCTCTGGTTCCTACCAGATATCTCATGACTCTCTTGGCTACCTCCCAATCCCTCTTCCCAGGATCATTAAGACTCCTACTGAGTACTCCAACTGCTGCCGCTATGTCCGGCCTGGTACAATTCATAAAATAGATTAAACTTCCTACGACCTGTCTATAAGGGATATTCTTTGTAAACTCTCTCTCTTTTGTACTTATTTGATCATCTAAGATCATCACTCCTCCTTCTACACTCCCATCACTTACTTTTTTCAAGTCCATGGGAGTGGTACAACTGTTAGCATTTTCCATCTGGAATTTCTCAAGCATATTACCTATTGCTTCTTTGTGAGTAAGTCTGATAATCTTCTTCCCCCTATCTCTCTCCATTTCAATCCCCAAAATATATTTTGCCTCCCCTAAATCCTTCATATCAAATCTGCTTCTAAGATCTGTTTTTAACTTATTGATCTTTTCCAAGGATTTACTCAACACAAGCAGATCATCCACATAAATTGCAATAAAAATGATACCATTCTCATCTTCAAACATATAGATAGAATGGTCAGAGCTGATACGGATATATCCCAGACTGGTAAGAAACTCATCTAGTTTCTTATTCCACTGTCGGAGAGCCTGCTTTCATTTTATATAAGGACTTTATGAGCCTGAAGACTTTGCTCTCTTCTCCTTCTTCCATGAACCCCTCGGGTTGTCTCGTGAAAATATCTTCCTCTAACTAACCATTAAAAAACGTAGTCTTAATGTCCATCTGGTGGATTTCCATGTCTTCTGCTGCTGCTAGGCTGAGGAGAATCTTTACTGATGGGAATCGAACAACTGGAGCAAAGGTCTCCTCATAGTCAATCCCCTCTTTTTGGGTGAACCCCTTCGCTACCAATCGAGCCTTATATCTTTCAATGGTATTATCAGGGTTCAATTTTAGTTTAAATACCCATTAACACCCAATAGGTTTTTTGTATGGAGGACAATCTGCTAGTTCCCAAGTATTTGCTTCCATGATAGAAGCCATCTCATCATTTATAGCTCTAATCCATCTTTCTTTCTCTGGACTATTCACAGCCTCCGAGTAAGACTGAGGCTCATCAGGGTGAGATAGCTTAGTTACCTTATGAGCAGCTTGTTTTTCCTGTAATCATTTGCTGCTCCTCCTTCCTCCCTCAAACTCCGAAGCAAGAATGGATGGAAGTCTTGGATTTCTTCTCACTGTCTCATCGGCTCCCCTGTCTATGGAAACCGGTTCTTGTCCTGCTTCTTCTATCTCCTCGAAGTCCATAGGAGTATATGAGGTTTGTGGTGAGTCTCCTGTATCTTGGATCTCCCCTGAATCTGTAATCACGGTTTCACCCATGTCCCTTTCGGGAACGACCGAGTTCTCCTCACTTTCGGACTCAAATCTGATCCTTATCTTCTTTGTATATTTGAAGGGGTCAAATGACTTCCCTTCATCCATGACAACTAAGTGTTTGACAAGAATGATATCTTTCTTTGCTAAGTTATAGGCTCTATATCCCTTAACATCCTCATCATATCCCACAAAGTATCCAGGTTTTCCCTTAGCATCTAGTTTCCAGTTTTTCCTATCCGTGTCAAGACTGTAAACTTGGCTACCAAATACTTTAGGGTGTGAGATATCTGGTTTCCTTCCAACCCATCTCTCATAAGGTGTCACTCCCTTTACTGCTGAGGTAAGGACTCTATTCTTAAGGTAGTTGGCACAATTCATTGCTTCTGCCCAAAATCTCTTTCCTATTTTCTTGTCGGCCAACATACTGCGTACACTATCTCCTAGTGTTCGATTCAACCTCTTAGCTACCCCATTTTGTTCCGGGTTATATGGTACACTTTTCTGGTGCTGCACTCCCTCATCTCTCAGATATTCCTCAAACTCGTTAGAAGTATATCCCCCCCCCATTATCACTCCTTATCCTCTTAATGGGGGTTTCATGCAACTTCTCACTCCAAGCTTTATATTCTTTAAAGTAAGTTGATGCTTCAGACTTTGTTTTCAGAAAGTAGACTCTATATTATCTAGACCAGTCATCAGTTGTTGTCATCATAAACCTCTTTCCTCCAACCGAAGGTACTTTTGCAGGTTTCTAAATATCTGTGTGGACCAAATCTAACACTTTCTCACCTCTATATGTGGCGGCTTTGGGAAAGGGAAGTCTGTGAGCCTTACCTTGAGCACAACCACTGCAATCATCCACCATTTCATTATCCCCAAACTGAATGCCATCTACTACCCCAAGCTTTTTCATTTCCTTAACCCATCAAAATGCACATGCCCCAACCGCTTATGCCAAATCATCACCTTAGGAACACCAACATTGTAAGCATTCTTCTTTTCATTACGCAGGTTAAGCCTAAACATTCCTTGGCTACCCTTATCTGCTGTGAAGTAAACTTCATCCCCATACTTAGCTGTAAAGACTCCCTTTCTAGTGAAGGTATCAAACTCTTTGTCATCCAACACAGACGTAGAGACAAGATTTTTACTCAGCTGAGGAATGTAAAGTACATCTGAGAATGCAAGTATAGAAGTCTTACCATCCACTAAGACTTTCGGATCTACTGATCCCACTAGATCTGTAGTAACCACTCTCCCATCCCCATACTCTATCTCTACAGTAGGAATCTTTCTTAGCTTAGTGAAGAATTCTTTATCACGACACATATGCATGGATGCACCTGAGTCGAAGATCTATCCTTCCTGTGGAGCTTCCTGGATTGCTCCAAGGGCACACTTCTACCTCCGAGGAATCTCCTTCTCCTACAGACTCTCGTCGAGAAGAAGCTCCCCATCCTCCTCAGAGGACTCATCCTCGGTTTCTCCTGACACTTTTGTAACCACAAGTGCCTTTTTCTTCCCTCCGGAAGAACCCCCTCCACGGTTTTCTTGGAGCCTCAGCTCCGACAACTTGACACAATCTGCAATAAAGTGTCCCGACTTTTTTGCAATAATGACAAAGACCCTTTGGGGGCCTCTGTCCCCCAGAATTATCTCTTTCCCCTCTATAAGGTTTCTTCGGATCCTTCCCCCATCGGTTCCCTCCTGCTGCAAGAGCTTGAATGCTCTTTCCTCCTCTCCTAATCTCTATTGTGTTTTCGTGCACAAGTATCATCATGACTACTGTGTTCCATTTCCATGAACTATCAGACATTCGCTGTACTCGGTACACTATGTTTTCGAACTCATCTGGTAATTTCATGATACGGGTGTTAAATTTCATTTTCATTGTACCTGTCCACCCGGCACTTTCCATTTCCATATACAAACAAGAAAGATCATTACAGTAATCTAACATCTTTCCTCCTTTGTAAGTGTAACTCACTAGCTTTTGCTCAGCCAACTGGAGCTCCTGAATAGTTCCAGCTCTATAAATCTCCACCAAACTCACCCACAACTCCTCGGCCTTGTATATGTGAAGATGAGGAGTGGCCAAACCTTGAGTGAGGTGCCTCAGAATGAAGTTCTTGGCAGCCATGTTTACATCCTCCCACATTTGAGTTTCGTTCTCCACGGTCTTCACGGTCGCCGCTCCCGATACCGTGGCAATAGGAGTGAGGGGTGTCTCCTTCTCTTTCCCCTTTTCGGACACACTGCTGTCCCCATCATCTGCCTCCTCCGCTGAGGCAGCCGTTGTTGCAGAAAACCTTACTCCCCCAAATCCTGGTGGAGTTCCCGAAGGTGGACGTTTCACTTGTCCACTGACGATACCCCAGTATCGTTTTTCACACAAAGCTCCCATCATCATGGCTTCCCAATAGATGAACCCAAATCCATTGAAGGTGGGCACCCTAGAGGGTGGGCCCATAACCTGCAATTCTGTGTTCCCATTGGACCACATAATACAGGAAGCCTCTAGATAGTATTTAACTAACCCACTTGAAGCCACAACCTTTGCTGCCCAAGAAGGCAAACTGACAATTTGACTACACCCCTGTGTAGCTTGGACTCCCCTGAGTCCGTAGCAAAAAGAATCACTGAAAACGGCCAACCAGCCGATAAGTTATGAGCCGGCAAAAATGCCAATTTATACAAAGCTCTCTTAGAGAGGGAGGTGTCAAAATTTCCTAAGTCCTAAATCTCTCTCACAACCCCTATCTACTAAAGTACGAACCAATCATATTACTGTAAAGTACAAAAAGGTACTACGACCGATGTCCTTTCTGTACGGCCGGTGTACGACAAGGCTACTCAGTGGACGCGTGTCATTTTTCCACTCGTTCGTATATTCTCCGGAATTCTCGCGACCGAATGTCATCTTTCTACGCGGCGCCACGTCATGCCATGTCCATAAAATCCAAAGTGACCATTCCGCGATCTCGGCGATGACGTGCGCCTTCGGATTAAATCCCACATTAAATGTCGACCGTTTAAAACAAATGTCTGTTTCATTTGTTTCGTGCGAAATAACGTTCGCACTAAACCTTAACAAGTTCTATGTTCGTTTCGTCCATATTACAGTTAAATCATTTCAGTATAATACAATAGTTTAAATATGAATGAAACCCTATATCATCTAACGGACTTCTACGACAGACTGGTTAGAGCTAACGGCTACGCCGCGCTCTACCGGTCGGGGGTTCGAGTCTTGCCGGACTCAACCTTTTGTTGAGAGTGACTTAAGTCATTTTTTAGTCCTTCTTATGGAGCTGAGGCAGCCATGGCTCCATCGCTCTCTCTCTCCTTTAGTGACTACAACAAGTATGGGGGAAAGAGAGAAGAGATGGAGGCAGGCTGCCATCATTTTCTATATATGTTTCCGCTAATTTATTTTAGACCTAGAAAATACAAAAACTACTTATTTCAACAACAATAAGGTAACCAAACTGTCTCACCCTGATGAACCTCAAACTTATAATGAGGCAATGACTTGTCCTGGGAGAAACCGGTGGAAGACAACCATTAATGAGGAGATGACCTCAATTATGGCGGCCGATACATGGGAATTGATGGATTATTCCTCCTGACAGGGTGTAAGTGGGTATTTAAGCTGAAACTCAACCCGGATAACACCATTGAGTGCTACAAGGCTCGGTTAGTGGCGAAGGGATTTACCTTGAAAGAAGGAATTGACTACGAGGAGACTTTTGCTCCATTCGTCAGGTTTCCTTCGGTTCGGATACTTCTCAGTATGGCGGCAGCAAAAGACATGGAAGTGCATCGGAGGGACATCAAGACGGCCTTTCTATATGGAGAGTTGGAAGAGGAAATTTTTATGCGACAGCCCGAAGGATTTTTGGTGCAAGGGGAGGAAAGCAAGGTATGCCGATTGACCAAATCTTTGTATGGGCTGAAACAGGCGCCCCGGCAATAGAACAAGAAGCTCGATGAGTTTCTTACAAGTTTGGGATATATTCGAATGAGCTCAGATCATTCAATATATTTGTTTGAAGACGAGGAAGGAATTATTTTTATTGCAATTTATGTTGATGATTTGCTTGTTTTAAGTAAATCTATGGATAAAATAAATAAGTTGAAAAATGATCTAAAAGGAAGATTTGAGATGAAAGATATGGGAGAAGCAAGGCATTTTAGGAATTCGGGTAGAGAGAGACAGAGATAGAAAAATAATAAGATTAACTCAAAAGGAGGCCATTGGAAACATGTTAGAAAAATTCAAAATGGACAAGGCTTATAGTTGTACCACTCCTATGGAATTAAAGAAGGGAAGTGAGGGGAGTGAGGAAGAGGGAGTTATAATCTTAGATGATGAGGTAGGCCTGAAAGAGAAAATATTTTTGTAGACCATCCTTTATAGACAAGTAGTGGGCAGCCTAATATAGTTCATGAATTGTAAACATCTTGACATAGCCGCAGCTGTAGGAGTACAAAGTAGGAGTCTGAATGCTCCCACTAAGAAATATTAGGAGGCACCTAAGAGAGTCCTTAGATATCTCATAGGGACTAGGGATCTATGGTTGCATTTGGGTGGGAAAAATTACTGACATCACCACTTGCAGTGATGCCAAATACGGGATGTTTCTATGAGGAGATGCACATCCGGATATGTATTGTATGTGGGTGATGGGGCTTGCTGTTGGAGCAGCAAGCAGCAAAAGGTCATTGCTCAGTTCACCATGGAGGATGAGTACATGGCTTCTTGCTCTGCTGTAAAAGAATTAATGTGGGTCAAGTCTTTGCTTGGTGAGCTTGGTCATGTTAAGAGTGGTGTCCAAAAAGTATTTTGTGATAATCAGGCTGCCATTGCCATTTCTGCTAATCCTAAACATCACTTTAAAGCCAAGCACGTGAACATTAGACTTAGCTTTGTTAGGGAGAAAGTAGAAAACAAGATAATCAATTTGGAGTATACACCAGATAGTGAAATGGTAGCGTATATGATGACCAAACCTGTGCCTTCCCCTTAACTATTTTTTTGCATGGAGAAGTGTGGTCTTAAAATAAAGAGTGAATAGAAAATAAGGGGAGTGTAGATATTAAAGGTTATTTTAGTATCTTCTAGGTTTGTAAAATGCCGAAAAGAAGCAAAGGCAGTCTGACTCGAACTCCTCTCTCCAGCTTCCACACTTGTCATAGTCACTGAAAGTTGGAGAGGGAGATAGAACCATGGCCGCTTATGGTATCCGGACGGGGACCGACATTAGGTTGGTAGATTTACCAAAATAGATCTTGACGGACCCTAGATTTGAACCTGATACTTGTTGTCCGTCAAGGTGGCCGGTAGCCGGTGATCAAGGTTAGAGTATAAACGGTTTGGTAGCTATTTAAATGATAACACGTAGGCTATTTCTGTTGTTCATAGCCATTTTCAGCCATGAATGTACCCTCGGAAGCACCACAGACTACCCCAAAACAACCTTCTTTGATTCCACTCAGAATTCTACAGAATAAACAAACCAAGCTGAAACTACTTAACCAGATATTTCCTAGTCCACTAAGTATTCCCACCAATTTTTATTTAACAATACCAAACCGAAAAATCACAACACCCAGTCAAAGTTGCAGAAAAACAACTTGCTAGAACTTTGATATATATATGACCAACTTCACAATGAAGTCCCAAGCAAATCAGAATTAAAATAGGTCTGCAAATTTTCCACAATATTTCCAATAAAAGGAGAAACACACATGCAAAATTTCAGATAATTGTGCCAATACAACTGAGAGCAATTCTCAGATGAAATTCCCAAAAAGGAGCAAAAACAGTTTCTGTCCAAAAGGTTCCTAAACCTGAAAAATGACTAAGTCCTACAAATAAACACTAGAGCTTACTACTGTATGTACGGAGGCATACCAGCCGTACGTAATCAATCAACTACATGTATTAATGTGAGTATATCCGAATTCTTCGAGATATGTCAGAATGAATAAATCTACACTAATAATTAATGCACGTAGGACAAAAACATTGTTGTAACTATTTACAAACCTTACGATTTTTTTCAAATGAATCTGGACCGTCCATGATAAATAACATGTGATGGACGGGATTTCGCGTCCCTCACCAAATTGACCAAACTGACGGCGCTGCTGTCCGTAGCTCTGGTGGAGTCTAATTCATCACATGTTGACCCCTGCATTATGTTTTGTACGACCGACATACAATGACAACACAGTCGATATTTCTCTTCCAAAAATGACGGCGTGCTCCCTTCGCCTTCCACGTATTCTTTCATCACCGAAGATAAACCTCCACATGTAAATCCGGTCCCCAAAATGAAACTGTACTTTTCCATCGGGAACAACCAATCTTGACTCCCTCACGGAGTGACACGTGTATCTGAAGTGTACCGCCGTCCATTTCCCTTTACGCAAACCGTACTTTTCGTCTATGTTTCTTCTCGTCACTTGAAGTCCAATTCCGTACGTTCCAATACACTTAGTACCTAGTACACAAGCTGCTATGACTGCGATGTGACCAGCGCAGCATTGCAGCAGAATATATTTTTTCATACACGCTGCTATGGCTACGGTGTGACCAGCGCAACATGGCAGCATAACAATGTGATATAGAGAGGACTAAAGGTTTCCAAAAACCAAAAATTTCATTTAACATGATATTTAGACATAGATACAGTTTCTAATGTACGGCGTACGAAAATCCGAAACAGATAACGCGCATCTTGTTTCGAAGACGAAACAAATATTGCGCAAGTATTTATGACAGCCACGATTGTAATCCGGCTTAATCAGACGACCACAAAGCATGCCGAGATCACAGAATACGTTTTCAGAGGTTTGCGGTCGAGGTTATATTAATTGCCACGCGGCACAATCACATTGGATTACGGCATCTCCGGGGATTACAAAAATGAATCCAAAAGTGACATGTGTTGACTTATTGGCCATGTCGTACAATGGCCGTACAAAAAGTACACCTGCACTTGTATCTTTATGTACGATACAATATTATGATTGGTGTCGTACTTCAGTAGATAGAGTTTTAGAGAGAGATAAGACTTAGAAAAATTTGATTGATTGGACCCTCTCTCCCAAAGAACTGTACAAAAGGTCAAATTTGACTCTTCATAACTTACTGCTCAAGGGAACAAATTCAGAGATTCTTTTTGCTATTAACTCAAGGGAGTCTTGCCTTTAAAAGGGTGAAGGTTGTCAAAGTTTTTGTCAACGAGGGTGGCAGTTATTTTTGCTGAAACACAAAGGGGTCAGGGTTATCATAGAGGCTTCGTGGGAGCTGCCTACTCTGAGGACCTATAGAGATCTCAGAGTTGCATGAATCGGGCGTCTGTCGATTTTGTTACATGTTGGCGAAGTGTGACGCGATTGGCGTAATCGGAAATATTATATGTGTGCGACGAGGCAGCACTACTTCTTTTACGGAGGATCCTGCAACGATTCTGCCACATTCTGTTTCGTTTACAAAGAGTGATTTTGGCAAAGTTAAGTTACCTTGAGTTACCTCAGAGCTGCAGCTATGGCCGGCGCACCTTAGCGTGTACTTGGTCACCTTTAGTAGGAGAAGTTTGCTTAGTGTTGTTTTTAGACGTATTAGATGTTTGTTTTTGTAGCGGGTATTTAGTTGGAGAGTGGAACTTAGGAACATCAATTAGAAGTTATATAAAGTGACCAGAATTTGTGTTTTGGAGGGGGAAAAAGACTTTGGTGAGTAATGTTGGGTATTAGGTAAAATCATATCGCGATAATTTCGATATACCATATATCGATTATTGATCGGTCACATGGCTTGATATGGTACGGGGAATCGTACATAAAATGTGCAAAAAAATGTACAGGTCCCCCCCCCCCCCCCCCCTGGGGGCCCCCCCAAGGGGGGGGGGGGGGGGGGGGGGGGGGGGGTTTTTGGAATTTTTTTGACCTAGCGTCCACTCCGATATATGGTGGTATAAAATATATCAAAATATTGGCCAATATATCGTAAATCAATTGCGATATTCACCTCCGCGATATAAGGAAGCAATATTATTGATTATCGGGTACCCACAATTCGCATAGAGCGCTTAAACTCCACAGTAATTAGCATCTGTGTATTTTGTATATAAGTGACTTTTCTCACTTAATGAAATCATCCCAAATACAAATCAATTTCTCTCTCCAATGCATTGATCTTTCTCTTGTGTATAATTTCATGGCTTTCGCCAATCCACCTCCTATAGTTTATGGGCCCGTTCATGCCACTTCTAACAGTATCCAGAAGTTTGATGGCCAAAACTTCTATGATTCGTCTTTTTCAGCAATGCATTTTTTCATATAATATCGGCATGGGGCCCTCGATACCCAGCACAACTGGTGAAATACACGACTTTTGTCGGATTTATTTGCCATTTTATTTTGCATCCGCTGTAGTGATTTTTTCACTTATTATGGGTTATTTCTCTATCATTTGGTATTAAAGCATGATTAGTGCTCCAAGCTTTGTGTCGGTTAAAATGTGTGTATTTTCTAGGTCTGTATTTGTCTATGTTGAAAAGAAGTAATTAATATTTACTTCTTAATTTGGACTCTAGAGTGAAAAGAGAGAGAGAGAGAGAGAGTCACCATGGCTGCCGCCATAGTTTGAAAGAAATAGGCAGACAGGCAGACAGATTGATATATTACCAAAATAATGTTGTTTTTGAAAGCTTTGTCTTCAGTATATAGAGCTGTGAGGGAAGTCTGAGTACTTAGAATATTTTGGTGTAATTTGAAATGTAATGCTTACCTTAAATAGTGTGACAGTAGAAGGTTTTCTCAAAGAGTATTAGTACGGTCGCATATACACGCGTCGGTTTTTAGACAGTGCAGAAAACACGGAATGGTCATGGCCACATGTCATCTATCGGACGACTGAATTCGTCGGATCGGGCGGACGGAAACTAAACCGGACATCTGGGAACATTGATACCAAATGACAAACACCAAACGTTGATTCACATTAGATTAATGGCGGAAATTCTGAAAGAGACCACATATGATGAGGAGCTTCGTAAGCGTCCCAAATAGTCGTACAAGTTTACCACAGCAGGTTGGAAGTATTTGAGGTTGCTGACTAAGCAAGCAACATTACATGTACGGCATCAGATTGTAAATACCTGGAGAGATTATTTTTGTAGCGTAGCACTTTAGAAAATAGTGTTTCACTATTCATTTTTAGGCTAGTTAGATATTGGTTTTTGGAAGTACACTAGTGTACCTTGTGGTACTATGGTACAGTACTACTATTCAGGGTACTGACATCTGATTGGCTAGTGGGCAGTAGATGCTCTCTCAGAGTATAAAGATTAGGACTTAGAAATATTTATGTATCCAGTTTTGGGATAAGGGAAACCAAAAGGCAGTTTTAGGGAAACTTGCAGGTCCTGTATCTTATGGTCTACTGGGTCAATTTGGCTGTAACTTTGGGATATAACAGTGTGTATGCTGAGGTTCTTATGTGCTGAGTTGTGTGCTAATTGGATCGGTGAGTCTAGATCTATAGTGAAGTAAAGTTTAGTAAACTGTGAGATATTGAAGTGGTGAAATATAGTGTTTTGTGGGGACTTCTTGAAAAGCTTATGCTTAAGCTATAACTACTTCTACTACTACTACTGCTGCAGCTTCACCTGGACCAGTTGTCATAGAACAACAAATGATGCCCTAAACAATATTTGAACCTAGGTCTACAGAATACTCTACAGACATACGCCTTAACCATAAAAGCAATAAAAAAACGATACACGTTTGTGGTTCGGTGATTCATTAAAGTGTTACGCAAACGTCACTTTCACTTAAACACACCAAAATTGACGAAACAACATTTATAGTCAAACGACTCTCGCGGACACGAATCTAACCGTGTAAAATACATGATCAGAACGACGAAGTCGCCCCCGCCAAACCCGAATGAACCTTTGGCGGCTTTCGGACATAGCGGGCACGCTGTGCCACGTGGTGCCACATCATTTGACGCTGGAAAAAATGGGAGGAGGATTAATGGCTCCCAAATTGTCAAGTGTCATCCTGAAGGCCATGTTGTATAATGGCCGTACAAGAAGTACAATCGGCCACTGTACCTTCTTCTACTATACACTCTTTTGATTGGCCTAGGGTAGAGTAGTAGGTAGTTGTGAGTAGGAGATATGGGACTTAACGTTTTTGAGGCGCCTCTCACCAGGTGACCTTTTGTAATTATAGGACATCTTTGGCCAGCCATAACTAAATTGTCAAGGGAGAAAATTCAGTGATTCTTTTTGCTGCGGACTCACGGAAATTGAGGCTACACAGGGTTGTAGTCACTTAGAGTTTTTGCTTGCTAGGGTGGCGGCATTTCTAAGGGAAATTCAAAGTGGGAAATATTGTCCAAAACACATGTTCAAGCTCTACATTCTGTGGTGAAACTTGTTGAAATTATTAGATTAATGTGGTATTTTCTAGGTCAAAATAGTTCAGTACAAAAAAAAAAAAAAAAAGGCGGACATCCTGCCTCTACCTCCTCTCTCTACCCACCATACTTCTTGTAGTCACTGAGGGATAGAGAGAGTGGTTGAGCCATGGTTGTCCTAGCTCAGCAGGCAGGACTAAGGAGTGATTTAAGTCACTCTCAACAAAAGGTTCAGTCCGGCAGGACTCGAACCTCCGACCGCCAGAGCGCGGCGTAGCTGTTAGCTCTAACGAGTCTGTCGTATAAGTCTGTTAAGAGATATAGGGTTCGATATTTATTTAAACTATTATATGGTACTGAAATAAATTAACTGGAATTTGAACGAAGGAACATAGAACTTGTTAAAATTTAGTGCGAACGTCATTTCGCACGAAACAAAGGAATCAGACATTTGTTTGGACGATCGACATTAAATGTCCGATTTAATCCGACAGCACATATCATCGGCGAGATCGCGGAATGGTCACTTTGGCTTTTTTGGACGTGGCATGTCTTGGCGCCCCGTGGAAGGATGACATTCGGTCGCGGGAATTCTAAGGAATGTACGGGAGAGTTGAAGAGTGACACGCGTCCACTCCGTGGCCTTGTCGTACACAGGTCGTACAGAAAGGACATTGGTCGTAGTACCTTTTTGTACTTAACACTCATATGATTGGTTCGTACTTCAGTAGATAGGGGCTGTGAGAGGGGTTTTAGGACTTAGGAAATTTGGTAGGCAGTCACCTCTCTCTAAGAGAGCTTTGTATAAAATTGGCATTTTTGCCGACTCATAAATTATCGGCTGGTTGGTCGTTTTCACTGATTCTTTTTGTTATGCACTCAGGGGAGTCCAGACTGCACAAGGGTGTAGTCAACTTTTCAGTTTGCCTTCCTGGACAGCAGTGGTTGTGGCTTGAAGTGGGTTAGTTAAATACTATCTAGAGGCTTCTTGTATTCTGTGGTCCAATGGAGGATACATAATTTCGAAACTGAGCACACAAAAAGTCTTCTTTCACAAGGGAGAAGCTGTACACGAGTTCTCACTCTCAAGGTGTTTGTCATTTTGGTTTGTATCAACTTGGAGTCGGCACTATCTAGATAAGCTTTTTTAGGTGTGCGATTTCTTTGGGGAAATGGAACCCATAGAATTGCAGGTTATGGGCCTACCATCTAGGGTGCCTATGTTTGATGGAACATACTTCACCTATTAGGAATTTACGATTGAGGGATTGCTTTTCGAAATGCACTTATGGGGAATTGTTTTGGGACAAATGAGGTGTCCGCCACCGAGCTTCGGTGGAACTCACCATGGAGATTCAACTGGGGCTTCCCAGAAAAAACCAAACGGAGTTTAGATGCAACAAAAGGTGAAAGGGAAATTATTGCAATCGAAGAGGAAAACGGGGAGAAGGGTAAAGGAACACCTGTGGTGAGGGGAGCTAGGCTCTTGCCTACAGTTCCACTTGTTTGTTGTAGTTAAACCAAAAATTTAAGAAAATGACAGTAAACATTTGGGAGTATAAAAACACTATATAAAAACACTATAGTACAGCATCTCAGACTTAGAAACATGTCTAAATCCATAGCTATCACTCTTATAAACCTAACTAAGTCTTCAGAAATCGGGGATACAGTAATTCAGATTTATAAGAGTGAGACAATATAGAGGCAACAATTAGTAAAACAAGAAATAGAGGCCTATGTTTATAAAGGCTGTAGCATGATAGAGTTTTGCAATGATATTGTTGCGTTCTATGTTGAGCTTGCTAGTGCGGGATATGTAGAATCCGATGAGAGAAAAATTGACACACTTACTATGAAACTTCCAGATGAGTACGAAAACATCATTAATCGTATGCAGGAAATGAATTGCTTCGCATGCACTTGGGGCAATACCATGGGGATGATTCTTCCGAGGGAAAGCACTTTGGAGCTTCATAGGGGAAGTGACACGGTAAATGCACAAACAACTGGTGGTGACTTGCGGAAGCGTGATGAGAGGAAGAAAGTAAAAGATAAGCTTTATCATAATTTTGGTGGAAAGAGAGGAAGAGGAAAAGAAAGGGGAGCTTCGAAAGGAGGGGTTTGCTTCTTTTGTAAAGAACCGGGTCACTATATGGTGGAATGTCTTTGTTTGGAAGAAATTAGAAGTTGAAATATAAATGAGGAGGAAGAAAGGGAAGAGGAGAAACATGATGAAGATAATTCAGAGCTTCTCCACATCGATAGTATGGGGAAGAGAGAAAAGCACACAAAAATTCCACGAAAGCAACAGTGTGCTTTTGGAGGTATAAGGGTGGTAAAGAGAAATGATGTATTTGAAAAAGGTAAAAACAATGAGGATATTTTCATAGATATTTTGGTGACAGAAAATTGGTCGAAAGAGGAGACTTCGAAGGATTCTATGGAAAGGGGAGAAGTAAATTTAGAGGGGGCTGTAAAAATAGGGGAGAAGAGGAATATTTAATGAAAGGTTTAGGAGAGGAGAAATATTTTTTGGGAATCAAAATTAAAGTGATAGTGGAAATGATTCCATGGAAGAAAGTGAGGGAAGTTTAGAAAATGGGGTAATTATCATGTGCAAATATATGAGTACGAAAGATGTAGATTTTATGAGGAACTTAGTGGGGGCTTGTGATTTAAAGACAAATTTGGGGGGTAATGGATTTGACATCACTAATGGGAGTGATGCCATTTATAAAGTTTTGTCTGTAAAAAGGTTGGGTTAGCATCGAGTATGTATTGCACGTTGGGGATGGGGCGGGCTGTTTGAAATGCAAATGGGAATCTGGATTTTGCTCGGATGAAAAAGGAATCAGGTGGATAAAATCCTTGCTCCAAAAGCCCCGGTTTATAAAAAAATAGCATGCAAAATAAAATGTGTGATGCAATTATTATTTCGGTTCATCTAATACACTGTTTCAAATACGGGGGTATTCAACTAAAGTTTTATGAGGGGAAAAGAATAAGGAAAAAGATAAAAGATATTGTGTTTTGTTATTAAGTGTGAGTTGAAAGAAAGTAGACTAGATTATAAGGGGTGTGTTAAAATGTGTGTATTTTCTAGGTTTGTATTTGTCTATGTTGAAAAAAAGTAATTAATATTTACTTCTTAATTTAGACTCTAGAGTCAAGAGAGAGAGAGAGAGAGAGAGAGAGAGAGAGAGAGAGAGAGAGAGAGAGAGAGAGAGAGAGAGAAAGAGAGAGAGAGAGAGAGAGAGAGAGAGAGAGAGAGAGAGAGTCATCATGGTTGTCGCCATAGTCAGAAAGAAACAGGTAGACATGCAGAAAGATAGGTAAATTACCAAAATGTTGCCCTATACAAGATTTGAACCTAAGCTTATAGAATACTCTACGGGCATACGCCTTAACCATTAAGGCATTAAAGAAACGATACACGTTTGTGGTTCGGTAAGTTATTAAAGTGTCACGCAAACGTCACTTTCACTTAAACACACCAAAATTGACGAAACGACATCTATAGTTAAACGGCTCTCGCGGACGCGAATCTAACCGTGTTGCAAAAATTAATGGTTTTTTTTTTGTATTTTCTTGGTCTAAAATGAAAGATAGAAAAAAAGTCGAGGCAGTCCGCTTCTAACTCCTCTCTTCAGCTCCCACACTTGTCGCGATCATTGAAAGTTGAAGAGGAAGCTAGAGCCATGGCTGCCTATGCTGCTTAAAAGATAGAGAGACAGGTGGGAGATTTTGGTAGATTTACCAAAATATACTTGACAGGCCCAGGATTTGATCCTCGTACTTGCCATCCGTCAAGTCTGAAATAGACGGTAGCTTTATCCTACAGACTATGATCGGTGCTAAGGTATATAGGGTTTGACAGATATATAAATTGTAAAGCGTGAACAAATTCATTTAACTGAAACTATAGACGTCGCGCATGGATACACGTTTGTAAAGTACGGAGTACAATATGGTTCTGAAACGGATACCACACATTTTGTTTCGACGGCGAAACAAATATCGCGCAACGATTTATGACGGCTACGATTAAAACCCAGTTTTGATCGAATGGTTGCGAAAGATGCCGAGATCGCGGAATAAGATTTTGGCGGTTTTCGGTAACCGCCATATTGATTGACGCGTGGCACGACCACATTTGATTACGGCATCTCCGGAGATTACAGAAACAAATCCAGATATGACATACGTTGACTGGTTGGCCATGTCGTACAATGGTCGTACACAAAGTATACCGGCATCTGTACCTTTTAGTACGACACAGTATTTTGATTGGTGTCGTACTTTAGTAGATAGAGTTTTAGAGAGAGATAGGATTTAGAAAAAATTGGTGGATAGGACCCCCTCTCTCAGAGAGCCTTTGTACAAAAGGTCAACTTTGACCTTCCATAACTTACTGCTCAGGGGAGCAAATTCAGAGATTCTTTTTGCTATCGACTAAGGGGAGTCTTGCCTTCACAGGGGTGGAGGTGGTCAAAGTTTTTATCTGTCAAGGTGGAAGTTATTTTTGTTGAAACACAATGGTGTCAAGGTTATCCTAAAGGCTTCGTGTGAGCTGCTTACTCAGAGGGCCAATGGAAGTCTTAGAGTTGCAGGTTATGGGCCCACCCTCTAAGGTGCCCATCTTTAATGGAACTGGCTTCATTTACTGAAGAGTATGATGACAGGAGCTCTATGTGAGAAAAGGTTTTGGGGAATAGTGAGTGGACGGGTAAGGCGTCCACCTAGTCTTGGCATCCCTCCAAGGTTTGGAGAAAGCAGATTCACTAGAGATGTAGATTCATCTCCAACGGAGGAGACAAAGGAAAGAGAGGTGGTGGACAAAAGAAAAGAGAAATAGACGATCACACCGATAGCAACCGATTCAGCATTCATGTCACCTATTACGAGGAACGAGGATAATGATACCGATACCTGAGACTACAACAATATGGCGACAAAGCAGTTCATCCTCCACCATCTTACTCAAGGGCTTGCATCTCTTCATTTGCAAGTAGAGAGGGCATCCGATCTTAAGGTGGCTCTCATGGAGATGTACTAAAGTGGTACGATTCAGCAACAACAGTTGGCTGATCAGAAATTATCGCATATGTATACAAGGGGGGGGAAGATGTTCGATTTTTTTAATGAGCTCGCAACACTTTTCATGGAGCTAGAGAGTGCTGGACAGATTGAAATTGAAAAGATGAAGGTTAACTGCTTGGTCATGAAGTTACCTTATGAGTTCGAGAACATAGTCAACCGTGTGTAGGACTTGACAGACTCAAGGTGGATATGGAATTCAGTGGAAGGGATGATTCTCGTTCGATAAAACACGATTGAGATCCGAAGGGGAGGAAAGAGTGGACAAGGCTTCGCAGCTGGGACCGATTGGAGGAACAACGATTTTAGAAAACCGGTCGGAAATTATGGAGGGGGGGTGGCAGAAAAATCAGACCGAGGAGTTTGGACTAAGGGCTCCCAAGGGTTTGTGTCATTATTGTAAAAAACCAACGCACTATATGGCGGAGTGCACTAAGTTAACTGAACTTAAGTTAAAGGAGGGGCAGATCGGTGGGCCTCCAAGAGGAAAGAAAAAGGCTCTTGTGACTCAAGTACACGAGGAGTAATCCAAGGAGGATGACAGTGAGCTCTTGTTGGTTGAGGAGTTGGAGGCAAAGACCGAGGTCAAAATTCCTCGAAAGCAGAAGTGTGCTTTTGGAGGTTTGAAAGGTGAAGGAGGTTGGATTGTGGATTCCAGTACCCCTATGCACATGTGTAAGGATAAACACCTGTTCACTACGATGAGAAAGATTCCCACCGTAAAGAAAGAGTACGGGGATAGGGGGGTATTCACTACTACTATGGTAGGATCGGTAGATGTGAAAGTATTAGTGGAGGGAAGACATCCATAGTGACATTCTCTGATATATTGTTTATTCCAGAGCTAAAAAAAAACATGATCTCAACGTCTTGTTTATTCTAGTGTTAAACAAAAACCTGATCTCAACGTCTATGTTAGATGATAACGGTTTTGAGACTAACATTAGCAAGGGAACCTTTACTGCTAGCTTTGAGGAGGAAGTTTATTTCATTGCTGAAAAAGGTAGCCAATGGATGTTTAGGCTGATTTTAAACAATGAAAAGAAGAAATTTTACTATGCTGGTGTTCATGATATTATGTTGTGGCATAAGAGGCTTGGACATGTGCATTTAGATAAGTTGAAAGAAATGAAAAACATGGGAATAGTGGAAGGAATTCAGTTCGGAGAAAGTGAAAACCTAAGTGATTGTAGTGGTTGTGCTCAAGGTAAACCACACAGATTACCCTTCCCAAAAGAAACCACTTATAAAGGGGAAAAAGTGTTAGACTTGGTACACATTGATATTTGGGGACCGGCCAAAGTGCCCTCAACTGGTAGTAGAAGGTTTATGATAACAATCACTGACGATTAGTCTCGATACTTTAGAGTGTATTTTTTGAAAAATAAATCAGAGGCCCCACAAGTTTTTAAAGAATATAAGGCATAGAGTGACAAACTCCATGAAACCCCTATTAAGAGAGTAAAGAGTGATAATGGGTGAGAGTATACCTCCAATCAGTTTGAGGATTTTCTGAGAGAAAATGGAGTGCAACACCAAAAGACAGTTCCTAAAAATCCTGAGCAGAATGGTGTAGGCGAGAGGTTAAATAGAACTCTAAGTGATAGTGCCATGAGTATGCTCTCAGATAAGAAAATAGGAAGGAGATTTTGGGCCGAAGCTATAAACTGTACAAATTATCTCAAGTAGAGAGTTCTTACCTCGACAGTAAAAGGCCAAACTCTTTATGAAAGATAGACCGGCCGAAAACCAGATGTTTCACACTTAAAGGTTTTCGATAGTCAAGTATTCAGCCTAGACACAGATCGGTCAAATTTGGAAGTTGGATTCGAAAGGAAAACCAAGATATCTACTAGGATATAATGAAGAGGTAAAAGGATATAGAGTCTATGATCTCAAGAGATAAGATATAATCATAGTAAAGCATCTAGTGGTCATGGATGAAGGGAAATCTATAGATCCCTTTTAGCATACAAATACAGTCAAAATCAGATTTGAGTCAGAAAATTCTGATGACTTTGAGCTTCCTAACTATCTAGGTTTTCGAGAAGATGATGATCTTGCAGGTATAAATCAACCGATGAGGATTCAACCGTGGAACCCCTAGTGCCAACTCCAACCGAATCGCAAGACGTGGTGGAAATAGACCCGGAATCGATGGATAGGGGAGAAGACGAAACTATTCGAAAGAATCCACGAGAGCCATCCATTCCGGCATCACAGTTTGAGGGCGGATTGAGAAACAGCAAAAGAATGCAAGAGAAACAAGTTAACAACAAGGTAACCAAACTGTCTTATCCCGATGAACCCCAAACTTATGGTGAGGCGATGAGATGTCTTGAGAGGAACCGGTGAAAGAGAACCATTAATGAAGAGATGGCTTCGATTATGGCAGCCATTACGTGTAGGTCTTAATTACTTTTGTAAATTGCCGCCCTAAAGTTAATCCTTTAGACTTTGGACTAAATACGTTAGAATGTAGACTACATACAATATTATCTTGTCGTAACGTTAATTAGGTAAAGTCACGAACACATAAATTAGAATCTAGATTAGGATCCTTTTGTTATAGCGCACAATAGAGCGCTTAAACTCCACAGTAATTAGCACTGTGTATTTTGTATATAAGTGACTTTTCTCACTTAATGAAATCATCCCAAATACAAATCAATTTCTCTCTCCAATGCATTGATCTTTCTCTTGTGTATAATTTCATGGCTTTCGCCAATCCACCTCCTTATAGTTTATGGGCCCGTTCATGCCACTTCTAACAGTATCCAGAAGTTTGATGGCCAAAACTTCTATGATTTGTCTTTTTCAGCAATGCGTTTTTTCAAACATGAGAAGATTTAGGACTATTTTATAGGAATTTCAAAGCCTCCTATCCTTTCCTCTACTGATACACCAGCAAAAAAAGCTACAAAAGAGTTGGCAATAGCTATATGAAAACAAAAAGATGAAGATGCGCACGCTGGCTTAGTGATCTCACTTACTACCGAGGGCACTCGTCTTATTTGTGGCGCCTCCTCTTCTGCTGGGGCTTGGAATCGTCTTCAAACAGCTTATATTAAAACCGGATGGGTCAATCGCCGAATTTAAAAACAAGCGTTTTTTAACTTAATGAAAAAGATGACGGAATCCATGCAAGACTAGATTAGCACGGTCGAATTGTCTTTCACAAAGTTCACCATGATAGGCGTGCACCTTTCCTACGAGGACTTCTCCTCTACCCTTTTGGGAGGAATCATTGTAACCTTTTCCCCTTTCATTTCCTCGTTTAACAATTTATATCAATTTATTCTTTTTCACTCTCTTTGTACAAAACTTTTGCATGAAGAGACCAAACTTCTTTTTTTTTTGCTACAAATCTCTCTCATGCAAATGCTTTTCTTGTTGAAAATCAAATTCTAACTTGCGTGGGGTGGAGCGTTTGTTTTGCGCTTACTGCAAAACAAAAAGACATGTCATCGAAGAATGTCAAAAATTGGCTAGGCGCAAAGCAGCCGAGGCTTCGAATCCCCCTAAAAATGGAGAGAATGCCAACGTTGCCCATGCCACACCACCAATTCTTCCCACCCCCCCACTCTCTCCAAACCCTTTTTTCCCTTCAAATTTTTCTTATCCTTACCATTATTCCCCTTCTCTATCCCTCCCACAATCTTCTATCGCCGCAGCGCACTATGACTCCTCAAACTCCGTTAACCACCCTTGGAAGGTCGCTTCCTCCCCATATTTTCCCTCTAATTATCCCACTCTAGTAGCTACCCCATTTGTACTCCCTCCCTCACCAAAATTCGGATATGGCAGTGTCGCAAAACATTTCCCAAACTCTGTCACTATGAATACTCAATTTCCACAACGGTACGTTTTTTTATCTCAAACCTTTAACAGTTGAATAACCAACAGCGATTGGTTAACTCACCTTTGTCTTTTTTCATCTACTATGCAGATTCGCTTAGGAGACGACCGCATTTTATTGGCTACTCATTCTGGCGACGTACATGTCTTTAATGCGTTTGTTCACATATGCAACATTCTTTTTGTACCTGGTCTAGCGAGGAATTTATTTAATTTATTTTTTTTTCAAAGTCGCCACTTTTGACAGCTTAAAAGTTGAATTTGATAATGATAGGGTAACGTTTATAGACAGAAAAGACAATAGTATTGTAATGTTTCGGCGTAGCACAAGATTATATGTACGTTCTTAAATCTTATAGTACGCCAAAGATATTTGCTTCAAATGCTAGCGTCGAAAGTTTTCCATTTTGGCATTTAAGATATGGTCATTTGAATAGCGATAGCTTGTGTACCTTGCAAAATCTTGTAACTGGACTAAATTAGTTTTATAACAAATCTTTAGATTTTTTTCACAGTTCCGTGCAAGGAAAAATTGTTGAAATCACTAGATTTTGGGGAAGTATTTTTTAGGTCTTAATTAGCTAACATAGCTAAAAGAAAAGCACAGGCAGTTTGCCTCCACCTTCTCTCTCTAGCCTCCATACTTGTTGTAGTCACTGAAGGAAAGAGAGGGCGATGGAACCATGGCTGCCTCAGCTCCATAGGTAGGACTATAGAGTGACCTAAGTCACTCTCCACAAAAAGGTTGAGTCCGGCAGGACTGGAACCTCCGACCGGCAGAGGGAGGCGTAGTCGTCAGCTCTTATCGGTCTGTCGTAGTAGTCCGTTAGGATACATAGGGTTTGATAGCTATTTAAACATTAGCTACATCATTAATCTGATTAACAAAATACCAAATTACGGACATAGGAACTAGTTGGGTTTTAGTGCGCACGAAACAAATGTACCGGACATTTGTTATTTTCGACGGCGAACATTAAAAGCCGGTTTAGATCCGACGGCCCGCACCATCGCCGGGATCACGGAATGGCCATCTTGGCGGTTTTCGGATGTGATATGACCTGTCGACACGTGGCAAGATATCATTGGAAAGCGAGAATCTCGGGGAGCATAAAGACAAGTCTGAAAGAGACAGACGTCCCCTCTTTGGCCTTGTCGTACACCAGCCGTACAGAAAGTACATCGACCTTAGTACCTTTCTGTACTGAACAGTCTTTTGATTGGTTCGTACATCAGTTGATAGGGGTTGAGAGAGGGGTTTAGAACTTAGAGGATTGAGGGGGTAGCCGCTTCTCTCCCAACAAGCTTGTATAAATATTGGCATCTTTGCCACTTGACAATTAATTGCATGGTTGGACATTTTCAGTGATTCCTTTTTGCTGTGGACTCAGAGGAGTCCAGACTGCACAGAGGTGCAGTCAGATTGTCTATTTACCTGCTTGGGGAGCAGAGATCCAGTTTGCAAGAGGGCTAGCCAAAAGCTATCTAGAGGCTTCCTAAATTCAGTGATCCAATGGGGGACACAAAATTGCAGGTTATGGGCCCACCCTCTAGGGTGCCCATCTTCAACAGATCTGTGTTCATTTACTGGGAAGCCATGATGACAAGGGCATTGTGTGAAAAACGATATTGGGATATCGTCAATGGAAAAGTGAAACGTCCATCTCAAGGGACCCCACTAGGGTTTGATGGAGTGAGGTTTTTTTCAGCATTATCTGCTCCAACGGAGGAGACAGATGATGGGGACAGCAGTGTGTCAGAAAAAGGGAAAGGAAAGGAGACACCTCTCACTCCTTTTGCCACGACACCTGGAATGGTGTTCGTGAAGACCGAGGAAAACGATATTCAAATGTGGGAGTACACCAACATGAATACCAGGCATTTTATTCTGAAGCACCTCACTCAAGCTTTGGCGACCTCCCATCTTAACATCTTCAAGGCCGAGGAGTTGTGGATGACTTTAGTGGAAATCTATAAAGTCGGTACCAATCAGGAGCTCCAGCTGGTTGAGCAAAGGTTGGGGAGTTATACTTACAAAGGAGGGAAGATGTTAGATTATTGCAATGACCTCTCTTGCCTGTATATGGAGATGGAGAGTGTCGGGTGGATAGGCACAATGAAAATGAAAGTTAAGACTCTTATCATGAAACTGCCGGAGGAGTATGAAAACATAGTGTACCGAGTGCAAGAAATGGATGATAGTTCTTGGAAGTGGAGCACCGTGGTCCGAATGATACTCGTACAGGAGAACACTATTGAGATCCGCAGAGGAGGTAAGAGCGTTCAAGCTCTAGCTGCCGGGACGGACCGGTGGAGGAAAGATATGAAGAAGTCCCAAAACAGCTTCAAATGAGAAAGAGATCAATCCGGAGAACCTAGGCCCCCAAAGGGTCTTTGCCATTTCTGCAAAAAGCTAGGACACTTCATCGCTGATTGCATCAAGCTGTCAGATTTGAGGCTCCAAGAAAACCGTGGAGAGGGTTTTTCCGGAGAGAAGAAAAAGGCACTTGTGGTCACCCGAGTAAGAGTAGAGACTGAGGAGGACGAGTCCTTTGAGGAGGAGGATGGGGAGCTTCTTCTCGACGAGAACCTTGAGGAGAAGGAGATTCCTCGAAGACAGAAGTGTGCTCTTGGAGCCATTCAAGAAGCTCCACAAGGAAGATGAATCATCAATTCAGATGCATCCATGCATATGGGTCGTGACAGGCACCTTTTCACTAAGCTAAGAAAGATCCTTACTGTAGAAATAGAATATGGGGATGGGAGAGTAGTTACCACAGATCTAGTGGGCTTGGTAGATCTGAAAGTTTTAGTGAAGGGTAAGACTTCTATACTCACATTTTCAGATATGCTCTACATTCCTCAGTTGAGTAAAAATCTTGTGTCTACTTCTGTATTAGATGACAAGGATTTCGATACCTTCACTAGAAAGGGAGTCTTTACAGCTAAGTACGCAGATGAATTTTACTTCACAGCAGATAAGGGTAGCCAAGGAATGTTTAGGCTTAACTTGAGTAATAAAAAGAAGAGTGCTTACTATGGTGGTGTCCCGAGCTTGATGATTTGGCATAAGCGGTTGGGGCATGTGCATTTTGATAGGCTGAGGGAAATGAAAAAAACTGGGTGTAGTAGAAGGCATTCAGTTGGGGATAATGAAATGATGGATGATTGTAGTGGCTGTGCCCAACGAAAGGCTCACAGACTCCCCTTTCCGAAAACTGCCACGTATAAAGGTGACAAAGTATTAGATCTGGTCCACACAGACATCTGGGGACCAGCAAGAGTACCTTCGGTTGGGGGGAAGAGGTATATGCTGACAATTACTGATGATTGGTCCAGATATTCTAGAGTCTACTTCCTAAAAACAAAGTCTGAAACACCAAAGTACTTCAAAGAATACCAAGCATGGAGTGAAAAGTTGCACGGAACCCCATTAAGAGAATAAAAAGTGATAATGGGGGGGAGTACACCTCTAACCAGTTTGAAGAATACTTGAGAGATGAGGGAGTTCAGCATCAGAAAATTGTACCGAATAATCCAAAACAAAATGGGGTAGCTGAGAGGTTGAACCGGACTTTGGGAGATAGTGTGTGTAGTATGTTGGCAGATAAGAAAATAGGAAGAAGATTTTGGGCAGAAGCCATGAACTGTGCTAACTATATTAAGAATAGAGTCCTCACTACTACCGTCAAAGGAATGACACGTTATGAGAGATGGGTTGGAAGGAAACCGGATATCTCTCACTTGAAAGTATTCGGTAGCAAGTTTATAGTCTTGACACAGATAAGAAAAACAAAAAACTAGACGCTAAAGGAAAACCGGGATATTTTGTGGGATACGATGAGGATGTGAAGGGATATAGAGTCTATGACTTAGCTAAACAAGATATCATTCTGGTAAAGCACCTTGTTTTCATGGATGAAGGGAAGTCATTTGATCCCTTCAAATACACTAAAAAAATCAGAATCAATTTTGAGTCCGAGAGTGAGGATGACTTGGAACTTCCTAGAAAGGACACAAGTTAAAACGTGATTGCAGATTCAGGGGAGATTCAAGATGGGGGGGATATACCGGAATCTCCTCATATTTTTTCACACTCTGAGGAGAGAAAGGAAGAGGAGCCAGCACCGGATTTCTAATTTCATGGATAGAGGAGCTGATGAGACAGTGCAGAGGAATCCAAGACTTCCCTCCATTCCAGCTTCGGACTTCGAGGGAGGATGGAGGAGCAACAAAAGACTACAAGATAAACAGGTTGCTCACAAGGTAACAAAGTTATCTCACCCATATGAGCCTCAGTCATACTCGGAGGCAATGGACAGTCCCGAGAAAGACCGATGGGTCAGAGCCATAAATGATGAAATGGCTACCATCATGGAAACAAATACTTGGCAGCTAGTGAACTGTCCTCCATACAGAAAACCTATAGGGTGCAAATGGGTATTTAAACTGAAGCTGAAACCAGATAATACCATTAAGAGATATAAGGCTCGGTTAGTAGCAAAGGGGTTCACCCAAAAGGAAGGGATAGATTATGAGGAGACTTTTGCTCCTGTGGTTCGGTTCCCATCTGTAAGGATTCTCCTCAGTCTAGCAGCACCGCAAGACATGGAAACTCACCAGATGGATATCAAGACTGCCTTCCTCAACGGTGAACTAGAGGAAGAAATCTTCATGCGGCAGCCAGAGGGTTTTGTAGAGGAAGGAGAGGAGAGCAAAGTCTGCAGGCTCATAAAGTCTTTATGTGGACTGAAGCAGGCTCCCCGACAATGGAACAAGAAACTAGATGAGTTTCTCACCAGTTTGGGATATATTAGGATTATTTTTGACCACTCTATTTATATGTTTGAAGATGAGAATGGTGTGATCTTTATTGCAATTTATGTGGATGATTTGTTGGTGTTAAGTAAGTCTATGGAAAAGATCAATAAGCTAAAGAAAGATCTTAGGAGCAGACTTGACATGAAGGATTTAGGGGAGGCTAAATATATTTTGGGAATTCAAATGGAAAGAGATAGGTGGAAAAGGATAATCAGACTTACTCAGAACAAAGCAATCGGAAATATGCTTGAGAAATTTCAGATAGAAAAAGCAATCAGTTGTACCACTCCCATGGACTTGAAGAAAGTAAGTGATGGGAGTGTAGAAGGAGAAGTAATGATACTGGATGATGAGATGAGTCCAGAAGAGAGACAGTTTATGAAGTCTATTCCGTACAGACAAGTTGTAGGAAGTTTAACCTACTTTATGAATTGTACCAGACCGGACATAGCACCAGCAGTTGGAGTCCTCAGTAGGAGTCTTAATGATCCTAGAAAGAGAGATTGGGAGGCAGCCAAGAGGGTTATGAGATACCTGGTGGGAACTAGTGATTTATGGTTGCATTTGGGAGGCAGCCAAGAGGGTTATGAGATACCTGGTGGGAACTAGTGATTTATGGTTGCATTTGGGAGGGGAGCTCACTGACATCACTACTTGGAGTGATGCCAGTTATGAGGATGCACCTATGAGAAGATGTACTTCTGGGTATGTGTTATATGTAGGGGAGGGTGCTTGCTGTTGGAGTAGCAAGCAACAAAAAGTTGTGTGCTCAGTCCACTATAGAGGCTGAGTACATGGCTTCTTGTTCTGCTATGAAAGAGCAGATGTGGGTCAAGTCTTTATTGCAAGAACGGGGGTATATGAAGAAGGGAGTCCCTGAAGTGTTTTGTGATAACCAGGTTGCAATTGCAATTGCAACCAATCCAAAACATCATTTTAAAGCAAAACACATGGCCATAAGACTAAGTTTTTTGAGGGAAAAGGTGGAAAACAAAATTGTGAATTTGGTGTATAGGGGTGATGGGGAAACGGTGGCTAATATGATGACAAAACCTGTGCCCTCTCCAAAGTTAAAATATTGTAGAGAAAAGTGTGGATTGAAAGAGAAACTGAAATTAGACTAGAAAATAAGGGGAGTGTTAAAATCACTAGATTTAGGGCAAGTATTTTCTAGGTCTTAATTAGCTAAAATAGCTAAAAGAAAAGCACAGGCAGTCTGCCTCCACCTTCTCTCTCTAGCCTCCATACTTGTTGTAGTCACTGAAGGAAAGAGAGGGCGATGGAGCCATGGCTGCCTCAGCTCCATAGGCAGGACTAAAGAGTGACCTTAGTCACTCCCAACAAAAAGGTTGAGACCGGCAGGACTCAAACCTCCGACCGGCAGAGCGAGGCGTAGCCGTGCCATGGCTGCCTCAGCTCCATAGGCAGGACTAAAGAGTGACCTTAGTCACTCTCAACAAAAAGGTTGAGTCCGGCAGGACTCAAACCTCCGACCTGCAGAGCGAGGCGTAGCCGTCAGCTCTTATCGGTGTGTCGTAGTAGTCCGTTAGGATATATAGGGTTTGATAGTTATTTAAACATTAGCTACATCATTAATCTGATTAACAGAATACCAAATTACGAACATAGGAACTAGTTGGGTTTTAGTGCGCACGAAACAAATGTACCGGACATTTGTTATTTTCGACGGCGAACATTAAAAGCCGGTTTAGATCCGACAGCCCGCATCATCGCCGAGATCACGAAATGGCCATCTTGGCGGTTTTCGGATGTGACATGACCCATCGACACGTGGCAAGATATCATTGGAAAGCGGGAATCGCGGGGAGCATAAAAACAAGTTCGAAGGAGACAGACGTCCCCTCCTTGGCCTTGTCGTACACCAGCCGTACAGAAAGAACATCGGCCTTAGTACCTTTCTGTGCTGAACAGTCTTCTGATTGGTTTGTACATCAGTAGATGGGGGTTGAGAGAGGGGTTTAGAACTTAGAGGATTGAGGAGGTAGCAGCCTCTCTCCCAACAAGCTTGTATAAATATTGGCAACTTTGCCACTTGATAACTAACTGCCTGGCATTTTCAATGATTCCTTTTTGCTGTGGACTCAGGGGAGTCCAAACTGCACAGGGGTGCATCAGATTGTTTATTTACCTGCTTGGGGAGCAGAGATCCAGTTTGCAAGAGGGCTAGCCAAAAGCTATCTAGAGGCTTCCTAAATTGAGTGATCCAATGGGGGACACAGAATTGCAAAAATATCGTGTCACTCATCCCACTAGCACTACAGTCATCATTAAACCACTTGCAGTTATACAAATTGACGTGTGTGGTCTCATGTGCATGCGCAGCTATAGTAGATTCATTTATTTTGTCACTTTCATTGACTACACTCGTTTTTCACGCGTGTATCCAATTTGTCATAAATTTGACGTTTTTGCACGATTTCAAGAATTTAAAGCGTTGGGTGAAAAACTTTCACAATAAACAAATCAAGGTCTTGCGAAGCAACAACGATGGCCAAATGTTGTCCAAGCAATTTTATAATTTTCTCACGCAACATGGATCTCGCGTCACTTAACGACACCTCACACGCCACAACAAAATAACATCACAGAAAGGTACAATTGAACATTACATGACATGTCACGCTCTATGATGTACTTTTCAAATTTTCCTTATGAATTTTGGGCAAAGGCTGTCGTTTCCGCAAATTACTTACGCAATCTTTGTCCCAGTAACGCTTTACCTAAATCTTCTCCAATGGAAGCGTGGTCCTCTGTCAAACCAGATATACGCCACCTTATAATCTTTGGATGTGATGCGTGGTATAAAGATCTCTTCCAATCGGACGACAAATTGGGCGCTCACGCATTTCGTGCCATTTTCGTCGGGTACTTCGAAAGCATACTATATCTGGACTCCTTCTCAAAATCGCGCCATTACCATCGGAGAAGTGACTTTCAACGAAACGCCACATCTCCAAACCTTGTCTCGCACGCCCTTCTCTTTCGCTCTTCCCCTATTATCGAACTTTCCTTCCCTAACCCTCTATGACCCTCTTCCCCCAAACCTCCCCCTTCAATCTCTTCAGCCATTTGACCTCACCTACCTTACGCCTTCCCACTCCTCTACTTTCAATCAGCCAACTCTTCATAATCCGCCCGTCTTTTTCCCCTCACCCTCTTCAATTCCCCCTCTTATTTCACCTTCTCTTTTCCCACTTGCTTTACCGGTTGCTTCTACCACTCCTGCTAACCAAACTTTGGCCCTTCCTCTCCATTTTATCTTAAATTTTGAGGATCCTACTTCCTCTCTCTTTCTTTCCCAAAATGATTTTCTATTTACAATCTTTCCCCCACAATTTTTTCCCACTCACTTGTTTTCGAGCCTAAGCCCTTCCCTATTTTTAAGCCTTCTCGTTTACTTTGCCGAATTCCCTCACGCACTAGAGTTCCTCCCTCTCGGCTTATATTCTCCATAGGCCATGCCTCTCTTGTTTATGCTTACTCCGCTGGGGCCTGTGCCTCTCTTATTTCAACCTCTCTCTCTCTCAAAACTGCCCTATAACGTTCGGATGCCTCCCTTTGTAAGTAGGTCACTGATACCGAATGCAATGCCTTAATTTCAAACAAAACATGGAATCTTCTTTCACTTCCACCTAGAAGAAAAAAAATCGGCTCCAAATGGGTCTTCTGAGTAAAGCAAAAGGCAAATGGATTGGTGGACATGTATAAAGTTTGCTTAATGGCGAAGAGCTTTTCCCAAACCGCAGATATTGATTTCAGTGAGACCTTTGCTCCCGTTTAACGATTGACATCTATACGCACTTTACTTGCTTTAGCTGCTAAACAAGATTTTCATGCTCACCAGATGGATGTTAAGAATGCTTTCTTAAATGGGATTTTATCCGAGGACGTTTACATGCATCAGCCTAAGGGTTATATTTCCCCTGGATCTGAACATCTCATTTGCCCTCTCATTAAAACAATATATGGATTGAAGCAATCCCCACGTGTATGGAACCATACCATAGATGCCATTGTGAGAAAAGAAAGATTCACCCGCATTGATGCCGACTTTAGCATTTACTCTCGTGGCTATAGCACCTCCTTGATCATTGTTACCATCTTTGTTGATGATCTCCTTCTTCTTGGTCGTTCCCTCTTTTAAATCTCTAATGTCAAAACTCTCCTTCAAAACCATTTTGACATAGCCGATCTAGGTGAACTCAC
>JBBHKE010002832.1:134360-255178 GCA_037447655.1 Zygnema cylindricum
AAAGGCAAAAAAAAGATATATATTATAAATAAAAAAACACAAAAAAAACCCCCCACTTTTTTCTCTCCGCAAACATCCCCACACCGTTCTTTACGCCAAAACAATTAAATTCAACATCATTTTGGTGTAATCCATAGGCTAGACTTTTGGACACACAATATTTATACAAAACCGCATTTCTTGCCACACCCCTACAAACGCCTCTCTTTTTTCACCCCCCAAAAAAAACACAAAAAAATAAATATTATATATAGAAAAAAAACGGAAAAGCATATCTACAGCATACATTGTTTTTGACACCAAATGGCTTTTGTCATAATCCCAACCTCCCACCACTTTCCTCCATGACAAAAACACATTAATTAAAATCAATGAAAAAAAAGTACCCACAGAAGAAATAGATGGAAATATGAATGAATGTGGTGTCTCCACTCCTCACCAATTTCTATCACGACGGCTCTCCCTCCCCCTCCCCCTCTCCCCCACATCCCAACCCACCCCACCCCACCCTCTCACTGCTCCTATTCCATCTTGAAACGTAGAATTCCATAATTAGATTTTTTTTACATACGACTTCAAAAAATAACCTCAAATAGTGACAAAAAATACCAAAAGGTAAAACTTCTTTGTTCCATTTTTTATCATTTACAACTTATGACATCTCCCCCCACCCCACTTATACTTCGATCCCTCTCCTAACTCCCCCCCCCCCCACCCCCCACCTCCAACTTGAAGACAAAATCGAAAGATAAAATGGAGGAACTAATGTGAAATGAAATCTTTGGTCTTTCTTTCTAATTTAATTATATGTTTTATTAACCTCAATTCCTCACTAAATTGATTATATGTTTTATTAACCTCAATTTCTTACTATTTTTATGCATCAAATGCATCCCCTATTCCAGTATCCACTCACAAGTATGTCAATCGTGTAAGGTTGCCTATCTCCGCCGCAATGCTCCCGCTTAGTCCTAGGTTTAATAAATATCTGCACCCCCCTCTCAAAGGACTTTAAACGAAATCCTTCCCTCCTCCCCCTCCCCGACCATCTTGTCTCATCGAACTCGAGGGCGCATTATGGCAGAGCTTGCTCACATCCTAAGAATTAGAATAAAGTGCGAAATTCAGTGCGAGATTCCGTATGCAATTCAGTGTGGAATCATGACAGCAGAGATTGCACGCATCGATAGCCACTCACACGCCAATCACGCGACGAGAATCATCGCAGACGAAATACCCTCCGCCACATTTGATTTCGGGAAAGCTCCCTTTGTTCACAATCGCCGCCTTCACCGCCTCCAGAGCCGACTCTGCAGCAGCAGGATCGGCAGAGAAGCGGCAGAGCAGCGAATTAAAGATACGTTTCGCACGTGTGAATACATGTACTGCACAATAGAATAGAGAAAAGGAAGGTCAAAGGAAGGGAAAACGTACTGTCTGGTTCCGGCATGACTCCAATGTAATCTCCCATTACGAGTGCCACGTGGCACACGAACATCAGCACTGTCGCGATGACCATGGTGGGAGCCATGGGCTGCAGGGTCGCCACGTCACAAGCCAGGTGGCAATCTTTGTCCACTTAGACACGTTTTCCACGTTTTCCAGTTCCGTTAGGGTTTGGTCCGCGGAAATCCTTCGAACCATAAGCAAGGTACAGTCCTGCAGCAGTCTCCGTCCACCTAGATCCTTTCGTTTCATCAGGACCAGTACTGTAGGGTTTCATCAGTAATTTTAGTATCGTCTGTACTTTTTGAGGGTGAACTGTTTGGTCTATGTCGTTTGGGATAATCTAAACCTAAAGCCAGGTGGCAATCTTTGTCCACTTACACGCTTTACAGTTCGGTTAGGGTTTGGTCCGGGGAAATCCTTCAAACCATAAGCAAGGTACAGTATTGTGCTGTAGCAGTCTTTATCACGTGAGGGATTATTCTTCAAGGTACAGACTAGGGTTCGTTAAATTTTGGCCCGCGGAGTGGAGTGGACTGTGTGGACTCTAGTCCACACACGCAAATAAGTTTTCTTCCATAAATTAGAAAAAAACGAAAAAATCCGCAGCCGTACCAAAAATAGAAATGAAAACCGTACAAGTTGCGTAACCTCTAAACTTTATACGTACCGTAGTTTGTCGTCTAGCGCGATGCAATTTGTCGTCTACCTTATTTCGACCCACTTTCGCGTCCTTTCACCACATGTTTAAACCATAGTTGTTCACGGCGATTAGTGCGAACGTACCGTACGCGACGAATTATAAGTCACAAACGCATTGAACCTTTTGATCAAATCGCAAAAAATCGTTAATGAATTTCCTTCCGTACTATTCCGTACATAAAAAAAAAAAACTATTAGGGTACTTCCCCATGTGTTAAAGTATCTACTTTTCTCTGCCTGTTTGCTCTGAGAACCTTTCCAATTTCAATACGGTGTAGTTTTATTACGAGTACAAGCACGTATTTTTGCACCATCGAGAAACAGTTTCCAAAACTCACCTACTTTACAAGCAACAAATCAGTATATTGCAAAACAGTTGACCGCATGTGCTAAAAAGTGTGAAAATAGTCACAGTCACTTTCTGACAAAGTTATGTTAAGATGGAAGAATCACATTTCAAACCGAAAGTAAATTGAGGATGTAAACCCAGAAACAAAAAGATATTTTCTAACGTTTGTTCCATTTTTTAATCTCTTATACAAATCCCCGACGCTAAAAGCGATATAAAAAATTGAGAAGCCGAGAAACGAAAATATCGAAAAAAACGAAAGCCGAATAGCAGAATCAAAACCGGAATTCCAAAATTTGGGAATGCAAACAGATACAAATATTTCAACAGCAAAAACAATTTCTCATTTTTTTTATTTTTTTTTGGTATTTTATTTTTTGGTACAATTTTCCAACAATACGATAATGATCTTAATCCAGATTACGACCAAAGACAGGTGTTCAGAAACAGACTTCCTCTCTCTCCCTCTTTCTCTCCTTTTCCGTCTCCCTCCTACCCAAATATTGTCGCCTTTCACTTCTCTATCAAATTTTGCGAACAGATCCTTAAAATCAGTACGAATAAGGTGAACCTTCACCTGGAAAAGAGAAAAATAACATAAACATATCTACAAAAGACAACAACGAAAGAAAATAGAGACAAAAAAAATAATAAAACTGCGATTCCACTTCTATATCTCATTTGTTTTTTTTTTTGTTAACAAGAAAATAATATATTTGTATTTTTGCTCAGCATGGCTCGTAAAGCTGTAAAAACTCAAAAAGGAAAAAGGAAAAAAAACTAGAACGTTTTTTGCTAACTACGAACTCTCTCAGAAAACGTCGATTATTTTTACGTCATCAATATACATCTTTTGATTTCTTTTTTTTTTTTGGTTTTTTTTTGCTTCATTTTCCCTAAAATGGTGAATCCCCGAAATCCTCCAAATTATGAAATTGAAGGCACAAAAACTTTACTCCATTTTCCCCCCCTTCCTCTTTTTCCACCTTTTTCCTTTTTCTTTTTTCTCCTTCTATTACACTCCTTTTTTGCCATCCTTTTCCTTGTCTTTTCTTTTTCCTTTTCTCACTTTTCCTTTTCCCTCCACTTTACCCTTTCCTCAAACCTATTGACCTTGGATTAGACTCCTCCCTTCACTCCTCCCTGCTCTGCTCTTCCTTTCTGACTTTCTTTGTTAGGCCCTTTAAAATTATGCAACCTTCTCCCCACTAAATACCGGTCGTCTCTAATCGAATTATGGAGATCTCCATGCCATCAGCTTAGTTTTCTCAAACCGTAAAAAACGAAAATAAGTCCCAAAGAAGCGATCTAAGCAAATCGGTAAACAGCCAAGTTCACAAATAGAGAAAACCCCAAAAGAGGAAAAATACCTTTTGCGATTACAAAAGGGACAGAGATCTCAGAGAACGGGAGTCACGATTTCACGGAAAACCCTTTAACCGTACGTCCGAATCTGCCGGTTTTTACGCGCTCCCACTGTGCTCGCCAGCTGTTGTTTGCGATGAGATTCACCTGTCCTATTATACCTGTTTGCAAAATGACAAAAAAGACAAAAATATAAATTGATACAACAAGAAGGAAAACAAAGGGAGACAAGGTGAGGCAAAAACGAATAGGAAAATGAGAAAGGCAAAGAGAAACCTGAAAAACTAGCTCATGTATTGTTATAATAAACAGTTTGGAACCATTTGTGAAAAATCTTTGAAATAAGACAAGGATCCTGAATCGATGATGGTTGATGGTAGTTTTTTACTTGAACTACCATCAAGAACCTTTTGGAAACATACATTCTAATTGTTTACTAATGCTAATTTGAGTCTTTGAAAAAAAAACATGTTGGTCGCAAACTTGCATACACTAATATAGGTACTTGTACAAAATCTGACAAATTGTACACAAATCGTACGTTCACACAGTCGAAATGTGGATGTTGGACGAATATGTGCGAACGTGACATTTGACAGCCCGATTTCATCCCCTTTTTAGAGCGCATATTCTCATGCGTCCGCGGTTACTAAAACTCATTAATTATACTTTTTCACTTAAAAAGGTACAATTTTGTACGGTCTGACACTTACCGTACATCACACTATTTAAATGACAACGTTCTTTCGTTTTTACGCTAATTGGACAAAAATTCTTAAATGGCGTAAAGGAAAAAACAGAATAATTTATGCTATTTAAGAATTTGGAAAAAAAAAAGGCGGGACCGAATTAGCGTTCAATACGCTAATAGCGATTGACGGTGTACCATCAAGAACCTTTCAGGTAAAAATAGATATAAAAACTTAGTGATGTATATCCAATAGGCCTTGCCGCTAATCAATATGTACTTTTTAAGGGGTAACAATAATCCATAAATTGAATGGCCGATAATCGCAACATCGACAACATTGATTGTAATTCTCCATTTCAGTTTTTCCAGAGTAAAAAAGCTGTCATGTGAATCTTTTAAAATGGCAGGAAGCAGCTGTCCATTTATGGTCATAATTTTATTGAGGAAGGACAAGAAGAGATGAGTTGGAGGTGGAAGAGAGGAGAGGAGAGGAGAAGAGAGCAGAGGAGAAGAGAGGAGAGGAGAGGCGAGGAGGGGAAGTGTTTTGGTCTGATTCTCCGTCCTAAGTCTTTGATTCACAAATGATAACAGATAATTGAGGACTTCCAGGGAAGGTGGAAAATACGTAGCCTTAAAATCCTTAATGATGCGCTTGACACCCTCTTTACGATTCTAGGATGCCTTCCCTTCAGACTAATCTTGTCCGTGACAATGTACAAAAAACAAAGAAAAATTTGTGATTCAATAGTTCACACGTAATCCTATGGCCTAACCCTAAAATCTTAAACCGTGCGCTTGACAGCTTTGGAACTGCACGATGTCTCACTTTCCAACAGATCTCCATCATTGAAAATATGCAAAACACATTTGACAAATTCGCATTTCAAGAATTTGTAAAATATCCTCTGGTACACAGTTTTGCAGTACGCATTCAGTTGTAAAGTGTCAGACACCTTAAGTGAGAAAAAAAAAAAATCGGCCGACCATCGGCGATTGTCCAATGTCGGTAGTTATCGGCGAACTGACAACTATCGACTTTTCAAAATCTTGATAATACAATATACCAACAAAGCAATATATCGTCTGCCATTTCAATCGGTGTACATCACTACAAAAAATAAAACTGAAATGTGAAAAGAAATTGTCAGTAGAGGATAGCTTCAATTCTTTAACACTAAAACCCAACGTAAAACTCAGACCTTCTCCTGCAATAAAAGCCAAGTAATCCCATCCTTCCCTCTGTTCCTCTCCCCTCACCCTCAAGACCATAAATCAGTGATATGATTATTGAAGACTGTTGCTGATGGTGATTATTGAAAATGATTTTTGATACAAGTGACTGTTTAGTTTCTACACTTTCGATATCGGTTTGAAATTTTTATCAAGGGAATGATTGGTTTTGTGGCAAAACACCACTCATAGAAATATATGTTCTTGGCTTCAAAAAAATTCCTGGATGTTTTCCACTTTAATGGGGATTTTCTATTTCACACGTGGGGAACGTAAACACGCACTATTTGCTGTTTTGTATTCTTCGCTTTCCCTTTCATTTAAAAAAAAACAGCACTTTTGCACTGATTACTTTACACGAACTGTACAGTACACCAAATATTATCCGAGTGTTAAATTGTTGCCCAATGGACAGGCTTACAACGATTTTCTCTTCCACATATTTAAAAGATTTAATTAAGGATATCATTTCAGTTTTCTTCTAAGTTTTGTTAAGAAAGGAGTCGTTAACGTACCAAACGGGTCCGAGAAACAACAATCCTAAAGCCCAATCTTCGTCGAGAAGAAAAACGGGACTTTCGTCGATCAGGATTTGAAGAGGAACAACCACTAAAAGTTCGAATAAAAGACCGATTAGAATCGGTACCCTTCCCACCTGCAATTATCCACAAATACCAAAAATACGAACACATACACCACAATCACCACAATTAGTGCGGATTATTAAAAAGAAAAGGCTACAAAGGAAACACAGTACAACGCAATCAATGTAAGGAGTGTGGATTCCTTTCTTTTTCTACACAAAAACTCAAAAAATAAAAGTACTTGACCATTGAAATCACACTTCTTTTCTTTTTAACCCAAAAAGGCCCAAAGATCGAACCGGTAAAAGTGATGACTACAATTGGTGTGATTTATTTTTTTTACTCCAGTGAAGAAAAAACACAAAAAAACTTGAAAAACCAATGATATTTTCACATCAGGTCTATGATTCAGAAAACTAACTCATGTTTCAAGAACGATTGAAGTTCACTTTCATTACACTAACAAGTTGTAAATCATATCAAATTATCCTTGATGTACGGATCGAGTATCGTATCAATTAGTGTTGCGCATCGGCAGCCTCCTACCAATAATCGATATGTACCTTCTTTTTCACCTACAGACAATCGATATATCTCTAAATAAATTAGCAAGATATTTACCGATATTTAGGCCCAATATGCCGATAAAAAATTATCGCGATAACTGACTTGGTTTTCATTTGTACGACTTTCTCCAGCGTAAGTACTGCGCAGTCCGTACTGGATTTCCGTACAAAGTACGGACCGGATAGTGATACATGACATGACATACTATATACTGTATACAGTATAATACTATATAGTATATAAAACTAGAGTATAGTAACACTATATACTGACAAATATATCGGCGACAACAAATTTATTCCTCCCGGAGCAATATATCAGGCCCTTTTGCCGTACGATACCCAATAATATTGGTTATCGGAATTATCGAGCACTAGTATCAATGGCTGCTTAACTTTGTATCACAATATGTATATCGAGCACGATATTCGATACGCGATGCACGATATGTGCTGGGAGGTACAGTATCAACTGAGGGAACTGAAAGCGGGAACGAACAAAATAACAAAATCTACAAAATGTGAAACGGAGTGAACTGAAGGTCACGGAACTGAAAATTACGGAGAGATACGCCAATAACTGAGCACCCTCCACCCATCCAATTACACCTAATAGCCTGCTATGGTATCCAACAAAGCCTATATGCTTTTTCTGCCTTTCAGTACATGCCCCCTCGGAATAAAATTTGGTTCAGTAAATATTTTCAATTCGTCAAAAACTGATTTTTTTGGTCACCAATATTTCTGGGATATGGGCAGCAATGGTTTTAAAAAAATCGGACCATTTGGAATCCAATAGGAAAAGAGGAAATATGTACTTTTGGCCTTTCGTTAAAAGAAAATAGTATTTTCGGCCAATTTGAACTACTTCGTGAAAAAAAAAATCGTACTTATGAGCACCACTATTACAAACTCATTGAACTCGGCTAGACCGTATATTTTCAGTCAGAGGCCATGGATCTTGAGGTAGACTCGAGGAAATTGTATTAAACCCGACATTTAAGGCAATGATACATTAGTACTTTACAGTTCACACCGAATTCTTAGAGCTAGATTCGTATTCGGAAAACTGACAAGTGACATTATTCCGTCATATCATTTGTTTGAATATGGAGGATCATAGTTATTTCCTTCCCATTCGTCCATTTTGTTTTTCAAGCCGATTATCTGATATCGAGCTCGATACAGAAAGGAGTCTTGTATCGTCTACCGAGGGTCAAAGAAAAATACTCCAAATCGGACATCGAAAAAATGTCCTTGATATACAACAATATAAAAAACACACTTACTGCTCTGCTTTCACAAAGAGAAACAGATGTCGGCAAAAACAAAAACAGCAATGGCACCGGAAATGGAACAGAAACATAAACATAAAAAGCAAACACATATGGAAATGGAAAGGGAAACGGAAAAAAACTCACCGTTGCATTGTGCACCATAAGTGAAGGGAAGTCAAGTGATGTGACCGAAAACCCATCTTCCGATTCCGACGGGGACCAATAGAATTGCAGCATTGCAAATGACAAGTGTCATCCAGGCCACCACCACTAACAAAACCAGACGAGCCACAAATGTGTACCTGTTCCAAAAAAATCCCAAATTATTCCCACGTTTTTCTTACAATATTCTTCAAGTAGTCCCAAAGTGTTCCTAAATTGTTTCCAAAATGATCCCAATACCTTCCTAAAAATTCCTTGAATATTTCCCAAAATGTTCCAAAAAAGTTCCAAATGTCCCCCAAATGTCCCCACATTATTCGAAAAAACATATCCCAAACGGTTCCAAACTTCCTACAACAAGAACATAAGAATTATTGTCTTTATCAGATCATTTCATCAAGGGTTTCCCAGTTTTTTCAAGAATAAACTTCCAATCTAAATTTCCAAGAAGCTATATAAGAAAGGCAGTACCAATATGAACATGAATGGTTCTAAAACTAAACAATTCTACATGAAAGACAAAGAACAAATAATTACCATTAAAGAACTGGGACATCTAAAGAACAAAATTTGAATAGAACATCGAGGAAATACATTCAAAAAGCTCTAGTTTTGGGTAAAGAGTCAACTCTTTCCAGCTTTAAGTATAAAGCCTTCCCGGAAATTACACGAGAAACTAATTTTTAAATAGAGAGAATAGATATGGACATGAACAAAAAATATGGATATGAAAAATGAATGAAGAGACGATGAATAAGGTGAGGAGAAAATAAAACTAAAGATGAATGGAATAGAGCTCTGAGGAATATGGACTAAGATTTTCAAGAGCTTCTTTAAAGCTTTTAACTGTTTTTAGGAATTCTTTAGAGTTTTTAAGCTTATCTAAGAGTTTTTAAGAGTTTTCAAAAGCACAGTAGTTTTCTAGAGTTTCTTAGGCTTACTCTTCTTGATCTCCTCCTTCTTCCTCCCAGGCTTGTCCAGATCCCTTCCTCTGTACTACCTCTCCCTCCTCTCTCCCCTCTATTTCACGCCTCACATTCTAAACCGCGGGAGCGGTAGCTCCTGGAAGAGGGGCAGGTGGAGTAGGTGGAGGAGGAGGTGGAGGGGGAGGAGAAGGTGGAGGGGCACCCTCAAGAAGGTTTCCCGCAATTGTGAACCGATGACCGAAAACTGGTTTCATTGCTAAACGAGGACAAAAACGTTCGATGGGAAACAGAACACAAACATGAAATAAAAGCATATCGGCAGGAATCTCCGTGAAAGAATCGGAAAATCTGCAAAAAAGACATCAGTTTTCCTTAAGATCAGTTATTACTTCGACAGGTGTTGATTGACAAGGGAAAGGGAAAAAAAGCATTCGATTATATAAAATGCAACTCGTTCTTAATGCATTTTGGTTTGGTTTTCTTGTACATTTTTGCTTTTGGGTGAGAAGGAGAGTAAAAAACGGAGACTCCATTCTTTACAGCCTGTGAATTTGCTAAAAATAACAAATGTGATAAACTGAAGTTATTCCCCTCACTGCCTCTAACCAAAACACCGAACAAAAAAATACACAATTCTTAAATTCAAAACTCGAGTTTCTAGAAAAATGTGCCACCCCAAATAAGGAGAAACTAAAAAACCCTGAAAAGGTCAATATTACGTAAAGCGTTTAGAAACAACACTTGAAATAATGGAAAAAAAAATTCAAAAACAGTTTACAAAAATACACCGCGAAACAGAAAATATTCACAAAAATAAGCTAGTAACTGGAAAACTTTACCTAAAGTTCACAATAAAACAGAAAAAGAAAAGAAAGTACCTAAAGTTGGGAGGAAACATGGATGGAGCCAATGGGAGAGCTGCTTGTGTACCAGCATAAAAATGAGATTTGCCCCAAAAAAATCCCAAAATGTCCATGTCAAAAATTCTTCACCACTTAGCTATAGGGGGAGAATATTCAGGTTCACCAGGCTCAGCCATATGCTCCAGAAATCAAAGCATCCCCTGCCGATCAGAAAGAAGACAGAAAACAAAGAAAAGATTTCTGTAAAAAAAAAAAAAAAACTGGAGAGAGAGAGAGAGAGACCAGCTCTCCTTCTCTCTCACACTTCCTTTTAAAAGTGATTATGGACTAAAACCGTACAAACAGTGAAAAACTATTGCGCAAAAAAACCTCAACTTCCATTCATTCGAGGATTAAATCGCTGCTTTAACACTCACTCTAACTGTGACGTCACACACTGAAGTCGGCCGGTTTCCAAGGGAGAGGGAGGCGATCGGAAACATCAAACCCCGTATCTCATTTTAAAAAGAAATAAGACTCCACCCTCCCCCTCCCCCCCCCCCCCCCCGGCAAAAAAAAAAAGAGGCTCCCTCCCCCCTGGGCTCCCCCTCTTGGTGGCGTCTCTGCGCTGCCAAACTCGGAATCGCCCGCCAACCGCCGCCTGCCCGGAAAGGCCGTACTGCCAGCTGGCGCCTGCAGAAAGGTTAAAAAAAAAAGACAAAGTGGAAAGGACAAAAAAATGATAAGGAACGGAATGGAATGTAAAAGAGAAAGGAAAAACGAAATGAAAGGAAAGTGGAAAGGAACGGAAAAACAGAAGGACAGGAAAGGCAAGGCAACGCAAGGAAAGGAAGAAAGGGAAGGAAAAGAATGGAAAGGACGAGAGAAAAGGAAAGGAAAGAAAAAAAAAAGGAAAAGAAGGGGGAGAGATGGAGGTAGAGAGAGAGGGATAGAGAGTTGTGCAAAAGATACCATCTTTAGCCTTGGTAGTGTCTTCCTATTCTGCGGTTTCGTCCTCCCGGGAGGCCCTCCCCGCCTATCTCCCTCGCCGCCCATCCTGCCTTTGCCTTCGCGCGCCTTCGAACCCTAGAAGTCCTTCTCATCACTCGACAGTCGCTCCGCCGCCGCCTAGCCCATCCAAGCAACCCTAAAAACGTTTTTTCCGTTGATTCGGCTTCGATGAGACGCAGCCTGCGGGTAGGTTGCCACAATACCGGAGGAGCTGCCTCTAACGAACAGTACACCGTCGATCGTATTTAGCGTGTATGTTTTTTTTGTCTCTTAAAACATCTTTTCTCCGTACATACATACATGTCGGATTGTGGATCTGACGGTTGTGATTGAAAGGTTATATTCTCAGCTTACGAATGGCTGTCATAAATTGAAAATTGGACAAGTGTGTACGGAGATAAGATGTTTTCAGTGGCGAAAAAAACATACACGGTAAGTACGATCGACGGTGTAAATTACAGTACAGTACACCGTCAATCGCTATTAGAGTATATAACGCCAATTCGGTGCCCTTTTTTCAAAAAAAAAAACCCGAAATACAATCCATAATATTATTTTTTCCATTATTCTAATTAGGTTTTTTTTTCAATTAGCGTTAATAAGGAAAGTACACTGCGATGGAAATAGTGTGGCGTACGGACAGAGAATATTCGTACAAAATGGTACTTTTTGAATTAGGAAAGCATAAAAAGACACTTAACATTATTGCGCACACATGTGAATGTGCACTGGAAGAAAGAGACGCAAACTCGTCGACAAAAATCACGTTCTCATATGTTCGTCCGTCGACCGTGTGAACAGCGCGACGGCGTACGAATTGTCAGATTTTGTACGGCTACACAGATTAATGTAGACATCGAAAGGGCGGGCATTTATTATTCAGGACAACCCAAATTACAGTTAGGGATTAATTAGTATATATATTTTTTTTCAAAAAAAAATAATTCCCGATTAGTGTTAATAACACTAATTTTTTTTTTACGCTATTTATTCCTTTACTCTAATAGCGATTGACGGTGTACTGTACACCGCCAATCGCTATTAGCGTTGTGTACGCTAATCCCGTCCCGCTTTTTTTTTGTTTTATTCTCAAATAGCGTAGTTTATTCTATTTTTTTCTTTATTCTATTTAGGGTTATATTCAGTACATGGTCTCTTAAATAGAGTGGTGTACGGTCAGTGTCAGACCGTACATAAATGTACCTTTTTAAGTTAAAAATTACAATAAATTAGTTTTAGTAACCGCGGACGCATGAGAATGTGCGTTCTAAAAAGGAAAAAAAATCAGGTCGTAAAAAATCCCGCTCGCACATATTCGTCCGACAGCCGCGTTTCGACCGTGTGAATGTACGATTTGTCAGATTTTGTACGGAGACCTATATTAGTGTAAGCATGTTTGCGACCGACATTTTTTTTTTCAAAGATCCAAATAACCATAATCAAACAATTAGAATGTATGATTTTTTCCAAAATTTTCAAATTCTTAAATAGCGTACACCACGGTAATTATTTGTATACGCTAATGAAACCTACACGCTAATAGCGATTGGCGGTGTACTATACATAAAGGAAATGCATAGGGGAACCTGGCAAAGGACAAACTCGTGTACGGTCAAAGTTTCTCCGACCCCGCTTCGCGAGGTGGAGGATTTCGATGTACTCTTTCGCTCATAGCCCGTTCCCACCGGAAAAAAATTCACTTTCGCAACCGATGGACGTTCGACGCCGCTTCGCAAGGTGGAGGATTTCGATGTACTCTTTCGCTCATAGCCCGTTCCCACCGGAAAAAAATTCACTTTCGCAACCGATGGACGTTCGAATATTGTACGGTTTTTCGAGCACCGACTTTGTAGATTTCGGAAGTTCTCGGAAAACCGTACAAACGAATTCCTCAAAATATTGTCGGATATAAAATTAGGGTAAAAGTTGCGTCTTTCTGTGAAACATGCCAACGGTAACCCGAAAAGCTGACCTAGCAAAAACAACATCCGAACGGCTATTTCGTTGTTTTCGCGCGAAAAATCTGCATGACTTTGAGCCACCGTCATCGTCCTTCGAACATAGTAAATTTGAAAATCTGCAGGTTTGTTTTAGCGCTTGATGATGTCAAAGCGTGTGATGTGTCAGAGGACACCTTCGATCGGAGTTACGTGACAAAATTTTGGTGTGAACTACACCCGTTTTCTGATGAGTTTTGGGAAAATCATTAGAATGGACAAAAAGTTACAAATGCTCGGGTGGGAATAGGCTATCAGTTGTATGCGCACTTTCAATAACGTGTTCCGTGGAATCTCTCATACGAGATTACAGTACCGAGTTCCATGCACTCAGTTCGTCAGCTTACACACGCCATTTCGGCAACGTCACCGCAAAAGGCGTTACAGCTAATAATTTAGGTGATGACAAGGCCCCGTCACGCCACACCCCGTCCTTCGTCGTGGCTGTGACGTCCGCTGCCATCCTTGCAGCACAACCAAGGCGACGGAGAATACGCGATGGGCGGCGACCAAAGGTCGCAAAAGTCAAAATTTTACATAACCAAAACAAACCATTTTTTTTTCAAAAATTGAGTAACCGAAGCCTGACCAGGTTATGTCACTCTCCAAAATTGTTAACCGTTAACCAACCGACATTTATGAAAATAAAAGATAACCGAAAATTGATTTCTCGCGACTAACCATGCCCGCCCGAAACCGAAAAAGTACAAAATAAACTAATGAATGACAAATGAATAAGCCAATAATTACAATTTGTTGCGTTACCTTAGATTTGCGGAATTGAATAGTGTTTACTAACGTATCAGATTTGCGACGCTTTGTCACATACTCTAAGATTTGCAAAATGAATACTGTACCACTGTGTCAAATTTGCGACGCTAATCGTGATGTCACGTACTTCCAAGATACCAAAGAGTACAAAGTACAATAATGTTGGATTGTATGGACAATACAAAATTTTCATTTTTTTGGTTTTTTTTGTTGACCGACCATAACTAACCAATTTTTTTATCCTAGTAATTCAACTGACCGCAACAGCCCAGCTCACAAAATTTGGCAACCGAATCGATTCCGGATCCAGCATAGGCAGTCAGTTAAGATTGGTCACGGTTTCGGTTAACCGCTTGCGACCTTTGGCGGTGACACATACAGCCGCAAGATGACCACAACGCTCACATTTGAACTTCCGGCAGTCGCAACCGTGAACTGATAGAATCGATATATTTCACCGATTCGCTTGCACAAAAGAACGTTTATGTGTCCGGCAGTTTGATGTAAGCCTGCGTCACTGCGTGTCGCAATATGCGCATGCCAACGCTGTCGACTGCCTGTGCTCATCGTGGAGGCGGGCGAAGGGTCCCCGCTAGCAGGGCATGCGACGGTACAGTGTCGTTATATTTTTAAAATAGAGTGGGGTCAATCCGGTGTTCGCGGTTCTGTCACGCGATGGGGCCGTGCGGGTGGTTTGTCGTTTACACGTTGTTGTCCTTACCGTTGTAGTAGGGGATGGTTGTGGTAAAGTGTGTGTATTTCCTTGGTTTGAATTTGTCTACAAGATGGTGTATCTATGTTCCTCCATACTTGTTATAGTCATTGAGGACTCAAAGATAGCCATGGTTGCATTAGGCATAGAGGAAAACAGGCTAAGGGAGCGGCAGGCAAAACTCACTGCAAAGGGTATGCGTCGAGACTAAGATTTGATCATATGACCTACCGAATGAGAAACTTACAACTCTGAGACCTCCAATGGTCCACAAAGTAGGCAACTCACACGAAGCCCCTAAGATAACCTTGCCCCATTTGTGTTTTAGTTAGAATAACTGCCACCCTAGCAGACAAAAACTATGAACACCTTTATCCCTGGAAAGAAAAGACTCACTTAATGAATAGAAAAAAGAATCTCTGGATTTGCTCCCTCAGCAATAGGTTATGAAGGGTTAAAGTGACCTTTTATACAGGAGCTCTTGAAGAGAGAGGGGGCTAACCACCAAAATTTCTAAGTCAAATATCCTCTCTAAACCCTTTACATCTAGAGTACGACACCAATTACTAGATTGTGTCGTATAGAAAGGTATATGTGTTGAAGTACTTTATGTACGGCCATTGTACTGTATGGCTGAAATGTTGAGGCTTGCCATATCTGGCTGAAATGTTGAGAGTTGCCATATCCGGATTAGTTCCTATATTCTTCGGAGATGCTGCAAGCCAACAATGTTGTGCCACGTGGCATTGACGTGGCGCTGACCGAAAAACCGCGAAAGCGCCTATTCTGCGATCTTGTCACCTATCGTGGCCATTCAATCAAAACCGGCTTTTGATTTTAGCCGTCAAAAATCAATGCGCGGTATTTGTTTCACCTTTAAAAAAAATGCGAGATATTCATTTCGCGTAGTACCGTACGCCGTATGTATAATTTAATTGTGTCTATGTTACATCTCTATTCACGACGTTAAATGAATGTATGTAATCGTACATCATTGAATACATATCTGACCCTATAAGTCCCAACACATATCTTACACTGTAGGATAAAGCTGTAGAAACTAATGGTTTTATTAGATGGACGCTAAGTACTAGGATCGAATCCTGGGTCCATCAAGTATATTTTGGTAAATCTACCAAAATCTATCGCCTGTCTCTCTATCTCTAAGCAGCATAGGTAGCCATGGCTCTAGCTCCCTTTGTAACCTTTGTTGAAGTTCAAGTATTTTCTAGGTCTAGAGGTTGTAAAATAAAATTCAAGTATTTTCTAGGTCTAGAGGTTGTAAAATAAAAGGCAAAAAGGAGACAGTGACAGCCTGCCTCTAACTCTTCTCTCAAATCCCCAAACTTGTCGCAGTCCTTAAAGACCAATGGAGGAGTTAGAGCCATGGTTGCCTAGACTGTCCAAAGAGGAGAAGAAGGCCAATCTTGATAGAGTTACAAAAGGTTTGACTGACCCAAGAATCAAAGCTGGTACCTCTCGTCCATGAAAGTAGGAGTTAGCTTTATCGTATAAGTCTGGGACCATTGCTAAGGAATGTGGAGTTTGATAAATATTTATATAGATACACGCGGACTAGATCGTTTAACGAGAAAGAGATACGTAGTGCATAAATAGAGTTTGAGATAGTACAAAGTACAGTTTTATCTATTATATGAAACACATAACGTGCATTTGTTTTGACCGCCAAACAAATACCGCGCGTCTATTTTCAACGGATATAAATATATCAGGTTTTGATCAGACGCCACGATAGGCGCCACGATCGCATAATGTGTTCTTTTATCATTTTACGGTCATCGCTAAGTCAAGGGACACGTGGCCCGTCAACATTCGATTGCGACAACTCCGGAGATTACGAAAACAAATCCGAATATGACTTGTGTCGACATTTCCACCATGTAGTACGATGACCGTACAAAAAGTACACTGACACCTGTACTTTTTGTACAATACAATAATGTGATTTGTGTTGTACGTTAGTATATAAAGATTAGAGAGAGATACGACTTAGAAAATTTAGTAGGTAGCCGCCTCTCTCCGAGAGAGCTCTAGTATAAAAGGTCAACTTTCACCGTCCCTAACTTACTACTCAAGGGAACAAATTCATACATTCGTTTTGCTGCGGACTAACGGCAGTCCAAGCTACATAAGGGTGTTGTCAGTTAGAGTTTTTGCTTCCTAGGGTGGCTGCATTTATTAGGGTAAGTCAAATTGGGTGAATGTGTCCAAATTCTCATATTCTAACTTTGCATTCTGTGGGGGAACTAAGCACACATAAAGTCTTTTTTCACATGGGTGAATATGTATTAGGATTTTGACTGTCAAGGTGTCAGTAAGTTGGGTTTAAATCAACTTGAAGTCGGCACTATCAAGATAAGCTTCTTGTGAGTTGCCTACTCTGAGGACTAAAGGAGGTCTCACAGTTTCAAGTTATGGGCCCACCATCTAGGGTGCTTATGTTTGATGCAACAGGCTTCACTTATTTGGAGTTTACGATGGGGGGATTGCTTTTCGAAAAGCACTTATGGGGAATTATTTCGGGACAAGTGAGGTGTATGCCAGCTGTCTTTGGTTTAATTCCCCAATCCATAAATCCTTTCGAACCTCCACAATATATCGCGTAAATGCGTACGCACGAAACATCGCGTACGCACGAAACGATGTGTTCGCACGAAACTAACTTTTCAAAAACAACAAAAGGAACACCTTTGGTGAGGGGAGCTAAACTCTCGGCTACATTTCCTCGGATACATTAAATCTTTAGTTAGTAAATAGAGTAGAATTATAATAGTTTTTTAAAAGTTGTATATAAGACTTACCTTTATTAGTGTTATAGTATGCAAAGTACAATAGAGTGTATTGTACCTTTGCACGTTTTACTGAGTGGCGTCGACATGCGTCACGCAGCAGACAATTCGAATCCCCAGATCAAACAGACGGAATCTAATCCGGATATCTCGGAAAATAAATGGTACGGCTATTTTTGAATTCATATGGATATTTTGGAAGTATATGGTACGACATGTTTTTATGATCATTAAATGGAGACGTCCGGATATTTTGGAAATAAATTGTACGGTACGCCTTACGAACAATGATTTTAAGAGACGTCGACGGACGCGATTCACCTAGGACCACAAGCATGATTCACGTGGGACTGTAAGTGACGAAGCGCGATTTACATGGGACCATAAGTGACGAGGCGTGATTCATGTAAGACCACAAAAGATGAAGCATCAGGTGCTTCGTACTACACTACGACAGTCGGCTGGACTTTAGCAACTACTATGACTAAGAACTTGGAACATTTTGTGCGGTTCGTCACATGAAAAATATTTGAATAATAAAGTTTTGTAGTTTAGTCTATTAAAAATTAGTGTTTCATTAATTAGGTTTTTGAAAAATAATAATTAGGTTTTTGGAGGTACTTTAGGTACAGTAAAGTATAGGCTGGATACTTTGTTGTTAGTCAGGATAGTTCTGTAGTACGATCACCCGAATTAGTGTGACCAGTAGATACTCACTGTGAGTATATATTCTAGGACTTAGCCAATTTTGTATCATCGAGTTTTGGGAATATGATATTCTAAGGGCAGTTTTTTGGGAAACTTCCAAATATCATAACTTATGGTTTACTTAGTCATTTGGGCTACAATTTTGGGAATTGTCAGTTTACTGTATTGTGTATTATTGTGGCAAATTTGAAGCATATTAAATTTATGATTCTTATTTTGTGTCAGTACAAAGTTGGCTGTTGAGTAGGTACTTTGATAGTTTCTCTTGTTTTTAATATCTACTTCCACTACTACTGTTGGTCCTCTGCCTGCAACGGTGGTTGTAGTACAACAGGTTATGGGCCTTTCGTCAAGAATTCTTATCATCAATGGCCAAAAGTATGTGTACTGGGCGCGATGGTTGAATCGTCGTTTGAAACTGCTGACTTATTCCGGGTCTTGGATGGCTCACTTGATGAAACAGATCCAACCTGGGCCACATATAATTCACTGGCAAGGAACAATCTAATTCTTTGTGTTTCAGAAAATTTGGTCATGTCTCGTCTAAAAATGAAGAAGGCAAGCAAGATTTGGAAATCACTAAAATCCGCTTTTGAGAAAGCGAATGTTCAAGACGAGCTCTTGGTGGCTCGAAAAATTTGGGGATACAAATACACGGGGGGAACTATGGTTGAGTATTGTGACAACTTTTGTGCGCTCATTGATGCTCACTCTTCTTATGGGGGGTCATTTCCTGAATTTCAACAGGCAGCTCTGCTTATTGGAGGTCTCTCTAGTAGCATGAAAGGTGTGTCAGTTCAATTAAAAAGTCATGATAAAGCTAGCTGGTCATTTTAGGTAGCGTATAATCTTATACTGGAGGAAGAAACTAATACTAAACTCCTTGAGGGAGAAGGAAAGGTTGAAGCTTTTGCAACAGACTTTGACAAAACAAATCAATTTAATTAGAATAGGAATGTGTTTAACCAGAAACATAATCAGTTTAATCGATGGCATAATAAGCCATCTACTACTACTTGTTTCTATTGTTCTAAGAAGGGTCATGGATACAGGTACTGTCCTTAACTGAAGAAGGCTAATGAGACAGGTTTATAGAGGCCAGGTTGGCAGCAGAGCTAGTATCACAGAGGTTTTCTTGGAAATCCTTCCCGCGTAAATGCTCTTTTTTCAGCTTCTACAACTGATGCAGATGAGTCTTTAAGCTTCAATGAGCAAGAGGAGGCATATTTATTTGCTATGGCGGTTGCTATGGAGGGTCCAAAGGATGCAGGATGGATCATGGACACGAGAGCGTTTGCCTACATGTGTTGGAACAAAGCGGCTTTTACCAATCTGCTGCAAAAATCTCCAAAGAGTTTCTACTATGCTTGTGGCATGAGTGTTCAAACCTCAGCTCAGGGTGATGTATCTTTGATGGTAGATGTGGGGGGAAAGTCGGTAGAGATTACTCTTCACAATGTTTTGTATATTCTAGACTTTAAGAAAAATCTTTTTTCTACATCATTAGTGGAGAGCAAAGGATTTGAAGTTGTTCTGAAAGGAGGGAGACACGTTGTTAGCAAGAAAAGGAAAGTCGCAATAACAGGTTCTAGAGATGCTATCAAAATGCACCAGATGGACATGGCTGAATATAAGGAAAATGATGTTCTCTACTCTAGTGTCAAATATGATAATGAGTTGTGACATAAGAGATTAGGACAAATGAATTATGGTAGTCTAAAGAAAATGGTGAATTCAGGAAAGGTTGATGGAGTTTCTCTCACATCTCATCCTATAAAAATATCTGATGGTTGTTCACTTGGGAAGATCCACAAATTGCCATTTCTATAGGAAACAGACCATAGATCGGAAAAAGTTCTGTAGCTAATCCATTCTGATGTTCTTGGTCCTTCACAAGTTGCTTCGGCTGGGGGGTCCACTATATGGTCACATTTACAGATGACTACTCGAGGTACACCAAAGTTTACTTTATGGAACATAAAAGTGAAGTGTTTACTCACTTGAAACACTACAAAGTTAGGGTGGAAAAGCTTCATGGAGCTCAAATATTGGCGCTAAGATCGGACAACGAGGGAGAATACACATCAAAGGAATTCAAAGAATTTCTTCTTCACAAAGGAATCAGTCACAATCTTACAGTTCAATATACACCAGAACAAAATGGTGTTTCTGAGAGATTAAATAGAACAATGACAGAGAGTGCTCGGTCCATGCTTGCAGATAAAGGGCTAGATCTAAAATTCTGGGCTGAAGCACTTAACTGTGTTGTTTATATTAAAAATAGAATTGCTTCTAGGTCTGTTAGCACTACTCCTTATGAGCTTTAGACACGGGAAAAACCTGATGTTAGTCACTTTAAGATCTTTCGCAGCAAGTGTTTTATCTTAGATACATCACAGAATAGATGGAAAATGGAGGCTAAAGGCCTACCTGGGATTTTCCTGGGGTATGATGATAATGAAAAAGGATATAGAGTTTTTGTATTTCAGAAACAAAAGGTGATTATCTCTAGGAATATCCAAATTAAAGATGAACAGAATTTGGTCGACCATTTTAAAGTGGCGGATCAACCGGCAAAGGAAAAGCAAGAATATATCATTTTTCACCATACGCAGCGAGTATACTTTCTAGTGGCAAGTGGGACACCTCTTCCTTCAGTTCCTCAAGTGCATTCCCAGAATGCTTCGCCAAAAGTTACACGTGAAGCGAAAGAAAGTATTACACACTTTGCACCTGCTCAAGTTACGGTTCAAACATAACAGAATAATCAGTGGTTGCCGACAATTTTAGCCTCAGAATTTCCGGGGGAAAAGAGATATAGCAGCCGTGAAAAAGCAAGCTCTCACTTTGTTTTTTTTGTAGCTACAGAGTAGCCTCTAACGATCCAAGAGGCCTTCTCAGCACCATAGAGAAATCACTGGATTGAGGCGGCAAACGACGAAATGAAATATATTATGGAGGCACAAACATGGGAGCTGGTGGATCTTCCTCCGGGCAGAAAAGCCATCGGCAGCAAATGGGTATTCAACGTGAAGCTGAACTCGGACAACACCATCAAAAAGTACAAAGCCAAACTTGTGACCAAAGGGTACAATGAAAAAGAAGGTATTGACTTTGAAGAAACTTTCTCTCCAGTTGTCAGATTTCCCACTGTCAGAATTTTGCTAAGTCTAGCGGTTATAGAGAATATGGAAATATAACAAATGGATGTTAAAACTGCTTTCTTACATGGAGAGTTAGAAGAAACCATTTATATGAAACAACCCGAAATGTATGTTGAAAAGGGAAAGGAAGAATTAGTGAGTAAATTGATGAAATCCTTGTATGGGCTAAAACAAGCCCCACGTCAGTGGAATTTGAAGTTAGATGAGTTTTTGACTAGGCTAGGTTTTACAAGAATTAGCTCAGATCATTCTGTATGTGTTTAACAAGGAGAGGATGGGATAATTTACATTTCTATATATTTGGATGATCTATTATTAATAAGTAAGTCAATGGATGAAATAAACCGCATTAAAGTTGCTTTAAGGTCTAGGGTTGAGATGAAGGATCTCGGTGAGGCCAAATACATCTTAGGAATACAGGTAGAAAGAGACAGAAACAAGAGGCTAATTATGTTGACTCAGAAAGAAGCAATAGGAAACATGTTGGAAAGATTTGAAATGAAAGATGTAAAGAGATCTATAACTCCCATGGAATTCAAACAGAAATTGGAATGAAGGGATTCAGATTCAGGCATAATGGTGTGTGAGAGTTTACAGTCAGGGGAGGAAGAGTTTATGGCTTCAAAGCCCTATAGACAAGTAGTTCGAAGTCAAACATATTTTATAAACTGCACGAGAACTGATATAGCAACAGCTTTCGAAGTCTTGAGTAGAAGTCTGCAAAATCCTAAAAGGGCAGACTGGGATGCAGCGAAAAGGGTGTTAAGATATCTTGGAGGTACTCGAAATCTCAAGCTTCAACTCAGAGGAGGAGAGGTGAAAATACAAACGTGGAGCGATGCGAGCTATGGGGACATGCCAAGCCGGAAATCTACAACTTTTTTGTGCTTAAGATTGGAGAGGGAACTTGCTGCTGAAGTAGCAAATTACAAAAGGTTACAGCTCAATCCACAATGGATTCTGAATACATGGCAGCAGCTTTGGCCGTGAAGCAGCTACTATGGGTCAAGTCTATTCTACAGGAACTTGGGTACATGCAAACAAGTCCTCAGTCTATTTGGTGTGACAACCAGGCAGCCATTGCCATTGCCTCTAACCCCAACCATCATTTTGAAAGTAAACACATGGATGATAGACTTCACTTTGTCAGGGAAAAACTACTTGCAAAATTCATTAAGTTGTGTTATTTACCGGATGAGAAGATGGTGGCTGACATGTTAACAAAAGCCCTTCCTGCTCCTAAGTTGCAGGTTTGCAGAAAAGCTGTAGGACTGAGTAACTAAGTCTAAAGAATTAGGGGAGTGTTGAGATTTGAAATCTTTAGTTAGTAAATATAGTAGCCTTAGAATAATTTATAAGAAGTGGTATATAAGACTTACCTTTATTAGTGTTACAATAGGCAAAGTACAATAAAGTGTATTGTACCTCTGCACGTTTTACGGAGTGGCGTCGACACGCGTCACGCTGCAGACAATTCGAATCCCCAGATCATACAGACAGAATCTAATCCGGATATCTCATAAAATATATGGTACGGCTAATTTTGGATTCATACGGATATTTTGGAAGTATATGGTACGGCATGTTTTTATGATCATTAAATGGAGACGTCCGGATATTTTGGAAATAAATTGTACAGTACGCCTTACGAACATTGATTTTAAGAGACATCGACGGACGCGATTCACCTAAGACCACAAGCATGATTCATGTGGGACCGCAAGTGACAAAGCGTGATTTACATGGGACCATAAGTGATGAGGCGTGATTCACGTAGGACCAGAAGTGACGAAACACTCAGGTGCTTTGTACTACACTACGAAAGTCGGCTAGACTTTAGCGACTACTGTGACTAAGCACCTTGAACATTTTGCACGGTTCGTCACCTGGAAATATTTGAATAACAAATTTTTGTATTTTAGTGTATTAAAAATTAGTGTTTCATTAATTAGGTTCTTGGAAAATAATAATTAGGTTTTTGGAGGTACTCTAGGTACAATAAAGTAAAGGCTTGATACTTTGTCGTTAGTCAAGATAGTTTCTTAGTACGATCACCCGAATTAGTGTGACCAGTAGATACTCAGTGTGAGTAAATATTCTAGGACTTAGCCAATTTTATATCATCGAGTTTTGGGAATATGATCTTCTAAGGGCAGTTTTTGGGAAACTTCCAAATATCATATCTTATGGTTTACTCTCTCATTTGGGCTGCAATTTTGGGAATTGTCAATTTACTATATTGTGTATCACTCTGGCAAATTTGAAGCATATTAGCTTTCAGTCATATTTTGTGTCAGTAAAAAGTTGGCTGTTGAGTAGATACTTTGATAGTTTTTGTTGTTTTTTGTGTCTACTTCCACTACTACTGCTGGTCCTCTGCCTGTAACGTTGGTCGTAAAACAACAAAAGTGACCTTTTTTATAGGAGCTCTTGAGGAGAGAGGGGGCTACCCACCAAAATTTATATGTCCAATATCGTCTCTAAACCCTCTAGTACAAGAGTATGACACCAGTTTACTTGACTGTGTCGTACAGAAAGGTGCATGTGTTGAAGAACTTTATGTACGATCATCGAACTGTACAGCTAAAATGTTGAGGCTTGCCATTTCTGGCTGAAATGTTGAAACTTTCCTTATCCGGATACGTTCCCATATTCTTCGGAGATGGCGCAAGCCATTTATGTTGTTCCACGTGGCATTGACGTGGCGCAAACCGAAAAACGCCAAATCGCCTATTCCGCGATCTTGTCACCTATCGTGGCCAGTCAATCAAAACCGGCTATTAATTGTAGCCGTCAAAAATCAATGCGCGGTATTTGTTTCACCTTTGAAAAAAAATGCGAGATATTCATTTCGCGTAGTACCGTACGCCGTACGTATAATTTAATTGTGTCTATGTTACATGTCTATTCGCGACGTTAAATGAATGTATGTAATCGTACATCTTTAAATACATATCTGACCCTATAAGTCCCAGCACATATCTTACACTGTAGGATAAAGCTACCGGCTATCGCTGTCTTGATGGACGCTAGGTACCAGGATCAAAATTCAGGGTCCATCAAGTATATTTTGGTAAATCTACCAAAATCTATCGCCTGTCTCTCTATCTCTAAGCAACATAGGTAGCCATGGCTCTAGCTCCCTTTGTAACCTTTGTTGAAGTTCAAGTATTTTTTAGGTCTAGAGGTGTTAAAATAAAATTCAAGTATTTTCTAGGTCTATAGGTTGTAAAATAAAAGGCAAAAAGGAGACAGTGACAGCCTGCCTCTAACTCTTCTCTTAGATCCCCAAACTTGTCGCAGTCCTTAAAGACTAATGGAGGAGTTAGAGCCATGGTTGCCTAGACTGTCCAAAGAGGACAAGAAGGCCAATCTTGATAGAGTTACAAAAGGTTTGACTGACCCAAGAATCAAAGCAGTTACCTCTCGTCCATCAAAGTAGGAGTTAGTTTTATCGTATAAGTTTGGGACCATTGCTAAGGTATATGGAGTTTGATAAATATATATATAGATACACGCGGACTAGATTGTTTAACGAAAAAGAGATACGTAGTGCCTGATTACAGTTTTAGATAGTACAGAGTACGGTTTTATGTATTATATGAAAAGGATAATGCGCATTTGTTTCGACCGCCAAAAAAATATCGCGTGTCTATTTTCAACGGATAGATTTATATCAAGTTTTGATCGGACGACCACGGTAGGCGCCACAATCTCATTATGGGTTCTTTTGGCATTTTACGGTCATTGCCATGTCAAGGGACACGTGGCCTGTCAACATTTGATTGCGAAAACTCCGGAGGGTACAGGAACATTTCCAATATATTCGAATATGACATATGTTGACATTTCGGCCATGTAGTACGATGGCCGTACAAAAAGTACACCCACACCTGTAGGTTTCTGTACAATACAATAATGTGATTGTTGCCGTACGTTAGTTTAGAGAGAGATAGAACTTAGAAAATTAAGTAGGTAGCCGCCTCCCTCCGAGTGAGCTGTAGTACAAAAGGTCAACTTTGACCGTCCCTAACTTACTGCTCAAGGGAACAAATTCATACATTCTTTTTGCTGCGGACTTAGGGCAATCCAAGCTACATAGGGGTGTCGTCAGTCACAGTTTTTGCTTGCTAGGGTGGCTTTATTTATTAGGGAAAGTCAAAGTGGGTGAATGTGTCCAAATTCTCATATTCTAACTTTGCATTCTGTGGGGGAACTAAGCACACATAAAGTCTTTTTTCACATGGGTGAATTTGTATTAAGATTTTGACTGCTAAGGTGTCAGTAAGTTGGGTTTAAATCAACTTGAAGACGGCAATATCTAGATAAGCTTCTTGTGAGTTGCCTACTTTGAGGACTAATGGAGGTCTCACAGATTCAACTTATGGGCCCACCATCTAGGGTGCTTATGTTTGATGGAAAAGGCTTCACTTATTCAGAGTTTACGATGGGGGGATTGCTTTTCGAAAAGCACTTATGGGGAATTATTTCGGGACAAGTGAGGTGTATGCCAGCCGGCAATAGTGGAACTCACTATGGAGATTCATCTGGGGCTTCTTAGAAAACCAATTAGAGTTCAGATGCAACGGAAGGTGAAGGGAAAATCATTTCCATGGAAAAAGGAATTGGGGAGAAGGGAAAAGGAACACCTATGGTGAGGGGAGCTAGACTCTCGGCTACAGTTCCACTTGTAGGGGTTATAACTAAAATTGAAAAAAATGACAGTAAAATCTGCGAGTATAAAAACACTCTAGCAAAACATCTCATACTTAGATACGTGATGGTTCTTTTAGTATTTTCTAGGTCTAAAATAAAATGCAGAAAGAAGTCGAGGCATTTACCTCTAACTTCTCTCTCCAACTCCCACACTTGTTGAAGTCAGTGAGAAGTTGGCGAGGAAGCTACAACCATAGCTACCTAGGCTATCCACAGGTTTACGGGAAATAGATTAGTTGATTTAAGGATACGTAGTTTATTTACTTAAAGGGGAGATGTTGAATCAAGGATTTCATCATGGTACTAGCCGTCCGATAAAGCTGACTGTAGCCGGTAGACTTATCCATTAAGTTTAGGACTAGAGTTACATGCTATAGGGTTTGTTAGTCATTTAAATGTTACCACAAAGAATATTTCATTTAACGCCAACTATTTAAGGGATACATAGATTCAGTTATGTAAAAGTATGGATTACGGTACAAATAAGAAAACAAGTACGACACGTTTGTTTCTTTAAACGAAAAAAATATCGCTCAAGTATTTATGTCGGCTACGATTGAAATCTGCATTCAATTTCACGGCCGGAAAGAATGCCGAGATCACGGAAAAAGAATCTCGGTGGTTTGTGGTCATCGCCACATCAGATGACACGTGCCACAATTATATTTGATCGCGACATCTCCGGAGATTACGGGATCGAATCCGGATATGACATGCGTCAACATTTAGGGCATGTCGTATAATATTCGTAGAGAAAGTACACCGGCAGCTGTACTTTTGTGTATGGCAGTGTAATATGATTGGTGTTGTACATCAGTAGATAGAGTTTTAGAGAGAGATAGGACTTAGAAAAATTTGGTACATAGGACCCTCTCACTTTGAGAGCTTCTCTACAAAAGGTCAACTTTGACCCTCCATAACGTACTGCTCAAGGGAGCAAATTCAAATATTCTTTTTGCTATCGACTCAAGGGAGTCTTACCTTCATAGTGGTGAAGGTGGTCAAGGTTTTTGTGTGCCAGGGTGCCATTTATTCTAACTGAAACACAAAGGGGTCAAAGTTATCATAGAGGCTTATTGCAAGCTGTTCATTTTGAGGATCTATGGAGGTCTTAGAGTTACACTCACTATAGATTCATTTGGGGCTTCCTAGAAAACCAACCAGAGTTTAAATGCAACGGAAGGTGAAGGGAAAATCATTTCCATGGAAAAGGGAATTGGGGAAAAGGGAAAAGGAAAACCTATGGTGAGGGGAGCTAGTTTCTCGGCTATGGTTCCACTTGTAGGGGTAATAACTAAAACTTAAGAAAATGACACTAAAATTCGAGAATATAAAAACAATATAGCAAAACATCTCAAACTTAGATACGTGTCTAAGTCCATAGCTATCACTCTTTTAAACTTAACGAAGTCTTCAAAAATCTGGGAAATAGTGATTCAGATTTATAAGAGTGAAATTATACAGAGGCATCAATAAGTAAAACAAGAAATAGAGGCATATGTTTATATAGGCGGTAGTGTGATAGAGTATTGCAATGATATTGGTGCATCATATGTTGAGTTTGCTAGTGCAAGTTATGTAGAATCAAGTTGAGAAAGATTAACACACTAATCATGAAACTTCCAGAAGACTATGAAGACAAAATTTACCGTATGCAGACAATGGATTGCTCCTCATGGACTTGGAGCATTACCATGGGGATGAATCATGTGAGGGAAACACCTTGTAGCTTTGTAAGGGAAGTGACAGGGGGAATGCATTGACAGCTGGTGGTGTGACTAGCGGAGGCGTGATAAGAGGAATGATGGTGATTGGCGGAAGCGTGATAAGAGGAACGATAGTGACTTGTGGAAGCATGATGAGAGGAAGATAGACAAAGGTAAACCATATCGGAACCTCGATGGAAAGAGAGGGAGAGGAAAAGAAAAGGGGGCTTAGAAAGGAGGGGTTTTCTTCTTTTGTAGGGAACCGGGTCACTATATAGAGATATGCCATTGTTTGGAAGAACTTAGAAGTTAGAATGTGGATAAGGAGGAACAAGGGGAAGAGGAGAAAGAGGATGAAGATATTTTGGAGCTTCTCCGCATTGGTAGTATGGGGAAGAGAGAAATGCACACATAAACTCCACGAAATCAACGGCGTGCTTTTAGAGGTATAAGGGAATTAAAGAGAGAGGAGAAACTTGAAGAAGTTCAAAATATTGAGGATAGTTTCATACATATTTTGAAAACATAAAACTGGTCGGAAAGGGGAAATTCAACGGATTCCAAAGATAGGGGAGAAGAGGAAAATATAATGAAAGGTTTATGGGAGGAGAAATATTTTTTGGGAATAAAAATAGAAAGTGATAGTGGGAAGTATTCCATTGGAGAGAGTGAAGAAAGTTCAGAAAATGGGCTAAATATCATGGATAAAAATATGTGTAAGGAAGATATAGATCTTATAAGGAACTTAGTGGGGACTAGTGGCTTTTGGGAAAATTTGGGGGAGGGTGGATTTGACATCACTTCTTGGTGTAATGTCACTTATGAAAATGTGCCTTTAAAAGGGTTATCATCCGAGTATATGTTACAGATTGGGGATTGGGCTGACTATTGGAAATGCAAAAGGGAAAGTGGATTTAGCTTGGATGAAAAAGAGAGGAGGTGGATAAAATTGTTGTTCGGATTTATGAAAAGTGGCATGCAAAATAAAACGTATGATCAACAAGATGAAATTATTTCAGATCATCTTATACAATTTTTTAAATATCAAGGTATTCACTTAAAGCTTCATGAAGGAAAAAGGGAAAAGAAAAGAAAAAAATATATACATGTATTTGTTGTTTTCGATGGGAGTTTATAGAAAAGTAGACTAGAAAATAAGGGGAGTGTTGGAATTCAAGTATTTTCAGGACAAGAGATTGTAAAATAAAAGGCAAAAAGGAGACAATGACAGCCTGCCTCTAACTCTTCTCTCAAGTCCCCATACTTGTCACAGTCACTAAAGACTAGAGGTGGAGTTAGAGCCATGGCTACCTAGACTGTCTAAAGAGGACAAAAAGGCCAATCTTGATAGAGTTACAAAAGGATTGACGGACCTAGGAATCGAACCTGGTACTTGCCTTTTGTCAAATAAGCTTTATCCTTTAAGTTTAGGACCAATGCTTGGGTATATGGAGTTTGATAAATATTTATATAGATACAAGCAGAATAGTTCGTTTATCGTGAAGGAGATACGTAGTGCATAGATACAGTTTTAGATATTACTGAGTATGGTTTTATGTATTATATGAAACGGATACCGCGCATTTGTTTCGACCGCAAAACAAATACCGCCCGTCTATTTTCAACGAATGGAAATATATCAGGTTTTGATCGAATTGCCACGATAGGCGCCGCGATCGCGGAATGTATACTTTTGGCGTTTTACAGTCATCCCCGCGTCAAGGGACACGTGGCACGTCAACATTGGATTGCGGCAACTCTAGAGATTACGTGAACAAATCCGGATATGAATTGTGTCAACATTTCGGCCATGTAATACCATGGCCTTACAGAAAGTACGCCGACACCTATACTTTTATGTGCGACACAATAACGTGACTAGTGCCATTTGTTAGTAGATAGAGTTTAGAGAGAGATAGACTTAGAAAATTTAGTAGATGTAGAAATTAAAGGTTATTTTTTTATTTTCTAGGTTTTGTAAAATGCAAAAAAGAAGCAAAGGCAGTTTGCCTCTAACTCCTCTCTCCAGCTCCTACACTTGTCACAGTCACTGAAAGTTGGAGAGGGAGATAAAGCCATGGTTGCCTATGCTATCGCAACGGGGACAGATATTAGGTTGGTAGATTTTTGCAAAATAAACTTGATGGGCCTTAGATTTGAACTTGATACCTGTCGTCCGCCAAAGAAGCCGGTAGCCTTGGTAAACTAGTGTTAACGAGAGATATATGATACATGGTTTCATAGTTATTTAAATGTTAACACATCGGCTATCTTCATTCAACGGGATATTTAGACATAGATACAGTTTTTAATGAACAGCGTACGGCACATCCGAAATGGATACCGCGCATTTTGTTTTGAAGGCAAAACAAATATTGCGCAAGTATTTATGACATCCGCGATTATAATTCAGCTTAATCGGACGGCCTCGAAGCATGCCGAGATCGCACAATAGGTTTGCGACAGTTTGTGGTCGATGTCATATGAATCCTCACGTGGACAAATCAAATTGGATTACGGCATCTTCGCATATTCTAGGAACGAATTGAGAAATGACATGCGTCAACTTTTTGGCCATGTTTTATAATGGTCGTACATAAAATACAACGACACGTGTACCTTTAAGTACGATACACTATTATGATTGGTGGCGTACTTCACTAGATAGAGTTTTAGAGAGAGATAAGACTTATAAATATTTGATTGATTGGACCCTCTCTCCCATTGAACTTCTAAACAAAAGGTTAACTTTGACCCTTCATAACTTAGTGCTTAGGGGAGCAAAATTAGAGATTCTTTCTGCTATCGAATCAAGGGAGCCTTGCCTTCACAAGGGTGTAGATGGTCTGAGTTTTTGTCTGCCACGGTGGCGATTATTCTTGCTGAAACGCAAAGGGGTCAGGGTTATCCTAGAGGCTTTGTGTGAGCTGCCTACTCTGAGGTCCTATGGAGGTTTCAAAGTTGCAAAGTTATGGACCCACCATCTAGGGTGCTCATATTCTATGGATCTGGCTTCATATACTGGGAAAGTATGATGAAATGAGCTCTATGTGAGACATGGTTTTGGGGAATAGTGAGTGGACGGGTGAGGCGTGCATCCAGTCTTGGGATACCTCCAGGGTTTACAGGAGGCATATGTACTAGAGATGCAGATCAATCTTCAACGCAGGAGACAAAGGAAGGAGAGGTGGTGGACAAAAGAAAGGAGAAGGAGACGGTCACACCAATAGCAGCCGGTTCCGCATTCATGTCACCTATTCGGAGGAACGACGAGAATGATATCGATACGTGGGACTACAACAATATGGCGGCTAAGCACTTCATCCTTCGCCATCTTACTCAAGGGCTTAAATCTCCCTATTTGCAGAAAGAGAGGGCATCTGATCTTTGGGTGGCTCTCATAGAGATGTACTAAAGTGGTACAATTCAGCAACAACAGTTGGCTGATCAAATAATTAAGGAGTATGTTAAAAAAGGGGGAAGATGTTCGATTTTTGCAATGAGCTTGCTACACTTTTCATGGAACTAAAGAGTGCTGGAAAAGTATTTAGTGAAAAGGAAAAGGTTAACTATTTACTGATCAAGTTACCCGATGAGTTTGATAACATAGTGAACCATGTGCAGGACCTGGCGGACTCAAGGTGGATTTGGAATTCACTGGTAGGGATGATTATTGTTCGAAGAATAAAATTGAGATCCGAAAAGGAGGAAAGAGTGGGCAAGCTTTGGCAGCTAGGACGGATTGGAGAAAGAATGATTCCAAAAAACAGGTTAGAAATTATCGAGGGGAGGGGCACAAAAATCAGATAGAGGAGTTTGGACCAAGGACTCCTTGGGGTTTGTGCCATTTTTGTTAGAAACCAAGGCACTATATGGTTGAGTGCACTAAGTTAACCGAGCTGCGCTTAAAGAAGGGGCAAATCAATGGACCCTCGAGAGGAAAGAAAAAGGCCCTTAAGACACAGGTACATGAGGCGGAATCGAAGGACGAGGACGATGAACTCCTATTGGATGAGGAGTTGGAAGCGAAAAACAAGGTTGAAATCCCACGAAAGTGGAAATGTGCTTTGGGTGGATTGAAAGGTGAAGCAGGCTGGATTGTAGATTCAGGTGCATCCATGCACATGTGTAATAATAAACACTTGTTCACTAAGATAAGAAAAATTTCCCACCGTAGAGATAGAGTACGGGGATGGGAGGATATTCAATACTACTCTTGTAGGATCGGTAAATCTAAAAGTGTTAGTAGAAGGAAAGACATCTTTAGTTACATTCTCTGATGTATTGTTTATTCTGGATTTGAAAAAAAACCTCATCTCTACATGTGTATTAGATGATAAGGGTTATGATACTAGCACTAGGAAAGGAGTCTTTACTGCTAGTTTTGAGATGGAAGTTTATTTCATTGCTGAAAAAGGTAGCCAAGGGATATTTAGGCTGATTTTAAGCAATGAAAAGAAGAAACTTTATTATGCTGGTTTTCATGATATAATGTTGTGGCATAAAAGGCATGGGCATGTGAATCTAGATAAGTCTAGAAGGATGAAAAATATAGGAGTAGTGGAAGGGATTAAATTCGGTGAAAGTGAGAATCTAAGTGATAGTAGTGGATATGCTCAAGGTAAAGCACACAGGTTATCCTTCCCCAAAATTGCAACTTATAAGGGAGAAAAGATTCTAGATTTAGTACACACAAATATTTGGGGACCGGCCAGAGTGCCATTACCCGCGGGGAAGAGATTTATAATAACTATCATCAATGATTGGTTTCAGTATTCCAAGGTGTATTTTTTGAAAAATAAGTCAAAGGCCAGGAATGTTTTAACAATATAAAGCATGGAGTGAAAAACTCTATGAAACCTCAATCAAGAGAGTAAGAGTGACAATGGTGGAGAGTATACCTCTAACCAGTTTGAGGATTTTTTGAGAGAAGATAGAGTGCAACACCAAAAGACACTTCCTGAAAATCGTGAGCAGAATGGTGTAGCTGAAAGATTAAATAGAACAATGAGTGATAGTGCTAGGAGTATGTTGTCAGATAAGAAGATAGGAAAGAAGTTTTGGGCTGAAGCAATGAATTGTGCAAATTATTTCAAGAATAAAGTTCTTACTTCAGCAATAAAAGGCCAAACACTTTATGAGAGATGGACAGTCTGAAAGCCAGATGTTTCACTCTTAAAGGTTTTCTGTAGTCAATTGTTCAGTTTAGATACAGATCAGACAAACTCGAAGTTAGACCTAAAAGGAAAACAAAGATATCTATTAGGATATGATGAAAAAGTAAAAAGATACAGAGTGTATGATCTCAAAAGAGAGGATATTATCTTAGTGAAGCATCTAGTGGTTATGGATGAAGGAAAATCTATAGACCCCTTTAAGATAACAAAGATAGTAAAAATCAGATTTGAGTCTAAAAATTCTGATGACTTTGAGCTTCCTAACTATCTAGGATTTCAAGAACATGGTGATCTTGTAGGGACGGATTAGATCGAGAAGGATCTAAATGTGAAACCCTTAGTATTAACTCCAACCGAAGCTGAAGACGTGGTGTAAATCAACCTAGAATCAAGCGATACGGGAAAAGTAGAAACTGTTCGGAAGAATCCAAGAGAGCCATCTATTCTGGCAACTGAGTTTGAGGGAAGAAGAAGAAGTAGCAAAAGACTGCAAGAGAGAAAAGTTAACAATAACGTAACCAAAATGTCTCACCCCGATGAACCTCAAATTTATAATGAGGCAATGACTTGTCCTCAAAGAAATCGGTGGAAGACAACCATTAATGAGGAGATGGCCTCAAGTATGGCGCCCAATATATGGGAATTGGTGGATTGTCCTCCTAACAGGAAGCCAATTCGGGGTAAGTGGGTATTTAAGCTGAAACTCAATCCGAATAACACCATTGAGCGCTACAAAGCACGGTTGGTGGCGAAGGGATTTACCTCGGAAGAGGGAATTGACTACGAGGAGACTTTTGCTCCGTTCGTCATGTTTCCTTCCATTCGGATACTTCTCAGTATGGCGGCAGCAGAAGACATTGAAAAGCATCAAATGGACATCAAGTCGGCCTTCCTACATAGAGAGTTGGAAGAGGAAATTTTTATGCGACAGCTCGAAGGATTTGTGGAGCAAGAAGAGGGAAGCAAGGTATGCCGATTGATCAAATCTTTGTATGGGCTAAAACAGGCGCCTCGGCAATGGAACAAGAAGCTCGATGAGTTTCTTAGAGGATTGGGATATATTCGAATTAGCTTAGATCACTCAATTTATTTGTTTGAAGATGAGGAATGAATTATTTTTATTGCAATTTATGTTGATGATTTGCTTGTTTTAGGTAAATCTATGTATAAAATAAATAAGTTGAAAAATGATTTAAAAGGAAGATTAGAGATGAAGGATATGGGAGAAGCAAGGTATATTTTGGGAATTCAGGTAGAGAGTGAAAGAGACAAAAATATAATAAAATAAACTAAAAAAGAGGCCATTGGAAACATGTTAGAAAAATTCCAAATAGACAAGGCTAATAGTTGTACCAATCCTATGGAATTAAAGAAGGGAATTGAGGGGAGTGAGGAAGAGGGAGTTATAATTTTAGATAATGAGGTAGGCACGGAAGAGAAAATATTTATACAGACCATCCGTTATAGACTAGTAGTGGGCAGCCTAATATATTTCATGAACTGTACCCCCCCGGACATAGCGGCAGCTGTAGGAGTACTAAGTAGGAGTCTGAATGCTCCCACAAAGAAAGATTGGGAGGCACATAAGAGAGTCCTTAGATATCTCATAGGGACTAGGGTTCCATGGTTGCATTTTGGTGGGAACAATACTAACATCACTACTTGGAGTGATGCCAGCCATGGGGATGCTCCTATGAGGAGATGCACATCTGGATATGTATTGTATGTGGGTGATGGGGCTTTCTGCTGGAGCAGCAAGCAGCAAAAGGTCATTTCTCACTCCACCAGGGAGGCTGAGTACATGGCTTCTTGCTCTGCTATAAAAGAATTAATGTGAGTCAAGTCTTTACTTTGTGAGCTTTGTCATCTTAAGAGTGGTGTCAAAAAAGTGTTTGTGATAATCAGGCTGTTATTGCATATTCTGCCAATCCTAAACATCACTTTAAAGCCAAACACATGGACATTAGACTTTGGTTTGTTAGGGAGAACGTAGAAAATAAGATAATCAATTTGGAGTATAAACGAGATAGTGAAATGGTAATAGATATGATGACCAAACTTGTGCCTTCCCCTAAACTAATTTTCTACCGATGAAGTGTGGTCTTAAAATATAGAGTGACTAGAAAATAACGGGAGGTTAGAAATTAAAGGTTTCTTTAGAGTAATTTCCAAGATTTGTAAAATGCAGAAAAGAAGTAGAGGCAATCTGCCTCTAACTCCTATCTCCAGCTCCCACACTTGTCGCAGTTAGTGAAAGTTGGAGAGGGAGATAGAGCTATGGCCGCCTATGCTATCTCTTTGGGGACAGATATTAGGTTAGGATATTTTTACAAAATAAACTTGACGAGCCCAAGAATTGAACCAGATACCTGCCGTTTGTCAAGGTAGCCGGTAGCGTTAGCCAACTAGTCTAAACTAGAGATATATGATATAGGTTTTGATAGTTATTTAAATGTTAACACGTCGTCTATCTTCATTCAACGAGATATTTAGACATAGATACAATTTGTAATGTACGGCGTACGGCAAATGAAAAACGGATACCACGCATTTTGTTTGAAGGCAAAACAAATATTGCGCAAGTATTTATGACGACCACGATTATAATCCACGTCAATCAGACAACCACGAAGCATGGCGAGATCGCGAAATAGGTTTTTGCGGTCGATGTCACATGAATCGCTATCTGGAACAATCACTTTTCATTACGGCATCTCCGTAGATTCCAGGAACAAACCCAGAAATGACATCTGTCAACTTTTCGGCCATGTCGTATAATGGCCGTATATAAAGTACAACGACACCAATACCTTTATATACGTTACAGTATTCTGATTGGTGCCGTACTTCAATAGATAAAGTTTTAGAGAGAGATAGGACTTAGAAAAATTTGAGAGATTTGTCCCTCTCTCCCAGAGAGCTTCTATACAAAAGGTCAACTTTTACCCTTCATAACTTACTACTCAAGGGAGAAAATTTAGAGATTCTTTTTGCTATTGACTCACGTGAGTCTTGCCTTTACAAGGGTGTTGGTGGTCAAAGTTTTTCTTTGCCAAGGTAGCAAATATTCTTGCTAAAACACAAAGGGGTTAGGGTTATCCTAGAGGCTTCGTGTGAGCTGCCTACTCTGAGGTCCTATGGAGGTCTCAGAGTTGCAATAGGTAGCCGCCTCTCTCCGAGAGAGCTCTTGTACAAAAGGTCAACTTTGACCCTCCATAACTTATTGCTCAGAGGAGTAAATTCAGAGATTTTTTTTGTTGCGGACTAAAGGGAGTCCACACTACACATGGGTGTAATCAGTTAGAGTTTTTTCTTGCCAAGGTGGCTAAATTTTATTAGGGAAAGTCAAAGTGGGTGAATGAGTCCAAATTCTCAGTTCCTAACTTAGCATTCTGTGGGGGAACTAATCAAATAAAAAGTCTTATTTCACAAGGGTGAATCTGTATTGAGATTCTAACTATCAAAGTGTTAGTCAATTAGGTTTAAATCAACTTGAAGTTAGCACTATCTAGATAAGCTTCTTGTGAGTTGCCTACTCACAAGATCAATGTAGGTCTCACAGTTCCAACCTTTACTGACTACCACAAGTGTGGGAGCTGAAGAGAGGAGTTATCGACAGACTACCTCGACTTGTTTTTTGCATTTCAATTTAGACCTAGAAAATACTAAAAGAACCATTAATTTATACACTCCCCTTATTTTGTAGTCACTCTCTAATTTAAGACCACACTTCTCCCTGCAAAAAATTAGCTTAGGGAAAGGTACAGGTTTGGTCATCATATATGCCACCATTTCACTATTTAGTCTATACTCTAGGCTTACTATCTTGTCTTCTCCTTTCTCACTAACAAAGCTTAGCCTAATGTTTATATGTTCGGCTTTAAAGTGGCGTTTATGATTGGCTGAAACGCCAATGGCTGCATGATTATCACAAAAAACTTTCACGACACCACTTTTAAGATGACCAAGCTCACCAGAAAAAGACTTCACCCATATCAATTGTTTAACAACAGAGAAACTGGTCATGTACTCAACATTCATTGTGGACTGTGCAATGACCTTTTGCTACTTGCTTCTCCTACATCAAGCTCCATCAACCACATACAATACATACCTAGTCGTGCATCTCATCATAGGAGCATCTCTATAGCTGGCATCACTCTAAGTGGTGATGTCGGTATTGTTCCTATCCAAATGGAACAATAGATCTCTAGTCCCTATGAGAAATATAAGGACTCTTATAGCTGCCTCGCAATCTTTCTTAGTGGGGGCATTCAAACTCCTACTTAGTACTTCTACAATAGCAACTATTTCTGGTTGGGTACAATTAATAAAATATATTATGCTGCCCACTACTTATCTATAAGGACTTGTCTACATAATTATTTCTCTTCATAGCCTAATTTATCATCGAAGATTATAACTCCCTCTTCCACACCCCCTTTGCAACTCCAAGACCTTTATTGGCCCTTAGAGTAAACATCTCACACGAAGCCTCTAGGATAACCTTGATCCCTTTGTGTTTCAGCAAGAATAATTGCCACCATGGTAAACAAAAACTATAACCACCTTCATCCCTATGAAGGTAACACTCCCCTGAGTCGATAGCAAAAAGAATCTGTAAATTTGCTCCTTTGAGCAGTTAGTTATGGAGGGTCAAAGTTGACCTTTTGTACCAAGGCTCTCACGGAGGGAGGGTCCTATCTACCAAATTTTCCTAAGTCTTATCTCTCTCTAAAACTCTATCTACTGGAGTAGGGCACAAATCAAAATAATGTGTCGTACAAAAAGATACAGGTGCCGTTGTACTTTATGTACGGAAATTGTACGACATGGCTAACCAGTCGACACATGTTATATCTGGATTTTTTTCCTGTAATCCCCTGAGATGCCGTAATCCAATGTGGTCGTGCCACGTGTCAATCGATGTGACGGTGAGTGAAAACCACAAAAATCCCAATCCCCAATCTTGATAGCTTTTGCGCCTGTCTGATCAAAACAGGGTATTAATCGTAGCCGCCATCAATCATTGCTCGATATTTGTTTCGCTGGTAAAACAAAATGCGCGATATGCGTTTTGAACCATATTGTACTCTATACTTTACAAACCTGTAGCCATGCGCGACGTCTATAGTTTAGTTAAATGAATTTATTCACCCTTCACAATTTATATATTTGTTATATCTTATATGTATCTGCAGGAATCCTAGATCATAGGATAGAGCTACCGTCTATTTCAGACTTGACGGACGGTAGGTACGAAGATCAAATCTTGGGTGCGTCAAGTATATTTTGGGCGAGAGGAGAGGAGATAGAGGTGTCGAAGAGGTGTGTCGGGGTGTGCATGTGCCAATAATAGGGTGTTTGGCGGTTGGTCTGGCGTACCCCTACGGCTCCACACACACAGCCCAACAGAGGGGGGGGTCACAGGTTGCGCTCATGTCGGTCTAAGTGAAGACCGCCGTGGCCAACAGTAGCCGACCTAAAGAGGGGTGTTGGGGGGGTGTAGGGGGGGTTAGCGGGGGTGTAGGGGGGGTTAATGGGGTGTAGGGGGGATTAGCAAGGGTGTAGGGGGGGTTTGCGCGGGTGTAGAGGGGGTTAAGGAGGGTGTAGCGGGGTTGTAGGGGGGGTTTGCAGAGGGGTGTTGGGGTCCCCAGGGCATGGTCTTCTGGCCTTGGCGCTGGCGCGTGGGTTTGCGGCTGCGGGAGGATTTTGAAGAAAAGGTCCATTGGGATGGGGGGGGTGGGGGGATGGGGTGAAAGTGCGATTTGGGGGAGGTAGTAGGAGGAGGACTGGAGGGGGAATGAGGGGGTGGGGTGGTGTTGGGGGATGGGGGATGGGGGATGGGAAGCGGTGAGGGAAGTGCTTGGACACATGCGGATTGAAAACAAGAAAAAGGATTTAGCCACAACAATTGGAAGACAAGGAAAAAATTGGAAACCCATTAATGGGAGATGTGGAGAATGTCTCCTAAGTAGATGGCCAAGAAGAGGCTCCACCGATAATTCATCTTTCCCTCCTCCTCCTACTCCTCCCCCCCTCCTCCAAGAGATCTTTCCAAGTAATGCTCATTCGCTGTGTAACAAAAAGTAAAAAAAACAGAAATATAAAATAGAAATAGAACAGAGCACAATAGCCAACAGTGCGCATGGATGCAAAATCGAGACGTACACACAAAGTAAAACGAAGGAAAAAAAAAAAAAAAATTAAAAATTCCCCCCCCCCCCCCTATTTGAAACTCTTAGACCTCCATTGGTCCTCAGAGTAGGCAACTCTCAAGAAGCTTATCTAGTTAGTGTTGACTCCAAGTTGATACAAACCCAAATAATTGACCCTTTCACAATCAAAACCCTAATACAACTTCACCCTTGTGAAATAAGATTTTATGTGTGCTCAGTTCCATCACATAATGCAAAGTTAGAATATGAGTTTTGGACACATTCACCCACTTTGAATTTCCCTTAGAAATTGAGCCACCTTGGCAAACAAAAATTTTTAGTGACTACACCCTTGTGTAGCTTGGAATCCCTTGAATCCGCAGCAAAAAAAATCACTGAAAATGGTCCACTAAGTGAGTTTTAATTAAATGGTAAAGTTTGCTTATTTATCCAAATGCTCCCTAGGAGAGAGGCGACTACTTGGCAAAATTATTCTAAGTCCTAAAAACCCTCTCTAAGCTCCCTAGTATTCTGGTATGGTCCAATCGTAAGACTCTATCGTAAAAGAAAGTACAGGCACCGTCGTACATTCCGTACCGTCAATGTACATTATCGCCAGAATTTGATATTTGTCATATCTGGAATTATCATCTTTCGTTTTGGAAATCTCGCAATCCTCTCGGATCTTGCCACATGTCATTTGGATTGGCGCCGTGTGAAAACGCCAAGTTGCCAAATCCGGAAATGTGGCTCTCTCCACGGCCGTTCGATGAAGACCAACATTTGAAATTGACCGTCTAAAAAATTGCACGATAATTGTTTCACATTTGAAACAAATGAGCCATATCCATTTTGAGATAACCCGTTATCCGTACAATACAAACTGTTTCTATGTCTTACCATTGCGTTAAATGAATTAGTCTAACTATTTGTTTTTATAAAGTTATCCTACCCTATATATTATAGCATAGGTCCTAAACTACAGGATAAAGCTACCAGCTACCTAATTCTTGACGAACAACAGGTACTAGGATCAAATCCTGGGTCCGTCAAGACAGTTTTGGGAAACCTACCAAAAGCTACAGCTTGTCTCTCTCTTTAGGCAGCATGGGTAGCCATGGCTCTAGTTGTCTCTCCAACCTTATGTGATTGTGACAAGTGTGGGGGTTTGGAGAGTGGAGCAAGAGGCAGGTTGCCTTTGTTAACTTCCTCTTTATTAATTTTCCCTTTATTCAGACCTAGAAAATACTTACATTTCAACACTCCCCTTATTTTCTAGTCTACTTTCCTTTTAACTATACCAAATAAATTTTCTTTTTATTTTTCTTCTTTCTTTTCTTCGCATAAAACTTTAAGTAAACAACCTCATATTCAAATAGGTCTATTAGATGACCTCATATTCAAATAGGTCTATTAGATGATCTGAAAAAAAAATTGCATCTTGTTGATCCCACATTTTGTTTAGCATCCCATTTTTCATAAATCTAAACAAAGATTTTATCCACCTCATTTATTTTACATCCAAACAAAATCCAATTTTCTTCTTGCAATTCAAACAGTCTGCCCTATCTTTAATCTACAACACACACCCAGATGCTAACTATTTTACAGGCACACCTTTATAGATGGCATCACTCCCATTAGTGATGTCAACATAATTACCCCCCAAATTTATCCTTAAATCAAGAGTCCCCACTAAGTTCCTCATAAAATCCACATCTTCCGAACTCATTTTTTTATCCATGATAATTACCCCTTTTTATGAACTATCCTTACTCTCTCCCACGGAATTCTTTCCACTATCACTTTCTATTTTTATTCCCTAAATAAATTTCTCCTCCCCTAAAATTTTAATCAAATATTCCTCTTCACGCATATCCTTTAAAGCCCCCTTTAGATTTACTTCTCCCGTTTCCTCGGAATCCGTTGAGGTCTCCATTTTCGACCAGTTTTATGTTTCCAAAATATTTATGAAACTATCCTCAATAATTTGAATTCCCTCAAGTTTCTCCTCTCTTTAATACCCTTATTCCTTCAAAAGCACAATGTTGCTTTCGTGGAATTTCTATGTTCTTTTCTTTCTTCCCCATATTACCGATGTAGAGAAGCTCCAAAAAATTTTAATCCTCGTTCTCCTCTTCGCGTTATTCCTCCTCATCAACATTCCAACTTCTAATTTCTTCCAAACTAGGACACTTTTCCATATAGTGACCCGGCTCCCTTCAAAAGAAGCAAACCCCCTTTTTCAAAGGTTCCCTTTCTTTTCCTCTCCCTCTCTTTCAACCAAAATTCCATTAAGGTTTACCTTTTTCTTTCTTCCTCTCATCACGCTTCTGTTCGTCACCGCCGTTCCTCTCATCACGCTTGCGCCAATCACCACCAGCTGTAAATGCAGTTACCCTCTCACTTCCCCTACGAAGCTCCAAAGTGCTTTCCCACACTAGAATTATCCCCATGGTAAAGCTCCAAGTCCATGAGGAGCCATCCATTGCATGCATACGATAAATGATATTTGCGTACTCATCTAGGAGTTTCATGAGTAGTGTATTAATCTTTCTCTCCTAAAACTCTACATATCCCGCACTAGGAAGCCCAACATATAACGTATCAATATCAATGCAAAACTCTATCATGCTACCGCTTTTATAAACATAGGCCCTTATTTCTTGTTTTACTAACTGCTGCCTTTGAATAGTCTCACTCTTATAAATCTGACTTAGTGTTTCCCACATTTCCAAAGAATTAGTTAAACTTAAAAGAGTGATAGCTATGGACTTAGACACATATCTAAGTATGAGATGTTTTGCTATAGTGTTTTTATTCTTCCAAAGTTTACTATCATTTTCTTTAGTTTTACTTATAACTCCTCCAAGTGGAGCTGTTTTGGAGAGCTTAGCTCCCCTCACCATAGGTGTCCCTTTATCCTTCTCCCCTTTTTTCCCTTGCATGGCAATGATTTTCCCTTCACCTTCCGTTACATCTGAACTCCAGTTGGTTTTTCTGGGAAGCCCCAGATGATTCTTCAAAATGAGTTCCACCAAAAACGGGTGGCGGACACCTCACTTGCCCTGAAACAATTCCCCAAAAATGCTTTTCGAAAAGCAACCCCTCCGTCGTAAACTCCCAATAAGTGATGTCTATTCCATCAAACATAGACACCTTAGATGGTGGGCCAATAACCTCAAATAGTATGGGCTCCATTCCCACAGAGAATTCGCATATCCAAAGAAGCTAATCTAGATAGTGTCGACTCCAAGTTTATATAAACCAAAATGATTGACCCCTTGACAATTAGAACCTTATTACAACTTCACCCTTGAGAAAGAAGACTTTCTGTGTGCTCAATTCCCCCACATAATTTAAAGCTTGAACATGTGTTTTGGACAATATTCCCCACTTTGAATTTCCCACTGAATAAGTGCCACCCAGGCATGCAAAAACTTTGACCGACTACATCCTTGTGTAGCTTGGACTCGCGTGAGTCCGAAGCAAAAAGAATCATTGAATTTGCTCTCTTGAGCATTAAGTTATGGCTGGTCAAAGATATCATTTATAGTTACAAGCTCTCTTAGAGAGAGGTACCTAAATATCACTAAGTCTTAGTCTGCCTACTCACGACTACCTACTACTAAACCCTAATCTAATAGGAATACTATATAGTATAAGAAGGTACGATGGGCGATGTACTTATTGTACGGCCATTGTACAACATGGTCTAGAAGGTGACATACGCCAAATCGGGAGCCATGGTTCCTATTCCCATCTTCTCCATTATCAAATCATGTGGCGCCACGTGGCACCGCGTGAGGATATCCCCAAAGGCCGCCGAAAGCTTATTGTGGGTGGCGGCTGTAATGGTGGCCGTCTGATCAGTTGTATTTATATGGTTTTGATTCGCTTCCATACATGAATTGATTAATGCGCGTTTTTGTTAATTTGCTGCGAATTAGTCCTTTAGATCAATAGATATATATGCGTGAAACATAGCATGTGTATCGTTTCGTTAGTGCATTAATGGATAAGGCGTAGGTCTACATAGTATTCTGCAAACCCAGGTTCAAATGCGGCCAGAAGCACTATTTTGCTAAAACTAGTAAAATACCTTCTAATTCATTCTACCTCCTTCTAAATGTCGCAACAGCCATGGCATGCCTTTGTTCCTCTCTTTCTCTCTCTTTACATTCTAAATTAAATATAGAATTGAACTGTTAATTACCGTTTTTCAACACTCTATTTATTTTTCCAATACAGACCTAGAAACTACAAAAAATTTAACATTGCCCACTCGGAAATCACGACTCGCACCAAGATTGTTCGATTAAGATAGACATTTGAAATTGGCTGTCAAAATAATTGCGCAATTTTTTTTTCACATTTAATACAAATGCGCGATATCCGTTTTGAGATATTCCGTAGTCCGTACAAAACAAACTATTTTTATGTCTTACTATCCCGTTAAATGAATTAGTCCAACTATTTATGTTTATATATTTATCGTACCCAATATAATATAGCATAGGTTCTATACTACAAGATAAAGCTACCAAGTACTTGATTCTTGATTGACGGCAGGTACTAGGATCAAATATTGGGTGCGTCAAGATAGTTTTGGTAAATCTACTAAAAGCTACAGCCTGTCTCTCTAGCTGTCTCTCCAACCTTCAGTGACTGCGACAAGTGATGGGGTTTGGAGAGTGGAGCGAGAAGCACGCTGCCTTTGCTGACTTCCTTTTTAATAATTTTCCCTTTATTCAAACCTATAAAATAAATACATTTAAACACCCCCCCCCCTCCGCGCTCCCCCCTTCCTCTCTTTTTCAATTTTCCCTTTTTTTTTCTCATTTCGCTCTTTTTCCTTTTTTTTTTAAATAGGAAGAAATACATAGAAAGGGAGATAGAGAAAGAGATAGAGAGAGAGACAGAGAGAGAAACTGAGGGAGAGAGAGTAAGAGAGAGAGAGAGACAAAGAGAGAGACAGAGGGAGAGAGAGAAAGACAAAGGAACACAAAAAGAAAAGAGAGAGCAGTATTGCGGTAGGGGGCCCCAACGGCCTTTGGCCCTTGGCGCCCTTTTCTGTTTTATGGACTGCAAGGGGCGAGGGAAGAGAGGGAGACAGAAGCGAGGGTGTAGAAATTAAAGGTTATCTTAGTATTTTCTAGGTTTTGTAAAATGCAAAAAAGAAGCACACGCACTATGTCTCTAACTCCTCTCTACTGCTCCCACACTTGTCGCAGTCACTGAAAGTGGGCGAGGGAAATAAAGACATGGCCGCCTATGCTATCTCGACTGGGAAATATATTAGGTTGGTAGATTTTTACCAAAATAGATCTTAACGGACCCAAGATTTTAACCTGATACCTGTCGTGTGTCTGATAAGCCAGTAGGCGGTTACCTTAGCCAAAAAGTCAAATATCAAGGTTAGAGGATATAAAGTTTGGTAGCTATTTAAATGTTAACACGTAGGCTATTTCATTTAACAGGATATTTAGACATAGATAAAGTTTGTAATGTATGGCGTATGGAACATCCGAAAGGAATACCGTGTATGTTGTTTCGAAGACGAAACAAATATTGCGCAAGTATTTATGACGGCCACGATTGTAATCCAGCTTACTAGGACGGCCACGAAGCATGACGAGATCACGGAATAGTTTTTTGGCGGTTTGCGGTTGACGTCACATCAATTGCCACGTGGCACAATTGCATAGGATTACGACATCTCCGCGGATTACAGAACCGAATCGAAAAGTGACATGTGTCGACTTGTTGGCCATGTTGTACAATGGCTGTACAGAAAGTACACCAGCACCTGTACCTTTATGGAGGATATAGTATCATGATTGGTGTCGTATTTTAGTAGATAGAGTTTTAGAGAGAGATAGGTCAACTTTGACCCTTTATAACTTACTGCTAAGGGGAGTAAATTCAAAGAATCTTTTGCCTAAGAATCAAGGGTATCTTGCCTTCACAAGGGTGAAGGTGGTCAGAGCTTTTGTCTGTTAGGGTGGCAGTTATACTTGCTGAAACACAAAGGGGTCAGGATTATCTTAGAGGTTTCCTATGAGCTGCCTATTATGAGGATCCATCGAGGTATCAGAGTGCCTATTTTGAGGACCAATGGAGGTCTCAAAGTTACAAGCTATGGGCCACACTTTAGGGAACCCATATTTAATGGAGCTGGCTTCATATACTGAGAAAGTAAGATGACATAATCTCTATGTGAGAAACAGTTTTGGGGAATAGTGAGTGGACGGGTAAGGCGTCCATCAAATCTTGGGATCCCTCGAGGATTTGGAGGAAGCAGATTCATCAGAGATGAATATCCATTTCAACGGGGTAGACAAATGAAGGGGAGGTGGTGAACAAATGAAATGAGAAGGAAAAATAAAACCAATACGTACTTGTTCGGCATTCATGTCACCTATTCTAAGGAACGAGGAGAATGATACTAAAAGCTCGGAATTCAACAATATGGCGGCAAAGCTCTTCATCCTGTGCCATCTTACTTAAGGGCTTCCATCTCCTCATTTGTAGGTAGAGAGGGCATCCGTTCTTTGGGTGGCTTTCATAGAGATGTTCCAAAGTGGTACGATTCAGCAAGTACAGATGGTTGATCAAAAGATTAAAGAGTAAATATTCAAAGGGTGAAGATGATAGATTTTTGAAATGAGCTTGCTACACTTTTCATGGATCTAAAGAGTGTTGGAAAAGTATTTGGTGAAAAGGAAAAGGTTAATTGTTTAATGATGAAGTTACTCGATGAGTTCGAGACCATAGTCAACCGTGTGCACGACTTGGCGGACTCAAGGTGGATTTGAAATTCAGTAGTAGGGATGATTCTTGTTCGAGAAAATACGATTGAGATCCGAAAGGAGGAAAGAGTGGGCAAGCCTTGGCCGTTGGGACTGATTGGAAGAACAATGATTCTAGGAAACAGGTCGGAATTTATCAACGGGAGCGGCACAAAAATTTAGACCAAAGAGTTCGGACGAAGGATTCCTTGGGGTTTGTGCCATTTTTGTGAGAAACCAAGGCACAATATGGTTGAGTGCACTAAGTTAATCGACCTGCGCTTAAAGAAGGGGCAGACCGGTGGACCCTTGAGGGGAAAGAAAAAGGCCCTTATGACACTAGTACATAAGGCAAAATTCAAGGACAAGAACGATGAACTCCTATTGGATAAGGAGTTGGAAGCGAAAAATGAGGTCCAAATTCCACGAAAGCAGAAATGTGCTTTCCGTGGATTAAAAGGTGAAGCAGGTTGAATTGTAGAATCAGGTGCATCCATGCACATGTGTAATGATATACACATGTTCACTAATATAAGAAAGATTTCAACTGTAGAGATAGAGTACAAGGATGGGATGATAATCACTACTACTCTTGTAGGATCGATAGATCTAAAAGTATTGGTAGAAGGTTAGACATCTATAGTTACATTGTCTGATGTGTTCTTGATTCCGGAAATGAACAAAAACCTCATCTCTACGCCTGAATTTGATGATAAGGGTTTTGATACCAACACTAGGATAGGAGTCTTTACTTCTAGTTTTGAGGAGGAAGCTTAATTTACTGTTGAAAAAGGTAGCCAACGAATGTTTAGGCTGATTTTAAGCAATGAAAAGAAGAAAGTTTATTATGTTGGTGTTCATGATATAATGTTGTGGCTTAAGAGGCTTTGGCATGTGAATCTAGATAATTAAGAGAGATGAAAAAGTTGGGAGTAGTGGAAGGGATTCAATTCGATGAAAGTGAGAATCTAAGTGATTGTATTAGATGTGCTCAAGGTAAAGCACACAGGTTACCCTTCCCAAAAAATGCCACCTATAAGGGAGAAAAGATTCTAGATTTAGTACACACAGATATTTGGGGCCTACCCGATTGCTATCTCCCAGGGGGGAGAGATTTATGATGACTATCACCGATGATTGGTCTCGGTATTCCAGGGTGTATTTTTTTTTAAATAAATCAAAGGCTCAGGAATGTTTTAATTAATATAAAGCATTGAGTGAAAAACTCCATGAAACCTCAATCAAGAGAGTAAGGAGTGACAACGGTGGAGAGTATACCTCTAACCAGTTTTGAGGATTTTTTGAGAGAAGATGGAGTGCAACACCAAAAGACAGTTCGTGAAAATCGCAAGCAGAATGGTGTAGCTGAAAGATTAAATAGAACATTGAGTGATAGTGCTAGGAGTATGTTGTCAGATAAGAAGATAGGAAAGAAGTTTTGGGCCGAAACAATGAACTGTGCAAATGAGGCGAGTGGGAAGCTGAGAGAGAGATCCATTTATTACTAAGCTGATGACTAGCCACTAGGCTCCACGGTCTGGGCGTATTTCTTACAGGAGTTAGGTCTAGGATTTCGAATAAAGAAAACAAAACCAGAAAAATGCAAGAAAACAACAATAAAAATATGCGGAGAATGTGAGATAACCAAATCTTGCACGCTGGTTGTAGAAAATTACAACAAGAAAACAAGCAATGAAAATATGTAGAGAATCCGAAATAACCGAATTCTAATAAACAAGTAAAAATAGCAACAAGAAAATACAAGCGAACAACGTTAAAAATCTGCAAAAAATTCGAGAAAACCAGATTTTGACACACTAATAACCAATTGCAAAAAATGATAATAAAAAAAAAACAATTGGAACCTATGGAGAATCCGAGATAGCCGGATTCAAACAAACCACAAGCAAACTCCAACCAAGGCAACGAAAATTAAACAAGAAAAAGTAAAACACTAATTCACAAAAGGCATCCACAAAGGTTTAGAAACAGCCTGAGAAAGTAGGCAAAATCCACATTAAAAGAGGTCGTTGAAGGCAAACCGTGCGGACTCCGGCCGAAACCGAGTGAATTAACTTGAAGGTCTTACAATGAAAGTTTAATGAGGAAAGAGAAAAGCTAAGCTTTCAAAAACTAAGTTAGAAAAAACCTTGCAGGAAAAAACTGACAATTTGACTAAAGAAAAAGACAAGGGAAAAAGACAGAAAATTCCAAATCCTCTTCGACCAATTTCTGTACTCTCAAATTATGAGAGTACAAACCTAACGTAATCGCCTAAGTACTAATTTCTGACATTTGCTAACTAACCAATCACGTGAAAGTATTTCACTGCACAATTTACAACTAGATTAGGTCCTGGCCAATAAGCAACCAAAACCATATGCCTACGTTACAAAATTCCCAATCCCCGGATTAAAACCCTTCCTACTGTAACAAGATCTCCTACCTCTCAGAAAAATCCCATTACTACAAACAATCCTAACCACACATTCCACACATTGGAAAATACATATCCATATTGGACAACACTCACACAAGGATAAACTTTAAATTAGAAGAAGCTTCTGTCCACATAACATTAGCTTGGTCTCTTGCCCTCGTGGCTCAACCCTCGTTATTAAAGTATTTTCCACTACTCTCCACTCTTAATAATTATTTCTCTTAACTACTAAAACACTATTTAGTTAGTAAAAGATTTCAATGCAAAATGCCTTTTCTCCAATTTGGTATTAATCGCTCAGGACCAAGATTAGCCGGAATTTCCACAAACTTTTCCCAAAGGAAAAGATGTCTACTCTCCTCTTACACTTCACTATTTATCCATCATCGCCCAGGACTCGTCAGGCCAAAGTCAACGCTCCGTTTTAACAAGCTTTTACCTAGGCCAATCATTGATCAGCAAAGACTCAGATTGACCAATGCAAAAACGTGCGAAATCTCTTGCTAACTACTTAGCACTTTACTAACCAATCAAACGTTACGTTTCACTACGTAACATTTACTTGCAAAAGTGCGCGCCAAACGAAACGCGACTTCGCACGATCGTGCGTAACAAATTTCGCACGCGAAACTTCCTACGAAATTCCTTTAAGTGAAAGTGACGTTTTGTACTAAAATTTGTACGAAACGAACCACCGTGCATACTAAACGTTTCGTTAGAACTTTATGAAACGTACACGCGTAATTTCGGTACTAATTTGACCCTTAACCCGTTTCAATGATACCCACTTGTTATTTAGACCCCACGCTGTCACCTAAATACACCTAGCGTTATGACTTTTAAAATATAACTCCAAATAGCGTGATTCTTTTGCGAACGTCTACCAAATTTAGTACTCTATAATCATAATACCTAAATACCCCTTTATAAACAAGTTCGATCAGCTATTACTGTTATATCATCCCCTCCTTATTTTTAACTAACCTTAGTTAAACACCTTCAATTATCAAGACGGGACTTCTATATTATTATCCCTCCAATACCTCTGTAAAATCTCAGAAATTTTATCCTCTAAAGTCAACTCATCCTCAGGCATTCCTAGAGAATTTACTTGCCAAAATATAGTATCACCAACCTTGAACCGTTGACCAACCCAATCTATTACCCATCTGTGGGTTTCAGGTTCTATAATTATTGAGGGATCAAATTCCAATTCTCATTCAGTTGGTCGAAGACTTCTTAGTTTCAATTGGCTGATGTGTATCTTTAGATGAATTTTTGTTGAAGGCGAGAAGTCCAATTTGGCAACAACTGACGATATCATCTCGATTAAAGTAAATGGTTCAATGTACTTAGGAGCAAATTTCCCCGTAAGATCCGATTGTCCCTCAATCTTGCACCTATAATGAGTTGTAGAAAGCCAAACCTTGTCACCTGTGCGTAACACCCAATCACCCCGTTTGCGGTTAGCATTTAATTCTTGCCTTCTTTGTGCCTCCACTAATGCATCCCGGACAGTTTTCCAAACTGTTTCAACGTATTCCCAAAACTTTGTTCCCGAACCTTTATTCTCTTGAGTGACCCTTGTTATTAAGTTTAATGCTTCTTTAGGTTGATATCTGTATGCAACTTTAAATGGTGAGAATCCTGTACTACCATGTTTACATGAATTGTATGCAAATTCCATTAATGGCAGTTTAGATTCCCATGTGTTATGATCACCACTACAAACAGTCCTAAGCATTTCATTTAGTGTACGGTTCATCCATTCTGTGTGTCTATCTATCTGAGGATGATAAGCGGTACTCATTTTCAATTCAGAGCCTTGATTTTGTTGTAATTCTTTCCACAAAGGAGACGTAAATTTATAATCTCTATCACTGACTATAGATAGAGGGATTCCATGATGTCTGACAACGTTGTCAAAATATAACTTTGCAATATCCATAACTAAATGAGTGGTTTTGCAAGGGATAAAGATTGCCATTTTATTAAACCTCTCGACTACGACCACGATACTGTCATTCTTTTTAGATGTAGCAGGCAACGTGACAATAAAATCCATAGTGACAGATTCCCACGGTCTTTTAGGGATATCCAAAGGTTTTAAGAGACCTTTAGGTTTTTGGGTACTGGTTTTACTCTGTTGGCCAAAGACACAACTTTCCACGATTTTTGACACCTCCTTTGCCATCCCAGGCCAAAACAATCTACTTTGCAATCGACTAAGAGTTTTATCTCGACCTAGATGTCTTAAATGCTCATGAGCTTCTCGTAAAATTTGTTTTTTTAAGTCTCCCACTTCAGGAATGCATAATCTATCCCCAATTTGCAAATACAGTAAACCATCCTCTACTCTAAAGTTTTTGACATGCCTCTCATTCAATGGGTCAGAATTCCCTCCCGAAATATTCTTGTAAATCACGACAAAATAAGGATCTTTATCATAACCATTTCTAACAGTATCTAAAAACAATACATCTCGAACCATAACACTTATTTCAAAACATCTACTTAAAGGAACTGCGACTACATTTGTCTTCCCAGGAATATGTTTGACATTAAATTTGAAATATGCTAATTTTTGCATCCACCTAACATGTCTGTCAGTCATCACTTAATCTCTGTAAATAAAAAAGTGCTTTATTATCACATTGAACTGTAAATTCTTTATTATGCAAATAACAACGCCATTTCACCAATGCATGTACAATTGCAAGTAATTCCTTTTCTTTTGCTGTATAGTTCTTTTCAGCATCATTGAATTTCCTGGACGCAAAAGCAATAGGATGAAAGTGTTTTCCAACTTTTGACATATAACTGCACCTAGACCTTTATCAAATGCATCTGTAGTGATCAGAACTTCAAATTCCCTGGCAAGTTCTGGAAACACCAGTGTAGGGGCAGAGGTCAACTTCCCTTTTAATTCGTCGAATGCTCCCTCTTGATCAACTCCCCACACAAACATCTCCTTCTCCCGAAGTAAATCCGTCAAAGGTGTGGCGATCATACTGAAATTCTTGATAAATTTCCTGTAATAAGTGGCCAATCCCAAAAACAATCTAACTTCGCTGACATTTGTAGGTTGTTTCCAATTTTGGATTGCTAAAATTTTGGATGGATCTGTTTTAACACCTTCCCCACTAACTATATGTCCCAAAAATAATTGTTCACTTTTAATAAAACTAGATTTTGACAATTTTCCATATAATTTTCTTTCCCTTAACCTTTCCAACACTTTTTTTAAATGAATTATATGTTGTTATTTAGATTCACTGTAAACTAAAATATCATCTATAAATACTTGGACAAACTCATCTATGTAATCTGAAAAGGTTTAGTTCATTAATCTTTGGTAAGTAAGAGGTGCATTCTTTAAGCCGAATGGCATCACTATCCATTCGAAATGACCCACCCTAGTCCTAAAAGCAGTTTTATCAACATCTTCAATTCTAATTGGCACGTGATTAAAGCCACTACGCAGGTCAATCAACGAAAATAATTTAGCACCTTTTAAACGATCTATCAAATCAGAAATTAAAGGTAACGGATACTTATCCTTCACCGTAATCTTGTTCAGACTACGATAATTGACACACATTCTCAACGTTCCGTCCTTCTTTTTGACGAAGAGAACTGGTGCTTCGTACGGTGATTTGCTAGGTTGAATATGTCCTTTCTCTAAGAGTTCTTTGATCTGTTTCTTTAACTCCTCCTGCTCAAAGAAACTGTGTTTATAAATTCCTGTGATAAGAGGATTACATCGAGGTTCAAGGTTAATAACATGTTCTAGATCTCGGGAAGGTGGCCTCCCTGAGGGTAGTCATTTGGGAAAACATCTCTAAATCCAAAAATCAAATATTTAAAAGCAACATCAAATGTATTAATGTCAGTTACAAAATCAGATTTTTGTTTTTCGAAAGTTTTAGTGGTGTCTGATTTAGTGATGACATCAATGTTTGTGTTTTCTCCCCCCCTTTCATGTGTAACTGCCTCAGTTACTAATAACATGAAAGCATGATTTGTTTTATGTTTTAATTGCTTTTTAAATTGTTTAGCAGATATCAAACCTTCCACTCCCAATCTGGTTATGTTATTTATATGATTCCTATGCAATTTCTTAGGAGATAATACTTGCAAACCTTCAACCGTTTTCAGACCTCACTTTCAAGGTGTTAATTTCCGAATTAATTTGAGGATTGTGTTCAGTTAACTAAGGCTTTCCCAAAATTAGTTCTTCACTTCCCAAACTCATTATTTCACACACAACTTTCATTTTATGACCCTAGATATCAACTTCTATCGTGTTAGTTTGTAAGTCTAATGTGGACTTATTACCATTTGCCACTTGAACATGTAAAGGCTTTTCCTTTATGATAGTAGGAATTTTATTTTCCTCTACAAACTTATGTGAAATAAAATTATGTGTGGCACCTGAATCAACCATTACTTTCAACGGTTTTCCTTCCACTAATGACTCGAATCTAATCAAACTGTGTCTGGTGTCATCATTACTTAACTGTCCTAACAAAGGTCTGTTGTTGAGAATTTCATCAGAAGGATTCTCTAAACTATGCAGTGTAGTGAGAATCATAATAAATTCAGTTATCCTTACTTTTCCATTCATTAATTTGCCCTCCAAAGTTAGCTCTTTAACTTCTAGATCCGGTCGACTCAACTGAGGACTTTCAGTTAGTTTTTTTCTGTTTCCCACCTCTTGGGCTTCCTGCTCAACTAGGTATAATGCAATATCCTCTTGGAGACCTTCATTTACTTTGGTTGTTTTGAGAGAACCTTTATCTGAACAGTCTTTAGCGTAATGATCTGGACCTCTGCATTTGAAACAAGTGACTTTCTTTTTGGGTTTTATGCACTCTTTACTAAAATGTCCCTCTTCTCCACAGTTATAACAGTTAATATTTTTCAGTTGTGCACACTCAAATGCTCTATGACCTTTTTTCTGACAAATAGTGCATGTGGGGATGGTAAGGTTAGGCTTTTGGGCATTAATGTTTGGTTTAGGACTTTTAATGTACCCCCCTCTATTGTTAAATTTATTTCCTGCATTAACGCTATGTCCACCCCTTTGATTTCCCCTGAAGATATTTTGCCTATTCACCAGACCAGCATTCACACCCTCTTCAACAAATTCCTCCTCATCCGACTTTGATACTTCATTCATATTACCCCTGAGTGATCCAGTTTCCCGATTATACCCCAACTGATCCTCTAATTCCAATGACTTATCTTGTTATTCCTTCAAATTAATAATTTTTTGATGTTTTAGTTCTGATTTCAGTATAGGATTCAAATAGTTCAAGAAATGCAATTTAGCCATTTCATCAGTCAAACCTATGACATGAATACTAGATGAGTCAAATTCCACAATATAATCCTTCACAGATCCAGTCTGCTTACAATTCAGCCACTTTTCTTCCATTCTGGATTTAAAAGTGACAGACAAGAAACACGATTTGATCGCGGTTTTAAAAGTTTCCCAATCAGCATTATCAGGAATCAATTTAGACCTTCTCTGAGTATAATACCAAATCTGAGCATCGCCTTTCAGACAGTTAACAGCAAAAAAAGTGTAATCATCATGATCGCAATTTCTAGACTCCAAATAATATTCCATATGAAAAATCCAAGCATCCAACTCATCAATCCTCTTACCATCAAACGATGGTGCCTCACTAATAAACAATTTCAGATCATTTATCTTCTTAGGTCTATCATGATCATCCTCCCTAAAACTGACATTCCTTTTGATACTCTCACCCTTTTGGTCATTCATTTCATTCTTGGTCTGAATTAAGTTAATAAGTTCATCTAATTTCTCATTTGAAACATTTACATTTTCTTTAACAACTTTCAATTCACTTTTCAATTCGGAAATGGTTTCATCCACACCGGCAACATGATTATTAAATCTTTTGACCAATTTCACAGTCCGCTTCTTCAACACATTCAACGCATTCTCCATTTCGCGTTTCCATGCAAAATTTGCCATTATCACACAATGAAATCAAGCAAAAGAAAGATAGAAATTTGAAGTCCTCAGATTGCTCCAATCCAAGTCTTCTTATGTTTAACAAATCCTTTAAAAAGATCAAGATCTGAGAAATTCAAAACACATTGACAGTAAGTTAGTACAAATTCAAATTTTCAATTTCCCAACATTGAAACAGAAGGTAAGAATTTCCCCATAAATTTTGCAATAGCAAAATTGAAAGCTCTCTAAAGTAAGATTGAAACCATAAATTTTGCAACAGCAAAATTCAAATCAATTAAAAGTAACAATTTAGGGTTTGAAAAGTTTTGAGTCATTTCTGGACTCCTTTGCTTTTGAAGAAGTAAAGTACTCCACTTTCCTTCTCCTCCATTTGCAAATTTCCCACTTCCCACTAAATTAGGAACTTTTACTCTCTAATCCTCACATCCTCACCATTCATGGCTTCAAGCCCTCCACCTACATATGAATCATTGCTAAGAGAAGGCAAGTTTGTTTAGCCTCTAGGTAATTGGAGTGAGCTTCAGCGGTGGCTACACTGCCCACCCCGCCTTAGTCGTGAGGACCTAAGCACGCCCCACATCTAACCAGCGGTCGCTGGCAGTGTGGTCAATTAGTTTCCCTCCAATCCCCTACCACTCACATTGTGGTTCCACCAACCCGGGTCAGAGAACCCTCACCGGTCACGGTAGTCGATTTTCGGGTGAGCAAGCTTCTCTTTGGCTTTTAACCAACCTCCGATACCATATGTTATACGATTTCCTACCTCTCAGAAAAATCCCATTACGACAAACAATCCTAACCACACATTCCACACATTGGAAAATACACATCCACATTGGACAACACTCACACAACGATAAACTTTAAATTAGAAGAAGCTTCTGTCCACATAACATTAGCTTGGTCTCTTGCCCTCGTGGCTCAACCCTTGTTATTAAAGTATTTTCCACTACTCTCCACTCTTAATAATTCTTTCTCTTAACTACTAAAACACTTTTTAGTTCGTAAGAGATTTCAATGCAAAATATCTTTTCTCCAATATGGTATTAATCGCTCAGGACCAAGATCAGCCGGAATTTCCACAAACTTTTCCCAAAGGAAAAGATGTATACTCTCCTCTTACACTTCACTATTTATCCATCATCGCCCTGGACTCGACAGGCCAGAGTCAACGCTCCGTTTTAACAGGCTTTTACCTGGGCCAATCATTGATCAGCAAAGACTCAGATTGACCAATGCAAAAACATGCGAAATCTCTTTCTAACTACTTAGCACTTTACTAACCAACCAAACGTTACGTTTCACTACGTAACATTTACGTGCAAAAGTGCGCGCCAAACGAAACGCGACTTCGCACGATCGTGCGTAACAAATTCGCACGCGAAACTTCCTACGAAATTCCCTTAAGTGAAAGTGACGTTTCGTACTAAAATTTGTACGAAATGAGCCACCGTGCATACTAAACGTTTCGTTAGAACTTTATGAAACGTACACGCGTAATTTCGGTACTAATTTGACCCTTAACCTGTTTCAATGATACCCACTTGTTATTTAGACCCCACGCTGTCACCTAAATACACCTATCGTTATGACTTTTAAAATATAACTCCAAATAGCGTGATTCTTTTGCGAACGTCTACCAAATTTTGTAAATTAAACCCTAAGTAAAATATATTTTCCCGTAACCTCTGGATAGCCTAGGTAGCCATGGCTCTAGCTCCCTCTCCAAATCGGATGATAAGGACGGACCCGTATGGCCCGATGCCTATACTCTCACTCGTCGACTTAAAAGTCTTTTGCATCATCTATATAAATTGTACCAGAACGTATGTTGTTGGTTTTTGAAAAGTTGGTTTCGTGCACACACGACGTTTCGTGAGTGCGCGTGTTCGCGTGCGTATTTAATTAACGAAATTAATGTGGTGGTTCGAATGGTTTGAGGATTGGGGGAGTAGATGTACGAGGAAAATTAAAAGGACGTGAAAAAGGAATTAAGTGGGACGCGAAATCGCGTCCATCACATGATATTTATATTGGACGGTCCAGATTCGTTTGATGAAATTTGTAAGGTTTGTAAATATTTGCAACAATGTTTTGTCCTATGTGTATTAGGTATTAGTGTAAATCTATTCATTTTGACATGTCACGAAGTATTCGGGTTACGTACGGTTGGTATGCCTCCGTACATTCAGTAGTGAGCTCTATTGTATATTTGTAGGACTTCGTCATTTTGGACTTAAGGAACTTTTTGGACCAAAAACTGTTTATGGGGATTTTTGGTAATTTTATCTGAGGATTTCTCTGAGATGTGTTGGCAGAATTGTCTGAAACTCTGCATGTGTGTTCCTCTCTATATTGTTTATATTTTCACAGATTTTCAGGCCTATTGTGTGCCTGGCCTATTGTGTGCCTGGTCTGTGTTTTACTTCATTGTGAAGTTAGTCTGTTTAATCAAAGTTCTGGCAGACTGTTTTTCTGCAACTTTGACTAGATGATGTGATCACTCTGTTTATTATTTTTATCTGAAACTTTGTGAGGTTATTTTATAGCCTATATAATATCTGTTAATTCAGTTTCAGCTTGTTTTGTTAATTCTGTTGAATTCTGTGTCTATCCAAAGTACGCTGTTTTTAGGGTAGTCTGTGGTACTTCCGAGGGTGAATCCATGGCTAGAAATGGCTATGGACAACATATGTCTCCTCCCATTCTTTTTCAAGTTTTTTTTTTTTTTTTTGGAGCAAATCTAATTCTGGCTTTCGGTATTTTTATACGTGGAAAAGTGAAAGAGGAGGAGATGTTTCTTTTCTATATGGAATAGGAAAAGAAAAGATAATTCAGAATGGATTGACTTATTTTATCGTTTTCGGTCTTTCATCCGTCGAGGAGATTTTCTTTTTTTAGCTGAAATTGTGTTACTGTAAGAGAGCGATAATGGGGATATCTTGACCCATAATAATTGTAGTGAGAAAGAGAGAAGAGAGAGCGAGAGAGAGAGAGAGAGAGAGCGAGAGGTCGGGAGACAGAGAGGGAGAGAGAGAGAAGAGAGAGAGAGGTTGGGAAACAGATAGGGAGAGAGAGACAGATAGAGAGAGAAGAAGGGAGGTTTGTTTTTTGCCTAGTTTCAACCTTCCTTCCAATTCAATTTTCTGACATCTGAAAATCTGTTACCTTAAAAACTGTCATACTAAAACCGTTTAAGCTCCGGTATCCTAAAATACGTTTTTGTAAAAACTTGTCATCTTAAAAGTCTTTATATTAAAACTCTTTATTTTAAAACTCCTTATTTTAAAATGTCTTCTGAAAAAATTATATTTTAAAAATCTGTTATATTAAAAGCCTACTAGTGGGAAATCTGAGGAGAACAGGAAGTTTTAGTTTTTTGGGTTTTTTTGGGTTTTTCAGGTTTCAGAAAAACAGGGTACAAAGACTCCCGAACAGAACCCTCGACAAATACCGAATGAACCTCGGAGGGCAAATTCTTGGTTGAAAAGAGAGAAGCTCGAGTTTTTAAGAATTCTTATGCATTGGGGCCTTCCTGCGGTGAGTATTCCGCCTTATTTTTCATACTTTTTTTTGTTCATTTTTGTGCTTTTTTCCATGCTTGTTTTTGTGCATTTTCGTGCATTTTTTTGTGCGTTTTTGTGTGTTTTTCGTGCGTTTTAATGTGTACTTTTTCTGGTGCATTTTTCCATTACTTTATCGTGTAATGTTTTGTTACCTTTTCTCTCGTCCTTTTTCGAAGGATATTCATTTCAACCCAATTCCTCATTTTGGGGCAATCTACTTTTGCCTTATGTGCGGGACAGGCACCAGGTGGTGGCGTTTTATGGAAACCATTGCGAGAAAAGTCGATACTGCCAGGTGTCACCGTGAAAAAAGACAAAGCCATGGAGGCGTGTTTTTTGTCTCTTATGGGGGAGGTTCATCAGTTGACAAGTGGCATCCCAACATCGCAAAAAGAAAAAGTTGCAAAAGTCAAACTGTTACCACATCCTGCCACCTGTCCAATGAGTCCTCCTTCCACCCCCGCCTTCTCTCTCTCTCTCTCTCTCTCTCTCTCTCTCTCTCTCTCTCTCTCTCTCTCTCTCTCTCTCTCTCTCTCTCTCTCTCTCTCTCTCTCTCTCCTCTCTCTCTCTCTCTCTCTCTCTCTCCTCTCTCTCTCTCTCTCTCTCTCTCTCTCTCTCTCTCTCTCTCTCTCTCTCTCTCTCTCTCTCTCTGTCTCTCTCTCTTGCCCCCTCTCTCTCTCCCTTCCCCCCTCTCCCTCCCTCCCTGCCCTCATCCCTCCCTCCCTCTCACCCGCCCTCCCTCCTCCGCTTCATCTCTCCCTCCCGCTCCCTCCTTCCCTCCCTCTTGCTCTCACTCTCACTCTCACTTTTTCCCTCCCTCGCTCCCTCTGTTCCCAAAAACTTATCAGAAAGAGATTATAATTGTTTACACATTTCAGAAACAATGTAGCTTTTCTTAAAAATACGTACGGGAAAAAAAAAATGAAATTGTCCGCAAGTGAAGTCAAAGAAAACAGCTACTATTGTATTTTTATGTTCTGAATTTCCTAAATTCACTTCTTGTCAATATTTTGTCATTGTCAACTTTCCCACTCTCTCTCTCCCTCTCTCCCTCTCTCCCTCTACCTCTCCCTCTCCCTTCTCTGCTTTTTTTATATTCAAACTTTCCTTGATTTTGTTTTTTTTTTTTTTTTTTGGTTCTATTGGTTTTATTTCTCCCTCTCCCTCTCCCTCTCCTTATCCCTATCCCTCCCCTTAGCCCTTTGAAAATGTCCCTTTGTCTTTAATTCCGTTTTCCCCTCTTTTTTTTTTTTTTTTTTTTTTTGTGTTGCAGTGTTTGGTTTGTAGCCAGCGTCAAAAAGCTTTAGGGGGTGGAGGGAAAGGATCGACCGACAAAGGAGGGGTGCAGGGAAGCTCGGAAATGACAGGTCCCTCGATTCTCACATTTAGTTCTGCGGTGAGGACTTCCCTCTCTCCGGAGGGAGGGAGGAAGGGAGAGAGGGAGGGAGGAAGGGAGAGAGGGAGGGAGGGCGGGGGGGGGGGGGGGGGGGGGGGGGGGGGGGGAGGGAGGGAGGGAGGGAGGGAGCGTCCCGAATCACTTTGGAAGAAATTTTTGATCCGGAATCACTTTGGAATAATTTTTTGGATTTTTTGAATGAGGTCCTCTCTTTATTTCTTCTTTTTTATTTTCTTCTTCTTTTTCTTTATTTGTTTTGTTTTGTTAACATGTAATCTTTTTCATTTTTCGGTCATTTGCCCACAATTCCAGATAGTTCTATATTTCACATTGGTAAATATATACATACACAATAAATGATTAATATATGACATTATTTAATATCTGTCTCTCTCTCTCTCTTTCTCTCTCTCTCTCTCTATCTCTCTCTCTCTTAATCGCTTTTCTTTATTATTTTAAAAAGGACGGTAATGGGGTTTTCAGGTAAAGTTGCAAGAAAGATTGGAGCTTCTAGAAGTTCTTCGATGGGCCGTGACATTTTATCGAGGAGAATGGCAAAATTTGGGATTGGCTCTTTTTGGAAGCCACGAACTTCCTTCCGTTCTGGAATCTCACAAGGCATTTGTCTCTCTCCCACTCGATCCTTTACCTTTCGCACCGTCTGTTCTGATCCGTCTCTTAGTAATTTATATCAAATTGAATTATATCATCGCAGGGAGTACTTAAGCATGGATTTGCCAACTGGGAAACAATTCTTAAGGACCCAAATTTGCCTTTTATTCGACTTATAGGCGAAAACTCTCCTCTTGCTTCAACTCCAGTCTCTGGTCTCAAGGGAAGTGTCAAATTATCAAATTCCAGTTCAAAAACTCTCTCTCCCATGGAAATTACGAAAGATTCTCCGAGTTCGGCGGATATTGATCCTATGGGATTTGGTACAAAAGCAAGTGATTGGGAAGATGAGGAGAATGGGGAAAAGAGTTTAGAAGGAGAGGAAAAGGGTGGGAGAAGAGGGGAAGAGAGAGTCGGAAAGGGAGGGGGAGAAGGAGAGGGAGGAGGAGGGGGAGTACTTCTAGCTTTACCGTCAAAAGTACTCGTTCGACGCCTCAAGTATATGGAGAAGATGTTGAGAAGACATATGGTGAAGGTAAAATCTTTTCATCTTTCTGTTTTTTACTGGTTTTTTCTATCGCATTTTGGAAAATAGATGTTATTTGGGTTGAGCCCTGTTGCAGGTAAATCTTCTTTTCTTTTCCCCTTACTTTGTTGTCTTTTTTGTACTATCCTGCCTCTGTATTTTTGAGCTGGAAACTGAAACTGAAACTTCCTCCGGATTATGTAATCCTTTTATGCGTGTTTTTTGTTTTTTTTGTGGAAATTAGTCGAAACGAGGAGTGAAAAATAAGAGAGTCGAAAACGAATCTCTTTTTACGAATTCTCGATCGTCAGGACATCATGAGCTGCCTAAAGAGAAAGATACAAAAACACCAAAAGACGAATCAGATGCCGCCAAGTGGCAGACAGAAGAATCTGCCACCTGTCGAGAAGAGGGAGAGGACACAAGAGAGGAGAGGATACCCAAAAAGTATAAATATTGCAAAGCAATTGAAGTTCCTAGAGATGGACAGGGAAAACCAATCCTTCCTTTGATACTTACAGAGCGACTTCAATTAGTAAATTTGGTGAGTTTGAGACTTTCCCGATTATCTTTAGAGTTTGAAGGTTGTGTAAGAAAAACTACACAGTTGTCACATAAACTTGTCAATTTTTCTCATAAATTGCACATGAAATTAGAACAAAACTTGCACACAAATGTCATACAAGGTTTGAATGTTTTCATGCAAATAACATATGCTAGACCAAATGTTCAAAACAAATGTCACATAAAGCTCTACAGAAACTTTCACCAAAATGTCAATTAAAGCCAGATTTCACATCAATGTCATGAAGCTATATAATGATACAATTCCACACAAATCTCATGTACATTTCAGTAATTTTCCATGTAATTGTCACACAAAGCTAGGCCACCCTTTTCTCACAAATGACACGTGTTTATAGTTTTCTAAGATTTTTGAAGTTTTGAGTTTTGTCACATGAAGGTTGTGTACAAATTTCGTGCTGACGTTTCTTGAAGTTTGTATGGAATTGTCACCGATGTCACGTAGCACTTAAACATATAACCGTATTCACAGGTGTCACAAATGTTGTGTAAAGATTGTATGCATTATCACACAGTTGTCTCAAAATTCGTAAAATTCTCTCTTCCCCTCCCTCTCCCTCTCTCTCTCTGCCTCCCTCTCCCTCTCCGCCTCCCTCTCCCTCTCTTCTCCCAGGGCCAAATAGTTACGGACCGTCCAGGCTGGCATACCGAACGCCATATTTTTCCTGCGGGTTTCACAACAGTCCGAGAACAAGCTTCTCTCTCAGTGGTCAATCAGAGGATGAAGTACACGTGTACTATTTTGGACATGGGAGGAGGAGGAGGAGGAGGGGGGGGAGGAGGACCAGTTTTTAGAGTGGTTCCTCATGACGCCCCTCAAATGATGGTCGAGAGAGATTCGGCATCGGGGGCTTGGGTCGCAATTTGCACGATTATTAATCGGTTGAGAGGGATCGAAAGAGATAAGGTGAGGAGAGAGGAGAGAGCGGGGAGACATGAGAGGGTTTTGGGGTCTGGAGGTCTTTGGGGGTTTGTTTTGGTTCTGAGCTTCCTTTCTTTTTTCATTTTTTTTTTCTTTTTCCGTTGTTTTTCTTAAAGCGGTTGTGTTTTTTTCTTTTTTTGCGTCGTGTTTAATTTTCGGAATCGGACTAGGGACTTTTTTCCACAACTTGAGTTTTTTTTTTTCCTTTTACACCCTCTATCATTTTATGTCAGGTATATGTACGAGTTGGAAATATGTTTATCAATGTACTGCAGCTTTTTATTCACAAAGTGTGTACTTTATGTTGTTTTATGTAGCGATGTTTAAGAAGATTTGTGAATTCTTATCATCATTAGTGTAACTTTATTAACAAGTTTATGTTTGTATGGCATTCTACAAGATTCTTTGTATAATTCTTATACTATTACAGTTATCTTCTTTCTTTTGTATAATTCTCATACTAATACAATTCTCTTATACAATCTCAGTGTCTGTCTAATATTTACAGTTGGTGTAATATATGGATCTTATATAATATATAATATAAATTTGGATCACACTAACATCTTTAAAATGTTAATCATAAAGTATAGAGTATGCATTTTCGTGTATTCACTAATTTCTCCACTAATCTTGTGTGTCCCATTCTCCACTTGTTCCCGTGTTCTCTTTTCTCCACTAATTTTCTGTGTTATCTTTTCGCCACTAATTTCCGTCTAATTTTCCTCCACTAATTTTGTGTACCTTTTCTCCAATGATTTCTCAGATTGCAATCAACGGAACGGAAATGTTTGGTCTCTCTAATCCGGTCGTTTGTCGTCTTATTCAAGAGCTCCCAAATGCCGGAAACTGCCCCAATTTCCGTCCAGAACTCTCATTTTCCAGGTTTGAAAAGGCTTTTCACTCTCCTTCTTTAGGACAAGGAGGAGGAGGGACACCCATTGTTTCTAACACACCCACGAAAGTCGAAACAAGTCCAGTAGAAGCCATGGCTCCAGAGTCACCACCTACCTCTCCTCCTCCCACGACTCTCTCTCCTCCTCATGGCCCTCCCTCTCCTAGTGGATCTGTCTCTCCTCCTCGTGGGTCTCTCTCTCCTCGTCACGGTTCTCTCTCTCCTCATAGGTCTATCTCAGATGCCCAAAATGACCAAGGAGAAAATTTGACAAATAGTGAACAAAATAGTGATGAGGAAATGGACCTAAAAACTGGTGAAGGTGAAGACGTTGTAGAAGGAGAAGGAGAGGGAGAGGAAGGAGAAGAGAGAGAAGAAAACGAAGACGGACAGGAAGGAGAAGAAGGAAATGAAATGGAAAGAAGTGCTGGTGGGCAGAGCCAATGGTGGGGAGAGGGAGAGAGTGAGAGAGGGAGGACAGAGGGAGAGAACGGAAGACGAGTCATAGAGTTGGATATAAACGCGGCTCCGGAAGAAATGGAGGAGGATGAGGGAGGAGGGAGTGATAGTGAGGATGGATTACTTGGGGGTGCAGGGAGAGAAAAAGTGATAGGAGGATTTGATTTAAATGCGGAGGCAGAGGGATATGGGAGTGAAGGGAGTCCTACCACTCTATTACCGGTAGGACAAGGACATGTGGGAGGAGGATTTGAGTTTTGGCATGGAATGGGAGGGAATTCGGGGGAGAGAGGAGAATTCAGGGAGGGAGAGAAGGGAGATGGAGGAGAGAGTGGCGAAGAGGAGAGGGATTAGAAGCGATTGTTACAAACGAGAGTTAGAAACGATAGCTAGAATCGGGTTTTACGGGGTTAGATATTGTTGATTTCTGTCATCTTATTGTTTGTACGTAGTATTTGTTCTTTTTGTTTTTTTTAGTTTTTTGGTTTTTTTTTCCGTCAAATTTATCGATTTTTTGTCTCGTTGATCCTAGTTTCGATGTTTGTTTGTTTGTCGGTAAAGTATTAGTAGTTTTGAGTAAGAGATTGTGATTGAGTCTTTTAACATCAACAAATGGTGTTTAAATAAGTAAATTAAATGGTGTTTCTTACATGGGAAACATAAAATGCCTCTTTTAAATTTGTTGTAGGCCAAACATCACTTGATGCCTCTCATCACATTGTGATGTAAAAACCACAAAGTATGTCCGGTCATTACTTGAAGCAAATAATGGTATGGTCGGAAAAATAGTCCGGTACATTTACCATTCTAAGTTGTGCCGGAAATATTTTTTTGCATCACTTGTCACAATTTTGGACCCTTTGTTACGCACTTGTAATACTTTTCACTATTTAACTTCCAGCGATGATTCTTTTTTTTTTATGGGAATGCGATTCTCGTACATCACTTTTGACTACATTTAGTGTGCATCATTTTACCATGTTTACCGCAGAGAGTAGGAGACGATCTATTTAGGGTTTATATGGCTTCGATTTCTCCCTTTGGAAAGCCTATAAAGGCTCGATATAATGATTTTTCTCCCTCTCTTTCTACTCGTCGTTGTTTAGGAAGATACTTTTTGAAGAGTATCGAGAGGATTTTTGGTCTTCTTCTCCAGAATCTTTCAAAAAACAAGAAAAAACATTAAATAAATAGTTTGCTCTCTAAATCACTAAAATCAAGCTGTTAGTATTTTTCCCAAGTATTTTATTTTGTACATGAAACCAAAAAACAGAAAGCAAAAAGCAAGAGAAGTTTGTTTGTAAATCACAAACTACAATAAATCTTACGATGGGTTTTTTACAATTTTTTGGAAAAAAAAAAAATTGACGACGATGACCATATGTTTTTTTTTTTTTTTGTGGAGGATCCTGGTCACAGGGAGAGTAGGATTTGGGGTTGGAGGGAAGGGAAAGGAAGGGAAGAGGTGAGGAAGGAGAGGAGACAGCGAGCTTTGAAAGCGAGGGGGTATTATGCTTCCTGTTTTTAAAAACAAAACTTGAACAAGATCCGAAAAAGGTTTTCTCTAGAGGTTTTCTCTAAAGGTTTTCTCTATATGTTTATAAATGAATGGCTACTTTTTATTATTATTATTATTATTATTATTATTCTTTGCATGTTAATTATCTTATTTGAATTTTTGAGCTGGATATTCTCTTAAGGGTACAAATCGGTTTCTTTAAAAATTTTATGTTTGTGATTTTCTTAATTGACAGGTTTTTGGATTTTTCAGGATGAAAATAAGAGGTGATTATTAGTTTATTGATTTCCTTCTACTTAGTCTCATTAGTGTGGAAATTTATGTTTTAGATTTTGCTATAACTTAGTTTTAGTGTAGTTTTTATGGATGTTTTCTATCCACACTAGTAATGGTGTGAAATTGTGGGTGGAAAAAGTTTTAAAATTAAACTATTTGCTTGAATCCACACTAATAATGGGATTTAAAAATTGTGGTAAAATTTCAAACTGTTGTTTTTATACTTTTTTTCAAAACCGTATAATTAAACAAGTGAATTCTGTGAAAAAGTTTCAAAATTGTACTAATTTACTTCTCTCTGGATTCGATAACTTGTACTAGTATTCTTTTCCGAATAAAAGAAACAAAAGAATACTGTGAATACTGTGTTGGTTTTGCGTTTTTCCCTTTTTTTTCCTTTTTTCAAAAATCTGTTTTTTAGGTACTTTGTGAATGTACGGAATTGCACTGTATCCATGTGGAAATGTACCTTGTCAAAAAGAAAGTTGACGGTTGATAGCCTTCTATCTTATTATAGCTGTTAACATAGTGAAATTGGTGGATTTAGTGACAAGTGATTACAGTCAAATTAACACATTTGAAAACATTGGTGACGTTTGTGAATTTGGGAATTTTAGAAATTTTCGGTTTTGTGAATTTAGTGAAATTTTTGAGTTCGATGAATTTGTTGAATTTGGAGAAATTTGAGAATGTCATACAAGAATTTCACTTTTCAGTATTAAAGCAAATGACAACACTTTGTACAAAACGTACATATTTATGTAACATTAGTTCATTATAAACAGTATTTTTAACAGTACGTAAGTAAAACTCCAGTTTGTAATCCTATCGATGAGATAAAAAAGTCACGTGACGATTGTCACATTTTGGAAAGAAACCAATTTGCCTTATGTCTAGTGATTTATAGTAATAGCTTTGGACTAATAGTTTCTGACCGAAAAAACACCTCATTTTTCCGGACTTAATCAAAATATTGTTAATTGTTCAATGACAAAAAAGATGATACAATGATAAAGTCGTCTACGGTAAGAAAATTTTCTATAATGGAGTGGAGTTTAAATTTCAATAGGAAAAAAAGGAAAAAGATGGTGGGCATCAGGTTCTAGTAAGGAAATGGAAAGAGAGATGGAAAGGGAAGGAATGAAAGGAGGGAAAGGGGTAGGAAGAGAGAGCTAGGATCAAACGGGAGGCAAAGGGGAGGGGGAGAGTGTGAGGGGTAGAGAGAGGAGAAAAGAGTGAGAAACTTCGAAATAAATAAAAAGAGATTATACCGCGAATTGAGCAATCCCAAAAACAAGAAATCCCAAAACAAAATTGCACAAATAACAAAATTATATAAATTCCGAAAACATCACTTTACAAAGATCTACAACAAAAATCGTCCACTTACCCTCTACAACCACTTCCAAAGCCTCTCCCTCAAACCCCTCCCTTCCCTCCCCTCCCTTCCTCTCTTCCAAACTCCCCTCTAAATATCCTTACAAATATACCAAAATCCTTAGAAAAACTTACACTACATACAAGAAATACAAGAAAAAACACTTGTTCTAAGCAAAATCGAATGCCGGAAACCCAAAATCTAAACTTTGGGAAAATAAGACTTGGGAAAATAGGACTGGAAAATTAAGACTGTGAAAGTTTTTTCCACGAGGGGCGAGAAGAAATTTTCTCCCACCACTTGTTCACATTGGGACGTGACGTGATAAGATCGGAATGTCCCGCAGGCCACAAGAGTTGGGTGTACGGAAGATGGGACAAATCCGCCAAACTGAAAAAGTCGCCGGCTAAGTACTCATTCTTTGCCAAATGGGCTTCGTAGATATCCAATACTTTCTTTGCCTGAAAAACAATATGATTCAATCAAAAAATTCAATCAAAAAATAATGAATAATAGTTTTTATATAAATAATGTTGATTTTATAAATAATGTTTGCATCATTCTCATGGGTGTAACTAAACAAAATTAGACTGAATATAGTACAATTTCAAAGATATCATGAGAGTATAGTACAAGTGATTGACGTCCAGACTATCGTTGAGGGTGCAACACTTTTGTGGGTAGTGAATTAGTATATTAAGCAGTCAAAATCATTTTAGTACATAAATATATAATATTCTCACCACTATTTGTGTGATTGATGTTATTTTTATTTTCGTGTCAATTGTAATACATGTCACAAGACGTCGTACAATACCAAATAAGGTACATTAATGTATTAAATAAGAATAAAGACCTCATCCACTCTTAATTGAATTGCAAATTCACGAGTAGGTCGATTGTTAACCCACACTAAATCTGATATGATTGATGTTATTTTCATTTTCGTGTCAATTGTAATACATGTCACAAGACGTCGTACAATACCAAATAAGGTGCATTAACGTATTACATAAGAATAAAGACCTCATCCACTCTTAATTTGAATTGCAAATTCACGAGTAGGTCAACATTGTTAACCCACACTAAATCTGATATGACTTTACAATTTTTGGGAACTCCCAGTTTGACTCATGCTTACTACCAAAGTTCATCAAAATCATGAATTCGAAATTAGAGTGGACCACATTAACACTAACAAATTGTGTGAAAACAAGACATTGCTAGGACACAACATAGTTCAAATAATCAAGAGGACATGAATGAAAGAGATTGCAATCACATAAAAATCATTGGGAGGTCAACGAGAAGTAGACAAAGACAGTTTGCTTTCTATTTGTCTCTCTCTCCCTCTCCCTCTCCCCCTCCCCCTCTCTCTCTCTCCCTCTCTCACTTCCTTATTCTCTTCCTCTCTCTCTCCCTCGCTCTTCCCCATTCCTTCCTCTCTCTCCCTCTCTCACCTTTTCCACAAACTCGGCAACTTTCTCCTCATCAGTGGTCCCTCCAAACATCGGAGCAAACACCTTTTGGGCCACAATTCCTGTGCACAAAAAGCAGTGTTGATAAGTGAGAGGCTGCATAGAAAAAAAAAAAATGGCAAAATGGACATGGTGGTAAACAGTGTGGCATCGAAAAGAATATTTTTTCAGAGTGACAATGTGGTACAAATGGGAGAAAACCTTACCTGAAATAGGACCGTTATAGTTATTGGATTCCACTTCCAGCCACTGGTTCACCGCAGCCTTTTCCTGAAAAAAAAAAAAAAAAAAACACATTTTTTGCACTAAATTAGAGACAAAGGGTTAAATTTTAGTCCCTACATTGCAACCTATGTGGCTTAATTCCGGAATCTTTATCCACTTTTTTAATTTGACAAAAAAAAAAGCGGGATTTGATATCCTCAAAATCCTCAAAGGGATATCAAAAAATTAATTAGCTTCCCATATAACCGTGCAAAAACAAAAACGAAAAAAGACAAAACTAAAATTAGGAAACAGTTTTGGCTTCACCATATTATGGCGCGTAATTTTCCAAATTAGAACCTATAAAATATTGCCAAGAGGGGATTTTGTCACATTATATTATCGGTAATGATTGCTCTCATAACAAAAAAAACAGCGTTGACTAGAGTTGACTAACCTTAGGAGTGGTTCCCAGGAGCTCTGTCCCTTGTCCCGCGAACTTTCCCGCAACGTAACGGGCAATGGCGCGAGATTCTGGGGGAGGAGGGAGGGAAGGCGGGAGAAGAGAGAGAGAGGGAGAGGGAGGGGGGGGGGGAGGGAGAGGGAGGGAGAGGGAGAGGGAGGGGACGGAGAGGGAGAGAGAGCAAGAGAGCGCAAAAGAGAGAGAGAGAGAGGAAATATAAATTTTAGAACTATTCATAAAAGGAAAACAAATCAAATAGCTGGTGGTAAGGTCTGAAAACAAAAAAAGAAACAGAAACGGAAACGGAAACGGAAACAGGAAGGGAAACAAACAGAAACAGAGATGGAAACAGAAAACGGAACAGTGACATGGAACTGCATTGCGGTCAGCAAAACTTACCAAAAATGCTGATGTCACCATCCTCGAGGACGGGAATCTGGCCGAAGGGCTGCACAAAAGAGTGGAGGGGAAATCCAGAATTGAGACGAGAGAAAGAGAGAGAGAGGGAGAGAGAGAGAGAGAGAGAGAGAGAGAGAGAGAGAGAGAGAGAGAGAGAGAGAGAGAGAGAGAGAGAGAGAGAGAGAGAAGAAGAAGGGAAAAGAGAAAAAAAAGTTGCCTGGGCGAGAAATAATGAACAAAAGGGAAATAGCGAGAGAAGGAGAAAGAGAGAGGGAGAGGGGGAGGTCCGTACCTGCTTCTCCAGGAAAGGTGCCTGCTTGTGTTCTCCCTTCGCCAAATCTATCGTCTTGAGGGTGTAGTCCTGCACACCCGGCAATGCCACGTCAGCTTATTATGTTCTTTCAACAATGCCACGTCAGCAAATTCAGCACATTTCAATTTTACCAATGGCACATCAGCATTGTTCATTGTGGCACCAATGCCACGTCATCAAAAATCATTCTTCCATCAATGCCACGTCAGCATTCAACTCACTGCCTCCTTCTCCAAAATGGTGGTGGCCACGCGCTTGGTGCAGGTGGAGAATGCCAATCCGTACAGAGTGAGAGCCATGGTGGAGAGAGAGAGAGAGAGAGAGAGTCTGAGAGAGAAAAGGAGAGGAAGAGACAAAATAAGAAGGGAAGACTAACAGAAGATAGGTAACAGGTAAGGAAGTTGAAAACCCACAAAATGTTTTAGTAAGATTTGTTTTTTTTCTCTCTCTCTCTCTCTGTGGAGGTATCTATATGGTATAGGAGGAGGGAGGAGAGATAGGCTTCCAGAAGAGTGAGTAGTTTCGAGGAAACTCAAGCGGAAGTTTCGTCGAAGTTAGTCCGGAAACATCTTTTGTACCATTGGAAGTTACTTCCGTACAGATTTTGGACTTGAACGATAAAGTACAGAATGTCGGTGTTGATCGTTTGGTACTTTGGGTGTCATTTGTCACGTCAGATCATGTTTCGCACGTGTCATCGATTATTACGGAAGGTAATACGGTTCCGATTTGCGAGCGGATTATCGGAAGGTCGTACGATCGTTTAGATTTCTGATCCGGAGCAGAATGTCGGTGTTGGCTATTTCTCCGCCATTGGCCGCACCACTGATTGTTTTCCACGTGTCGAGTATCTAAAGGAAGGAATATACGGCCCCGGTACAGTACCCAACTTTGACGTTCGCAAGCAATTGTTTTCGACTTTTGGATTTATGCAGAAAAATAGTAAAAGTACCGTACGGAACCAATTACAAGCAATACAGAATCTGTACAAAACACAGATAGACCCAATCTGTGTACAAAAAACTCGAACGGCCATATAATACGGAAACTGTCCTTTCCGCACTCTTAAAATTACATACAGCCATTCAGGTTAACATTTTGTACGACCTTTCTGTATTACCGTACAGTAACTGGTACGGCGATGTTGGCAAGCCCCGTCGTATCCGGTGCACGTCGTCAGCTTTCTACTTTGTATACTAAAAGATCGCCATATCGTCATATCACCGATTTAACGAATGCTTTGGCCAGAGGTCGCAATCGGGTACCCGAATCCGTACCCGATCCGTACCCTATCCGTACACGGATAGTCGCGTCGGATCCGGAACGGATTCCGGTGCCAAATTTTGGGAGCCGGCCGGATTCGGCCGAGTGATTCAAATACAAAAAAAAAAAACGTGTACGGCGAGGTTCGGGTACCCGATTGGCAGAGGTCACAATCGGGTACCCTACTCCGTACCTGATCCGTACCCGGCCGGCCGCATCGGATCCGGAACAAATTCTGGTAACAGCCGGATTTGGCCGGGTGATTCAAAAACAAAAAGTAAATAAAATCGGGTACAGCTTTGACTGAAAATCGAGGACTACTTTGAAAAAGTGACTACATTTAGTATGCATCATTTTACCATGTTTACAGCGGAGAGTAGAAGACGATCCATTTAGGGTTTATATAGCTTCGATTTCTCCCTTTTCTCGAAAGCTTATAAAGGCACATTATAATGATTTTTCGTGTGTGGACGAAGAAAAATCTTTCCGCCGTTGGCGGTTTATTCCAATCATGTAGCACTTCTATACATGATCTATTTCTTACCCGAAGATTCGCCCATGATTGTTAGGTGGCTCTTAAAAATCACTTTGGAAAGAGCCTCCAAAATACAAGACAACACATTTACACCGATTATACATCTTTCAAAGTGAAACTAAATGAATCTATCAATGAGGCCGCAAAAAGATCTAATATTATTATTGAGCAACACGTAAATATCGGAAAATTTATCGAAAAAAATGATAAGGCATTAGTATTCACCCATGCTTTATCATAAAAAATGATCGTTTGAGGGATATTCTTTTATAGAGGGATTCGAATACTTTGGACTCGATCATCACATTCTTTAAATCAACCGAGGCGAACCGTCCAAGCGCTTTGAGGGGATCTCAACCGACCGGATCTCTCAATGCCGCGTCATAAAAAACGCCCGTTTTAAATTATTTTCGATGAAGAGGAGGGAAAAGAGGGGGAAATCCAAGGGGAAGAGGGGGAAGAGGATAAGAAAGGGAAGAGAAACCTCCTTCCCAGCCCGAATATTCAAATCTGACCAATATTGCCTGCTTTCAGTGCGGCAACCTTGATCACATGGCGTCTTCTTGCCCGGATAAGAAGCACCAATGCCATTTTTGAGGGAAATAGGGCCATGTAAGCCCCCAATGTTATTCGAAGGCCGAAAATGGAGGCGGCGGCGATAGAGGAGACAGCAGCATCCGGAATGGTGGCCGCGGCGGCGGTCGTCTTAGCGGCCGCGGTGGTCGTGGAGGCCGCTATGGTAGAGAGGAGGACATTTTATGGGCGACAATATTTTTGAAAGAGGAGAAGGCGAGCAAATTTTTTCGGCCCTTAACTTTTCACTTGACATTTTAGCAAGATTGTGCCACAAGAAAAAAAAATGGATTATTGATTCCGGCGCGTCTCACCACGTATGTACGAGACGCGTCGCTTTTTGACGAGATGCGTCAACTCACGGTCCCCAAACGAATCACAGTCGTAGGTGGACAAATGATTTTGATCAGTACAGTGGGTACTGTACGTTGAGATGTACGTTGAGATTTACCAACTTTAGACACACGTGGCATGGAAAAAGTGACGCAAACTCAACTAACAAATGTTTTGTACTTACCTGAAGTTGAGTGTACCCTCCCTGTGTACCACAGATTCAACGAGCGGGCGTCAGCGTACTTGCGTATGGCGACTACACAATAAAAATTGTACGATCTGATGGTGTACTAATAGGTTAAGGAGAAGTCACGATTTTCATGCATAGTCGTCTTATATGGCGTCGACCAAAATTTCCCCCAATTCCGGTTGCATTATTTCTCAAGTCTCCGAATTGAAAGGCGAGTAAACTTTGTGGCACCACCGGATATGTCACACATCAAAAGGGAGTTTATGCCGGATGATTAAAAATGGGAGCGTAGGGGGATTAGATTTGGCTTGCGGGGAGAAAATTAACGGATGTAAGGGGTGTAGTAAAGGGAGACAAATCCGAAAGCCACATCCAGCTAAAGATCTGACGCATCGTTCAAAGCATCCGCTTAATCTAGTGTATCTAAATTCCTGTAGGGGGGTAAAAATGGAGACGATTGGTGGAAACAAATATATTATGGTGGTGGTGGATGACTTCTCTCGCTTCACATGGGTAATATTACTTAAACACAAATCTGAAGCATTTTTACGCTTTCAAGAGTGGCATGTGATGGTCGAAAGACAATGTGAGAGAAAACTAAAATCTATTAGATCGGATAATGGAGGGGAATTTCTTGTTTTTGATTCATATTGGAAATAGTGGGAAATTTTTCACCAATATATCGCATCATACTCATCAAAATCCAATGGAGTGGTGGAAAGAATGAACCGTACTTTTGGAGAAATGGTACCATAGATGGTACACGGATTTGGAAGAAGGATTAATTTATGGGGCGATGCAATTTTGACGGCAAATTAAATTTGCAATCGGAGGATTACATTGGTTTCAGGTGATAAAACTCCGTACGAATTGTAATAACGCCAAAAATCTACTATTCACCGCATTCGGATTTTGGGATGTCGTGCATCAGTTTTCATTCAAGCATAAAAAAGAAAGCGAAAATTTGCATCGAGGGGTTGGAGTGGTTATTTTGTGGAGTATTGCTCTAAAAGGAATCTTTATCGAGTTTATGATACGATTCAAAATGACATCGAGGAATTGAGCAATGTGGATTTTCACGAGGATTTATTATCCACGATTTCTCGATCATCTAAGCGACCTTTTAATCTTGAATTTCATGAGGAGTTTCACATTGGGGATTTGAATGACATTGAGGGTTTGGATTCGGAAGTTTAGCCGAAATCCACCTCCAATGTTAAGACGGGGAAAGGCAAAATTGTGGAAAATGTAAATTTTGGTTGGTGGGGATTCACAAAGCAAGAATTCCTGAATGTCTTTGGACAGGAGGAAATCTTCGTTTTTTTAATCGAGTGAACTGAATATCATTGAGGAGGAACCGGCAAACGAGGTGAAAGAAATTGAGCCGAGGAGGGGTATGTGGGAAAATAGGGGAAGGAAACGGCTCGTCTTTCTTTTGATGGTAAGGGAAATGTGGAGAATTCGTATTATTTTATTTCGGCGGAGAGGGAGGATAATTTTATTTTCAATCAATCAATATGTGATAATAAAATGGGCGATTCAGAATCGTATGTGGAAGCACAAAAATCATGCGATTGGGAGAAGCATTAGAAACCGGCATGGGAGCGAGAACTTCAATCTATTATCAACAACCATATGTTTGAGGAGGTAAGCCTACCGGAGGGTAAAAGGGCTATTGATGCGAAGTGGATTTTTAAAACCAAAACTGGTGCATCGGGGGAAGTAGTAAAACATAAGGCTCGGCTAGTTTGCAAGGGCTTTCAACAAAAGGAGGGGATAGATTATACAGAGACATATACACCGGTTGTTAAGTTCGATTCATTAAGGATGATCATTGCTATTGCCGCTGCCGGCAAAAAGCACATTCACCAAATGGACAAAGAGACGGCGTTCTTAAATGGTGATTTAGAGGAGGACGTTTATATGAAAGTTCCAGAGGGAGTAGTGTCGAAGGAGGGGAAGGTATGGCGGCTACAAAAGTCCTTGTACGGCCTAAAACAGGCACCGCGAACTTGGTATTTACGATTACACAAGGTCTTTACCGAATTTGGATTCGTCCAACAGTTTCAGACTCTAAAGTTTACGTAAAAGGTGTGGGGGAAGATCAAATTATATTTTCCGTCTACGTGGATGATTTCTTGATGATATGTGACAAGTTGACGCGAATCGCGAAATTAAAGGAGTACCTACGTCTACATTTTAAAGTCACAGATTTGGGGGACGTACGATATATTCTTGGAGTGGAAGTTTTGAGGTACGATAATGATGATATTAAATTGTCGCAAGCGCAATATTGTAAAGCTGTACAAACAAAATTTGCTATGTTGGATTCTAAGCCGGTTTTGACACCACTAGATTCCAAACTTCAATATCGCAAATTTGAAGAACGTCAAAGGTGAGGGGGAGGATCAAATTATATTTTAAATCAACGTGGATAACATTTTGATGATATGTGACAAGTTGACACGAATCGCGGAATTGAAAGAGTACATACGTCTACATTTTAAAGTCATAGATTTGGGGGACGTACAATATATTTTTTGAGTGGAAGTTTTAAGGTACGATAACGGTGATATTAAATTGTCACAATCGCACTATTGTAAAGAAGTATTAATAAAAGTTGATATGTTGGATTCTAAGTCGGTTTTGACACCACTAGATTCCAAACTTCAATATCGCAAATTTGAAGAGGAGGAAACAGTCCACGTGCCCTATCGTGAGGCCGTTGGGAGTTTGATGTATTTGAGTGTGGCCACACGACCGGATATCTCAGCCGCAGTTTTTCTTGTGAGCCGATTTTGTCAAGCTCCTTAGAAGATTCATTGGGAGGCCGTGAAGTGGATATTGCGTTACCATACACGTACAGTCGAGATTGGTTTGTTTTTTCGATATGCACGGCATCTTTAGAGTGCGTGGGATATTGTGACACAGATTGGGGGTGGCGACTTCGACACAGGAAAATCAACGTCTGGTTATGCTTTTGTCTTTTCCAGCGGGAAAATTTCATGGAGTTTACGACTTCAGCCAACTGTCGCATTAATTTCAACCGAAACGGAGTATATGGCGGCATGTCACCCTTCTAGAGCATCGATTTGGATCACAGAGTTACGTGGAGAATTGGGAATTTCTATTGGCTATCTAAAAATGTTTTATGACAGTATGAGTTCAATGGCGTTGGTTAAAAATCTTGTCTTTCACAAAAGGACAAATCATATATGAATTCCGTAGCATTTTGTGTGCGATTTGGTTAATGCGGAGGAGGTTGAATTTTGTACGTTTCAACGTTGGAGGAAGTCGTGGATATGTTCACGAAAGCTGCGGCTCATGATGTATTATTGAGAGGGAGACCTAAATTAGGTTTGCTGTAATGATTACAACTTTGAGAGGGGGATTGTTAGGTTCAATGTTGTAATCGGCAGTCGCGATCTGACGGTGGCCGGCTAGTTAGTCGTTTCGTTAAAGTGTGTGGTCTTGGTTAGTTTGGAGTCATTATGTTTTGTTGTACGTTTGGTAGATTCCTGGTCTCGCGTAGATTCGGTTTTGGGATGACTAGGTTAAATTGTCATTTGGTGTGTACGGGTTGGTTTGTACGGGTGCATTTGTGGTGTACGGTGCTATTTGGTGTGTACTCTTTGTGTACGTTTGACTAGTACATTTTTGGTACGATGTAGTTTCGCGTATAGACGCGATTTGATTGGTAGGCTCTTCGTGCCCACTTTATGTTTGGTTTGATTTTCAGTTTGAAGTAGTGACATTACGGTTGGTATTCTATATGGAGGGAGAGGGGAACTTAATCTTTCATGGGAGAAAAAGTGTATGGAATATATTGGCTTCCGTGGGTAACTCTCTCATCTATGACTTTTGTAAATGCTTCCGCTGTTATCTTGCACTCTGATTTTGTGTAAGATCCTTTCACCTAAGAGGCTAAGACAAATGCAAAATCGAAATAAAATAACCGAGTAAATTATTGTAAAGTAAGTCCCCGTCTCTGTGTTATTACTGTTATCTTCACCGTTCTGCACCGTTACTGACAACATCACTGTCAGTGTCACCATGACCATCCATCACTGAAGAACATACCTTGTCGTATGTGATTCGTGTCCGGGATGGATGTCCAACGAGATCCCAAAATTGACGTGGAGATATTGAAGTTTGTTCTACACTATTGAAAAGGCGAGTAAGCCACGCAAGAACAATCAATGTTGCAAAAAGAGGGAGGGGAGGAGGGGAAAGGAGGGAGGTAAAGAGAGGGAAAGAGGGAGAGAAAGGGAGAGAGAGAGGGAAAGAGAGAGGGAGAGAGAGAGCCAGAGAGAGGGAGAGAGAGGGAGAGAGGAAGAGGGAGTGAGAGAGGGAGAGAGAGGGAGAAAGAGAGAGGGAAGGAGAGAGTGGGAGAGATGGAGAGAGAGGGAAAGAGAGAGAGATAGAGGGAGGGAGAGGGAGATTCACACACTCCTCCTCACTGTCGACAAATGGCAGAGAATATTTTGAATTTTGTTGTTCACTTTGAATAATTAATTGAAGATTCTTTGAATTCTTTGCATAATTCTTTGAAAACGAAATTTCTTTGAAATAATTCTCTCTGAATCCAAAGAATTAAACTGAAAAGGCAACAATAGAGTGGTGTAAGGACTATCAACTAAACACTCATATACCGACGAGACATTCTTGTATCTAAAGTAGTGACCATCAGCGACGAAGTAGTTTCGTCGCTAGACATTTGAAGTAACGTGCAAGTTGTTTGGTTGTTTCGTTTTGCGACGTAGTAGTTTTGTTGCTAGATATTTGAAGTGATGTGTAAATTGCCCGTTCTTTTCGTTTCACTTAAATTTTAGATGCACCGTGTAGATCAAGTTGGTTAGTGGTTTACTTTTTTTGTTGGTCAATTAGTTCAGGGCTGCTACCCATTGTCGATCGCATTGTCTTCCGACGTGTCCCAACGTAGACTATTAATCATTCCTAGTCGTGTACACGTATATATTTATTAAGACTTAATAATTGGATTATCTTTATGGAGGTGTAGTTTACTTTGCAGTCGTTGAAAGATCAAAGAGTAAAGACGTTGTTTTTAATATATTGAATTACAAAGGAAATCATTCTTTGTTAAGTATTTCTTATGCAATTTTGTTGTCGTGTTAACTTTCAAATTTTATCGGAGCGGGTAACTCGCAACTTGTGCTAGTATGGTGAAGAAAGGGAAATTCCTGGTTGAACCTAGTGGAGGAGTTATTGGGGAAGGAGTTACGCGGACACAGTATGATGAGTTTGACGAAGGGGGGGAGAAAAATGTGAAGATGGACGAGGAAATATTTGAATGCTTTCAAGAGTTACTCAAAACACAAAGAGATGATAGCAACGGAGGAGGCAGTGGTGATTCTCAAACTCAAACAAAACAAAGAAAAAGAAGAAAGGGAAATCTAAACTTTATGAGGAGGAAGAGGAGGAGAGTGAAGATGATGATCTTAATGTGTTCAATTATATCATCGTCTTATTAGATTCTAACTATGCAAATTGGAAGAGATACATTCGAGGAGAATTCACACCGAAAAAACTTTGGGACATCGTGATTGGGGAAGAGACACAATCGGATCCTTCCGTGGATCCGGCTGTGGCAAAGAAGTGGGAAAAAAAAGATATGGCGGCTTCCACCGCACTAATACAAAATTGTGCCGGTTTTAGGCATAAACATCTTCTAACTCATGATACGGCTCATGATTAGTAGACCGCTTTGCAAAATGCGTTCGAAAAAGGGTTTGAGGCAAATGAAAAATATCTCTTTGAGAAATATATTTGGTTTAGAATGAAGGAGAATGAGTCCATTGATGATGGATTCAAAAGGTTGAATTTCATCATTGAGCAACTTAACTCACTCAATAACTTCCCTGCAGAAAAAGAGAGGTTGTTTGTTTTCATGAGGAGTCTTCTAAGCAAGTTTTCGGTGGCGAAAGAGGTCATCAAGGGGCGATAAAAATTAACAATGGCTTACATCATCAACAACTTAAACAATACGAAGAAGGATAAAGCAACATCGAAAGAGAAAAACAATGGATCATCCTATCCGAGCTATCAAGAGGAGGATAACGGAGGAGCCTACAACTTTAGGGGATTTAGGGGGAGAGGAGGTGGACCTCTTGGACGAGGAGGCAGGTCACAGGGCCTTGGTAGAGGATCGCGTCAATGTGATACCTCTCAGATAACATGTTACAATTGTAACGAGACTAGGCATGGTTCATTGAATACCTAGACAAAAGCAAACAATGTAACATTTGTCAAAAATATAGAAACACTAGTTGCGGTTGTTATCACAATAAGGGAAACAATTACGGAGGGGGATAATTTAGAGGCGAAGGACGTGGAGGAAATAGCTCATCAGGTAGAGGGGATTCTGTTGGGGATGGGCCAATGGGACAAGATCTGGGCCAATGGGACAAGATCAGGAATTCTTCGTTTCACTTAGGAATGAATCACATGAAAAGAAAGAGGATGTATTACTTCACACACGAGGCTAGGAACGTAAAGGCAAATTTAACATCTAGATCATACACTCAAGTGCCACACATCACATGTGTTTGGATCTTAGACTATTTAATGACATTAGAAAACTCATTGTACCAAAATTCATCACAGTGGCTAACGATTCGATGATGGTTATTAATACTGTGGGAACATTATTGTTAGATCTACAGACATTGGATAACGAAAGGACAACTAGAGTCAATAGAGTATGTTCTAACAATGTGCTTTACAATCTAGGAGGATGCATCAATCTCTTAAGTGTCCCACAATTTCAAAAGAAAGGTAGAAAGGCCACATGTGGATAACAAAAGGACAACTAGAGTCAATAGAGTATGTTCTGACAATGGTTATAACCAGGAGATTACTTTAAATGTCCCACAACTTCGGGTGGAAAGGCGGTTGTTTGAAGCATATAATATTTTATATTAAATAGTACGCTTTGTAGGGTGATTGGAGGAAAAATAGGTAGGGATGGGGTACCGCAGCGGTCGTTACTTTCACCTATGAATAATGTCCCACATCGAAAGAGAAAGATATTGAATGTGTAGGTTGCTCAAAATGGAAGAATAAAATAAATCCTCATTTGGTGAAAGATATTTAGCTTAAGGAAAATTCCCATTTAGACCTACTCCATGTAGATCTTTGTGAGGACATACATCTAGAAACTATTGGAAAAAATCAATACATTATAGTGATAGTTGATGATTTCAGGAGGAAGACATGGGTATATCTGTTAAAGGCTAAGCCACACGGATTAGAGACATTTAAAGAATTTGTGGTCATGGCTGAGAGGGAAAATGGGAGGCAAGTAAAGGCACTACAAACAGACTGTTGAGGTGAATTTCTTTCCTTCGCTAGATATTGCAAAGAGACGCGGATTAAGCAGCAGTTCATGGCTCCTTGTTGCCTAGAATCAAATGGAATTGCAAAGAGGAAGAATCAGACATTGGAAGAGATGGTGCGGGCCATGCTCCACATAACAAAACTCACATATTGTCTTTGGGGTGAATTAATAAGGGCGGCCAATCATGTGACCAACCGGAGAATCAGCTCGGCTTTGAGCAACAAAACACCGGAGGAAATTTAGAGTGGACAGGTGCATACTCAAAAACACTTAAAGATTTGGGGATGTGAGGCTATGGGGTATGTAAAGGAAAGAAATCGAGAGGGGAAGTTTGCGGCATGGTCATGGGAACAATACTTTGTGGAGTATAGTGAAAATTAAATGCATTATCAAATTTATAACCCCGCTACTAGAAAGGTTAAAGAGTCTAGAAATGTGGAGTTTAATGAAAACTTGGAATGGATGGTGAAATGAGCTAATGAGTCCAAACGGGCTCAAGATTACGAGGAGAAGAGTCATTGTGAGAAATTCACAAGAGAGGAGGAAAAAGATGAAGTTTTGATAGAGGTAGGGAGAAAGAAAAAGGTGTGATTTGTAGAGAAAACTTTAAAGAGAGTTTCGACACCTAAGCTCACCAAGAACAAATCACAAGGAGATAAAGTCAGTAGAGAATCACCTACTCGCACTAACAACGTGATATCAAAAGAGACACCCTTGAAGGAGGATGATAATAAGATTGAGAGAAGGGATGGCAGCGACACGATTTGGAACCAGTTACCAGAGGGCAATTTCCGAAATTAGAGAAGGAAGGTGCAGAAACCTTCCTCTTATGAAAGGCAATTACAGAAAATTTTCAGGTTGATACTCAATCATATTCAGAGGCTTGAGACTCAGATGGATGGGAGGAGAAGTGGAATAAACGTTTATAAAAGAGTTTAATTCTGTAAAAAAAATGGGTGAAGTAGAATTACCGATTGGTAAGAAGGCGATAGACTCAATGTGGGTTCATAAAACAAAGACGAGAGCCTCGGAAGAATAAGTATATAATATGAGTATAAGGCAAGGTTAGTATGTAAGGGCTTACAGCAAAAAAAAGGTATTGACTATTCAGAGACTTTTGATCATGTAGTTAAGTTTGATTCATTCCATGCAATTATAGCAATGGTATTAGCGGAAGGAATGCGCATCTTAAAGATGGATACAACGACTACCTTTTTAAATATTGAATAAGAGGAGGAGGTGTATATGCAAATTCGAGAAGGAATTCCTGGAAAAAATAGTAAAGTATGGAGGCTGTGGAAGGCTTTGTATGGTTTTTAATAGGCACCAAGAACATGGCACCATAAGCTTCACAAGGTTTTACTAACGTTCAAATTTAAGAGGCTAACTGCAGATTGTGGAGTGTGTATTCGGGGAGAAGGTTGGGACATGATAATTTTTAGTATATACGTAGATTACTTCATTTCCATCTCTCACAACTTGGATTTAAAAGTGAATTTAGAAAAACATTTTAGAATTACAAACTTATGGGATGCACAATATATAGTGGAAATTCATACACAAATGAGGAGGAACGAAGATATTAACTTAAGCTAAGAACAGTATGCAAAAGAGGTACTAGAAAGATTTGGGTTCTTAGATTGTAAGCCACTTGAAACTCCTCTTAATCCTCGTGAGAAGCTTTCTAACTTTGTTAAAAGTTTTGAGGCTCATGCTCCATATAGGGAGGCGGTCAGAAGCTTGATGTATTTGAGTGTCGGAACTAGGCCAGACATTAATGCTGCACTGAGTGTGGTAAGTCGGTATTGTAACATTCCGAATAAGATACATTGGGAGGTAGTGAAGAGAATGTTTAGATATTTGGCAGGAACACTTAGCCTTAGAAATGTTTATAAGAAAGTTGAGAGTTTGAGTTGTTATGGATATTGTGATATCGACTATGGAAAAGACCATAATACAGGAAATTCTACTTTAAGATATATGTTTTTACTTGTAGGAGGAGCCATCTCTTGGAATTTTCGCTTGCAAGCTATTGTGGCACTCTCATCTATTGAGGCGGAATATATGGTCCCATGTCATTCTGTGAAAAATGATGTGTGGATTAAGGAAATTCTAATAGAGGTTGGAGTGGAAAAATAATACTTGCAAATATTGAGTGGTAATATAATCTCCATTCCACTTAGTAAAAATCTTGTTTTGCATAAGAGCACAAATGACATTAAAATTCAATGGCATTTTGTTCGAGATTTTGTTTTAAAAGAAGAGGTTGAATTTATGTTTGTACCTACTGAAGAACAAGTTGTTGATATGTTGACTAAAGCAACATTAAATGAAGTATATAAAATGAGAAAGAAGTTAATGGGCATGGAGTAAGAGGGGGCTTTGAGTGCTTGAGTAAGAGGGGGAATGTTAAAACTAAGTACTGAGCACTCATTAAGTGATGAGATGTTCTCGTAGCTAAAGCAGCGACCACCAGCGACGAAATAGTTTGGTCGTTAGACATTTGGTGTGGAAGTTGTTTGGTCGTTTCGTTTCGCGACGTAATAGTTACGTCGCTGGATATTTGAAGTGACGTGGAAAATGTTTGTTCGTTTTGTTTCACTTGAGTTTTAATCGTACCGTGTAGATCAAGTCGGTTAGTGGTTGACTTTTTTTGTTAGTCAAGTAGTTCATGACGGCTACCCATTGTTAGTCGTATAGTCTTGTGACGTGTCCCAACGTTGACTCTTAATCCTTCCTAGTCGTGTACACATATATATATATATATATATATATATATATTTGTTGAGACTTTGTAATTATATTATTTTTTTTGAGGCATAGTTTACTTTGGAGGCGTTGATAGATCAAAGAGTAAAGACGCATTGTACGTACATTGTTTTTAACATATTAAATTACAGAGGAATACATTCTTTACTGAGAATTTATTTTGCAATTTTGTTGTCATGATAACTTTCAATTGGTACTTGTAATGATTTACGGAGGAATACATTGAGTGTTTATTCTGCAATTTTGTTGTCGTTTTAACATTCGATTGGTACTTGTAATCGTTATAATGATCTAGGAGATCATAGGATTAGGTTTTTCGAAATGGGAGGGAGAGGGGAAGTGAAAGAAACCAAGGAGGGAGGGAGGGAGGATAGGAGGGAGCGAGGGAGGGAAGGAGGGAGGGAGGGAGGGAGGGAGAAAGGAAAGTGAGTTAAGGAAAGGTAAGTGACGTTGGTTAGAGGGAGGATGGGGAGAGGGGATGATTTATAGAGTAAGAGGATAAAGACGTAGGGAGGTTTATGGAGAGACAAGGGAGAGGTGAGAGAGAGGTGGTGATGGGAAAAAGGGTGTAAAATGAGTACAAGGAGAGAATGAAGATAGTGGGATATAATGTGAAAAAGGCAAGGAGAAAAAGGGACCGTGTTGTATCGCGTTTGTATGGCATCACTTTCATATTGCAACCTGCCATATCCAACCCGCTGCAGCAGGAGGACCAGCAGTAGTAGTGGAAGTAGACATGGGAAACAGCAGAAGCTATCAAGCACCAACTCAATAGCCAACTTTCAGCTTACACAAATTATGACTCAAATAGTCAATATGCCTCAAATATCTCATAATGATACACAACAAAGTAAACTGACAATTCCCAAAATTGCAGCCCAAATGACACACTAAACCATATGATATGATGTTTGGAAGTTTCCCAAAAACTGCCCTTAGAAATTCATATTCCCAAAACTGGATACTACAAAATTGGCTAAGTCCTAAGTTATATACTCACATTGTGTATCTACTGGTCTACACTAATTTGGGTTACTGTTACTGCAATTATTACCCTGACTAACTACAAAGTATCCTACCTGTACGTTACTGTACTGTAGTACCTCAAAATCCCTAATTACTATTTTCCAAAAACCTAATTAATGGAACACTATTTTTTATTACACAAAACTACAAAACAATGTTTATTCAAATATATTCAGATATCAAACCGTACACAAAACTTTCTAGATGCTTAGTCAGTGGTAGTCGCTAAAGTCCACTCAGCTGTGGTCGTGTAGTACGAAGCACCTGAGTGCTTCGTCACTTGTGGTCCCACGTGAATCACGCTTATGGTCCCTCGTGAATCACGCTTGTGGTCCTAGGTGAATTACGTCCGTTGGAACAAATTCAATCAACGATGGTACCGTCAAACCGTACCATATATTTCCAAAATACCTGGTTTAGATTCCGTTCGTCCGATCCTGTAAAACCCAATCGTCAACTGCATGACGCGTGTGGCTGACTCTCGGCAACATTCGTAAAATCTGCATACGTTCTCTTGCCGACATGTGTCCCTTTAAAAGTACAATATACTCTATTATACTTTTGCTACTGTAACACTAATTAAGGTAAGTATTGCAGCAGACTACTTAGAAAATATTCTAAGTTATTTTAGCCATATCTACTAAAATAAAAATTTCTAAATTAAAACACTCCCCTAAATATTTAGAATCAGTTACTCACTTAGTCCAATAGCATCTTTGCAAAACTATAACTTAGAAGCAGGAAGGGCTTTTGTTAATATGTCAGCCACCATCTTCTCGTCTAGTAAATAACAGAATTTAATGACTTTTGCAAGTAATTTCTCACTAACAAAGTGAAGTTTAACATACATGTGTTTGCTCTTAAAGTGATGGTTGGGGTTAGAGGTAATTGCAATTGATGCTTCGTTGTCATATTAGATAGCTTGAGGACCTGTTTGTATATACCCAAGTTTTTGTAAAATGGACTTGACCCATAAGAGCTCTTTGAGGGCGGAAACTGGTGCCATATATTCTGACTCCATTGTGGATTGAGCTGTAACCTTTTGTAATTTGCTACTCCACCAACAAGTTCTATCTCCAATCTTCAAAACAAAGTCGGTTTCCAGCTTGGCATGTCTTTATAGCTAGCATCCCTCCACGTCTGTATTTTCACCTCTCCATCTCCGAGTACAAGATTAAGATTTCGAGTACATACAAGATATCTCAACACCCTTTTTGCTCCTTGCTAGTCTGCCTTTTTAGGATTTTGTAGACTTCTACTTAAGACTCTCATATCTTTTGCAATGCCGGGTCTCGTACAATTCGTAAAATATATAAAACTTTTGAGTACCTATCTATATGGCTTTGAAGCCATAAACTATTCCTCCCTTGTCTCTAGACTCTCACAAACCATTATGCCTGAGTCAAAATCAATTCTTTCCAATTTTTGCCTGAATTCCATGGGAGTTAGAGATCCCTTTACATCTTTCATTTCAAATCTTTTGAGCATGTTACCTATTGCTTCTTCCTGAGTCAACATAATCAGTCTTTTGTTTAAATCTCTTTCTACCTGTATTCCTAAGATATACTTGGCCTCTCCGAGGTCCTTCATCTTTAACCTAAACCTTAAAGTCGCTTTAATGCGGTTTATTTCATCCATTGACTTGCTCATTAATAATAAGTAATCCACATATACAGCAATGTATACTATCCCATCCTCCCCTCATAAAACATATACAGAATGATTTGAGCTAATTCTCTCAAAACCTAGCGCAGTCAAAAACTCATCTAACTTCAAACTCTATTGACGGGGGGCTTGTTTTAGCCCATACAAAGATTTCATCAATTTACACACTAATTCTTCCTTTCTTTTTTCAACATACATTTCAGGTTGTTTCATATAAATGGTTTCTTCTAACTCTTCATGCAAGAAGGCCGTTTTATATCTATTTGATGTATTTCCAAGTTCTATAGCCGCTAGACTTAGCAAAATTTTGATAGTGGGAAATCAAACAACTGGAGAGAATATCTCTTCAAAGTCAATACCTTCTTTTTGATTGTACCCTTTGGCCACTAGTCTAGCCTTATACCTTACAAAGGTGATGTTCGGGTTCTGCTTCACCTTGAATACCCATTTGCTACTGTTGGCTTTTTAACTTGAAGGAAGATCCACCAGCTCCCATGTCTGTGCCTTCATAATAGATTTCATTTAATCGTTTGTCGCCTCTATCCACATATTTCTCTCACTTGATAAGAAGGCTTCTTTGATCGTTGGAGGCTCTTCAATAGCTGCAAAAAAAGAAAAGTGAGAGCTTGTTTGCAGACGGCTACTAGATATCTTTCCCCTTGGATATTTTGAGGTTGAAATCGTCAACAACCTCTAAATTTTCAGTTTTGTTTAAACCTTAACTTGAGCTGGTATTGAGTGTGTATCAGTTCCTTCTGCCTGAGGTGTAGCTTGTGATGAAGCATCTTATCAAGGCATCTGTTGAAGTGAAGGAATCGGTGTCCCACTTGCCGGTGGAGAGTAGACTCGATGCGTATGGTGAAAAATGACATATTCTTGCTTTTCTTTTGCCGTTTGATCTGGCACTTTAAAAAGGTCAACTGAATCGTGTTCATCGTTACTATGGATTTTCCTAGAGATAATCACTTTATGTTTCTCAAATAAAAAAACTTTATATCCTTTCGCATTATCATCATACCCCATAAAAATCCCAGGTATGCCTTTAGCATCCATTTTCCATCTATCCTGTGAAGTATCTACAATAAAACACTTGCTTCCAAAGATCTTAAAGTGAGTAACATCAAGTTTTTCTCCTGTCCAAAGCTCATAAGGTGTAGTGCTAATAGATCTAGAAGCAATTCTATATTTAATTTAAACAGCATTGTTAAGTGTTTCAGCCCAAAATTTCAAATCTAGCCCTTTATCTACATGCGTGGACCGTGCACTTTGTCACTGTTCTATTTAATCACTCAGAAACAAAATTTTTTTCTGGTGTATATGGAACTGTAAGATTGTGACTGATACCTTCCTGAAAGAGAAATTCTTCGAATTCTTGGCCCCTCCCCCGTCCATCCTCACCAATTCAACTCCTAAGCTTTTCCGCCCACATTTGAGGTTTCATGAGTAAACACTTCACTTTTATGTTGCATGAAGTAAAATTTGGTGTAACTCGAGTATTCATCTGTAAATGTGACCATATAGTGGACGCCTCTAGCCAAAGCCACTTGTGAAGGACCGAGAACATCAAAATGTATTAGCTGCAGAACTTTTTCAGATCTCTAGTATGTTTCCTGTAGAAATGGCAATCTGTGGATCTTGCCAAGTGAACAGCCATCACATGATAAAATAGGATGAGAGGTGAGAGAAACTCCATCAGCTTTTCCCGAATTCACCATTTTCTTTAGACTATCATAATTCATGTGTCCTATTCTCTTATGCCATAACTCATTATCACATTGGACACTAGAGTAGAGAACATAATTTTCCTTATATTCAGCCATGTCTATCCGGTACATTTTGCTAGCATCTCTAGTTCCTGTTAGTGCTACTTTTTTTTTCTTGCTAACAACCTATCTACCTCTTTTCAGTATGACTTCAAAGCCTTTGCTTTCCACTAATGATGTAGAGAAATGATTCTTTTTAAAGTATCGAACATACAAAACATTGTGAAGAGTTCTCTCTACCGACTTTTCCCCCACATCTACCATTAAAGATACATCACCCTGAGCTGAGGTTTGAACACTCATCCCACAAGCATAGTATATACTCTTTGGAGGCATTTGCTGTAGATTTGAAAAAACCGTTTTGTTATAGCACATGTGGGCCGATGCTCCTGTGTCCATAATCCATCTTGCATACTTAGGACCCTCCATTGCAGCCGCCATAGCAAATAATTCTGCTTCCTCTTGTTCATTGAAGCTCAAAGACTCATCTACATCAGTTGCAAAAGCTAAAAAGAGAGCATTTCCACGAGGAGGATTTCCAAGAAAACTTGTTTGATATTGGCTTTGCTGCCAACCCGGCATGTATAAACATATCTCATTAGCCTTTTTCTGCTTAGGATAATATTTGTATTTATGATCCTTCTTAGAAAAATAAAAAAAAATTGTAGATGATTGTCTATTTGGCCTCTGATTAAACTAATTAAAATGATTAAACTGATTCTAATTCTGGTTAAATTGACTCATGTTCTGATTAATTTGAGCTCTTTTGTCAAAGTCTGTTGCCAAAGTTTCAACCTTTCCTTCTCCTTCAAGGAGTTTAGTATTAGACTCTTCCTCTAATATAAGATTCAAATAACCAACTAACTTTAACATGACTTTTTAACTGAGCAGACACACCTTTCATGCTTCTAATAAGTCCTCTAATAAGAAAAGCTGTCTGTTGAAACTCAGGAAATGACCCCCCAACACAAGAGTATGGATCAATAAGTGCACGAAAGTTGTCGCAATACTCGAACATAGTTCCCCCCGTATATTTGTACCCCAAAAAATTTCCTGCCACCAAGAGCTCTTTTCGGAAATTCGCTTTCTCAAAAGCGGATTTCAGTGATGTCCAAATCTCCTTTGCCTTCTTCATTTTCAGGCAAGACATGACCAGATTTTCTCAAATACAAAGAATTAGATTGTTCTTTGCCATTGAATTCTATTTCGCCCAACTTGGATCGGTTTCATCACGGGAGCCATCCAAGACCCCCAATAAGTGAGCAGTTTCAAACGAAGATTCAACCATCGCCGCCCAATACGCATACTTTTGGCCTCTGAAGATAGGAATTCTTGACGAATGGCCCATAACCTGTTGTTCTACAACCACCGCTGCAACAGGACGATCAGCAGTAGAAGTGGAAGTAGACATGGAAAAGAGCAGAAGCTAACAAACACCTACTCAACAGCCAACTTTCAGCTTACACAAATTATGTTTCAAAAAGCTATTATACCTCAAATTTTTTACATTGATACACAACAAATTAAAATGAGAATTCCCAAAATTGCAGCCTAAATGACTCACTAAACGATAAGATATGTTGTGTGGAAGTTTTATCAAAAACTGCCCTTAGAAAATCATATTCCCAAAACTGGATACTACAAAATTGGTTAAGTCCTAAGTTATATTCTCACTCTGTGTATCTATTGGTCTACACTAATCTGGGTAAATATTACTGCGGTTAATACCTTGACTAACGACAAAGTATCCTACCTGTACGTTACTATATCCTAGTACCTCAAAAACCCTAATTATTATTTTCCAAAAATCTAATTAATGGAACACTATTTTTTACTACACTAAACTACAAAACAATGTTTATTCAATTATTTTCAGATATCGAACCGTACACAAAACGTTCCAGAAGCTTAGTCAGTGGTAGTCGCTAAAGTCCACTCGAATGTGGTTGTGTAGTACGAAGCACTTGAGTGCTTCGTCACTTGTGGTCCCACGTGAATCATGCTTGTGGTCCCATGTGAATTGTGTCCGTTGGAACAAACTCAATCGAAGATGGTTATGTCAAACCGTACCATATATTTCCGGAATACCCGGTTCAGATTTCGTTCGTCCGATCTTGTAAATCCAATCGTCAAATGCGTGACGCATGTGGCTGAGTGTTGGCGCCACTCCGTAACACCTGCATATATTCTCTTGCCGACAAGTGTCTTTGTAAAAGTACAATATACTCTATTGTACTTTTGCTACTGAAACAATAATGAAGGTAAGTATTACAACAGATTACTTAGAAAATATTCTAAGTTATTTTAGCCCTATCTTCTAAAATAAAATTTCTTAATTACAACAACTCCATGGTTCTGTCTGCTCATCCTGCAACATCTCACACGATGGCGCCACATGTCATTCCAGGATAAATTTGGTGAAAGCGGCCAAAATGGTCATTTGAGTAATCGACTCCAATGTAAGCTATCCGATCAAATGTGCATTTTTTATGTCGACCAATCATGCGTACAACGCACAAAATGCTATGTAAATACGTAGGTTTATCTTATTTTATGTCCAGTTTTTTTTTTTTTTTTTGTTAAACGACATTACTCTTTGGGAACTCGTTTTAACTAATTCGCACCACATATGCTTAACGATTCTTCTTTATCGACTAGATAAGCACCACGACTATTGTTGCCAATAGGGACTTCGTAGGACGGGTGTACGATCGGGGATCAAATCCTGGTTAGTATATCTTTTTTGATAAGGACTACCTTTCTCTCTCTCACCCTGTCATCCTTGCTATTTAGGTTGCAACCATGGTTTCTCTCTCTCTCTCTACCTCTGAGCGTAGAATCAACTATTCTAAAGAGATAACTTAATTTATCCTTTTCAACTGTTCCTGCGTCACATCGTAGACCTATATCCTTTCACCATAGGCTGAAAAAGATGCTTTTGCGTTGGTATCTCTGCCATTGTCGCCGTGGATGGACATGTAATTCTAGAGCCTCCTTCAAATTAAAAAAATAAAAAAATTCAGGCGTGTTTGTTAGATTATTCCCAGACTGACTTGGTTCGAGCACATGCAAACGCCCACAACATTCTGCCTTCCTCCATTGGTGCCGCAAAGTAGTGAACTTTGTTGAACATCGGTAATTACTAGTTCACTTCTCTAATTTATTTACACTTTAGAAAGAGAGAGTGAGGATCAAAGGCACGCCACGGCTGCCGCAATATTTAGAAAGTGGTAGATTTAGAAGTAGATGATATTTTTCCAAAATGGAGCCTTGGTCCAGGTTTGAACCTAGGTTTGCAGCCTACTATGAAGTCGTACGTCTTATCCACTAAGGCATTATCGAACGATACAGGTAGCGGGTTTCAAAAATATATAAACATTATACGAAGCAATTGACATCAGACTAACGAAGAGGAACAACTGGCGCATGTGCAAATATGAACCGTAAAAATATCTTTGTCGACGGTTGTATTGCCCACGGAAGTGAGCTTTGGTGCCACAAGATATCTTCCGCAGCGCCAATGGCATACATTATTTGAACCGAGAAGATGGGAAGGAAGGCAAGTGGCATTGTCAAAGTGTCTATCTTTTCTGTGGGTTCCCATGAATTAGTCTGAATGGGAAGACCAAGACGCAGGTTTGTCTTTATTTGCAACTTGGTGGTTTTGAGTAGGATAACTTTGAGAGAAAATTCAATGATTCTTTTTGCGTTTGACTTAGGGGAGTCTTATCCTCACAAGATTGAGGGTGGTCAAAATATTTTTGTGCCTGGGTGGCGCTTATTCAGTGGGAAATTGGAAGGGGCAAATATTATCCTAGAGGCTTTACATAGGTTGCTCATTTTGTGGGTCAATGGAGACCACAAAATTTTTGGTTATGGAACCACCCTCTACAGTACCGATATTTGATGGATCAGACTTTTGTATTGGGAAATGATGATGGATGGAGAACTATTTGAGAAGCATCTATGAGGTATTGTGTTGTTTGGACAAATTTGATGCCCACCTCCACCTGTGTTTAAAGGGACACGTTTTTCTGGCACCTCCGTCACTATAGTAGCTAGAATAGTTGCCACCATCACCGAGGATGAAGATGAGGAAAGAGAGGAGATTGTCATGGAAGGTGAAAAGGGAGGATTTGCAACTCAACTGACACCATTGTCGAAGGCGATGCCGGCAGCAGCATCACCTGCAACGTTGACAAAGGTTAACGTTGACAAAGGTTTAGATTGACAGATCAGAGTATGAAAAGTGGAACTACAAAGACAAGGTTGCTAAGCTCTTAATTCTTAAAATTGTTGCAAAGGGAATTACCATTCCCCTTATGCATATAACTTCATCTAGTTGGATATCCGTTGCTTTCATCTTGACCGAACAGTTGTAAAAAATAAGAGCAACCGGATGGTTTTGGAAAACGAAGTGCAGTTAACTCATGACATGAAGAGAAAGAGTGAATATATTAACGATGAAACCACCTTAGAAGTATGAGAATATCATTAACCAATTGTACGACATAGGAGATAGCAAATCGAATTGGGATGACACAGTGGGAATGATTTTAGTGAAAGAGAGCACAATAGAGCTTAGGAGTGGGAGTCGAAGTGTTTAAGCATTGTTTGCAGGAGCTGATTGGCAGAAGCGTGATGAGGAGAGAGGGAAAGATCCCTATCGAAACTTTGGTGGAAGAGGATAAGGAGGTAGCAGATTTGATAGACAGCGGAGAGGAACTTCTCAAGGAGGATTATGGCACTTCTGCAAGAAAACGGGACACTATATGGCAGATTGTGTCAAACTTGCAGATCTTCGACTGAAAGATGGAAAAGGAACCTCATAGGATGGAGGAAAAAAAAATACTTTCTTGACTCAAGTTCATGATGAGGAAAAGGACAAAGAAACCGAACAGGAAGCGGAGCTTGGGGAGCTTCTTCTTAATCCAAAAACCATTGAAAAGCATGTCGACATTCCACAGAGACAAAAATGTGCTTTCAGAGGTAAGATGGATCCACCTTAGGATGGGTGGATCATAAACTCAGGGATCTCAATGCATATATGCAAAGATAAGAGGTGGTTCACTAAATTAAGAAAGATCCCAACAGTTGAAATAGTGTATAGAGATGGTAGAGTAGAAACCACAAGTCTTGTTTGAACTGTTGACTTGAAGGTTTAAGTTGATGGAAAGGCCTCAATTGTAACACTCTCAGACATTATTTACATTCTACAACTTAGCAAGAACCTAGTCTCAATAGCTGTCCTAGATGAAAAGGAGTTTGAAACAGGAATTAGGAAAGGAATCTTCACATCAAGCTTTGATAATGAGGTTTATTTCATAGCTGAGAAGGGCAATCAAGGGATGTTCATAATTTTTCTTTGCAATAAAAGGGTGGTATTTACTCGCGTGCAAGTGAGATGATGATTTGGCACAAAAGGTTGGGGCATGTGCATCTAGATAGATTCAAGAAAATGAAGAAAGAGTGAATAGTGGAGGGTATTACTTTAAAGGATGATGAGTCCTTTGATGATTGCAGTGGATGTGCCCAAGGGAAGATTCAAAGACTTCCATTTCCAAAGGCAACCACATTTTAGCAGAGAGAAAGTATTGGATCTAATTCACACTGATGTTTGGAGACCAGCTAGGTATGCTTCACATGGGGGGAAGAGATGGATGTTAACCATCACAGATGATTAGTATGGATACACAGAGGTAAACTTTCTTTGACATAAGTCAGAGGTATTAAGATATTTCAAAGAATTTAAAGTATTTGGGTTAAAAACTACATGAAACCTCAATAAAAGAGATAAGAAGTGATAATGGGAAAGAATACACTTCTAGGGAATTTGAAGAATATCTTACAGAAGAAGGAATACATCATGAGAAAATTGTTCCCAATAATCTAGAACAAAATAGAGTAGCAGAAAGAGTGAATAGAACTTTAGGAGATATAACCAGAAGTATGTTAAGTGATTAGAGGATAGGGTTGCAGTTTTGGGCTGAGTCTATTAACTATGTTAATTTCATCAAAAATAGAGTTTTAACTTTAGCAAATAAAAAGGAATTTTGGTATGAGAGGTAGACATGAAGAATGTGTGATTTGTCTAGTTTAAGAGTGTTCGGAAGTCAAGTCTACAATTTGGATTCTGATAAGACTAAATGGAAGTTAGAGGGAACAGGGAAACCATGATATATTGTAGGATATGATGGGAGCAAAAAAAGATACCGGGCGTATGACTTGAAAAAGAGAGAAAAAATTCTGGTAAAACACATAGTGGTGATGAATGAAGAGAAGTCCATTGATCCATTCAAATATTTTAAAGAAGTCAAAATCAGATTTGAAACGGATTAGTTTTCTGACTTTGACTTTGAAGAGAAGGAAGATCGAGAAAAAGAAAAATCTGCAGATCTACCAAAGGAGAAGGAGGAAAAGACAACATTCAAGGAAACGCCATTATACAAAGTGGAAACCGATGAGGAACTTGATGAGATACCAAAATTGGAAGATAGGGAAGCTAAAAATCTCCCAAAACGAAACCCAAAGATACCTTCCATACCGACGTCCGATTGTGAAAGGGGAAGAAAAAGTAGTAAACGACTTCAAGAAAGACAAGTAAATAACCAACTCACAAAGATGTCTCACCCAGATGAACCTCAGACATAATTAGAGGCCATAAACACCCCAAAAAGTTGCCGGTGGATCAGTGCTATAAATGAAAAAATGGCCTCCATCATGGAAGCCTATACATGGGAATTGGTAGATTGTTCGCCAGACTGAAAATTGATCGGATGTAAGTGGGTTTTTAAACTTAAATTAAACCCAGATAATACCATTGAAAGGTACAAAGCTAGGTTAGTTGCAAAGGGGTATACTCAAAAATGGGGGATAAACTACGAAGAAACCTTTGAACGTGTAGTCAGATTTCGTTATGTTAGAATCTTTTTAAGTTTAGTCGGAATAGAGGATATGGAAAAACACCAGATGGATATTAAAACAACCTTTTTGCACGGAGAGTTAGAATAAGAAATTTACATGAGGCAACTAGAAGGATTTGTGGAAAGTGGGGAACAAAGAAAGGTTCGCAAATTGATAAAATCACTCTATGGGCTTAAGCAAGCCACGCAACAATGGAATATAAAATTGGATAAATTTCTGACCGGTTTGGGGTATATCAGAATTAGTTTAGATCACTCCATATATTTTTTTGAGGATGAGAATGGAGTGATATTTATTGCTATTTGTGTCGATGATTTGTTGGTCTTAAGCAAGACCTTAGATAAGATTAACAAACTAAAACATGATCTTAGAAGCCGTTTTGATATGAAATATCTCAGTCAAGCGAAGTACAATTTGGGAATTCAAATGGAGAGAGATAGAGGGAATAGGAATATAAGACTCACACAGAAAGAAACAATCGGTAATATGCTAGAAATATTTCAGATAAAAAAAACAAATGGAAGTACTACTCCCATGGATTTGAATAAAGTGTTTGAGGGGAGTGAAGAGAGAGGAATGTTGACTTTTAATGATGAGATGGATGAGATAGAAAGAAAATTTATTGAAAATATCCCTTATCGATAGATTGTAGGCAGTTTAATCTATTTTATGAATTGTACCTGTCCGGATATAGCCGCACCTGTAGGTGCACTTAGTAGAAGTCTAAATGAACCAAGAAAGAGAGACTATGAGGCTGCCAAAAGGGTGATGAGGTATCTTGTGGGGACGAGGGAATTACGGTTGCATTTGGGAGGGGAGCACACTACCATCAACACCTGAAGTGATGCCAATTATGGAGATGTGCCTTTAAGGTGGTGTACGACTAGATATGTGTTGCAAATTGGATCCAGTGGATGTTGTTGGAGTAGCAAGCAACAAAAAGTAGTTGCTCAGTCCACTATGGAGGCTGAAAAAATGGCTTCCTGAGCAGCAACCAAAGAATTAATGTGGGTTAAATCTCTCGTTGAAGAACTTCGATTCATGAAGTTTGGAACTCAAAATGTTTTTGTGATAATCAAGCTGCTATCTCCATTGCAGCTAATCCGAAACATCACTTCAAAGCTGAACATATGGATATTAGTCTAAGATTTGTCAAAGAAAAGGTAGAAAATTAAATAATGAAACTGGTTCATAAAACTAATAGAGAAATGATTGCAGACATGATGACAAAATGAGTGCCTTCCCCTGAGTTGATTTTTTACAAAGAAAACTGTGGATTATAACTAAAAAGTGACTAGGAATTAAAGGGGAGTGTTGAAAAGAGGTAATTAATAGTTCGCTTCTCTAATTTATTTCCACTTTAAAAAGAGAGAGTGAGAATCAAAGGCACGCCATGGCTTCTGCAATATTTAGAAAGTGGCAGATTTAGAAGTAGAGGATACTTTACCAAAATAGAGCCTTGGTCCAGATTTTTACCTGGGTCTGTAGAGCACTATGTAATCGTACGTGCACTATGTAATGGTACGTCTTATCCACTGAGGCGTTATCGAAACGATACACGTAACGGGTTTCAAAAATATTTAAACATTACGATACACGTAACGGGTTTCAAAAATATTTAAACATTAACGCGACAGCTAATTAACACTAGACTAACGAAGAGGAACAATTCATGCATGTATGCGAATCTGAACCATGTAAAAAATGTTTTGATCGGACGGCCGTCATTATAGTGAGCTTTTGGTTCCATACAAAGATAGTCTCACGCGGTGCCACGTGGCGCCACATTATTTGATACCGGAGAATATGGGAGGGAGGAACCATGGCTTTCGATTTGACAGGTGTCACCTTGTAGACGTTGTCGTACAATGGTCGTACAATAAGTACATCGTCCATTGTTCTTTTTTGTACTATATAGTGTTCCTATTGGACTAGGGTTTAGTAGTAGGTAGTCGTGAGTAGGCAGACCAAGACTTAGTGATATTTGGGGAACACTCTCTAAGAGAGCTTGTTACTATAAAGGTCATTTTTTACCAACCATAACTTACTGCTCAGGGGAGCAAATTCAGTGATTCTTTTTGCGTTTGACTCATGGGAGTCTTGTACTCACAAAGGTGAGTGTGGTCTGAATATTTTTGAGCCTGGGTGGCACTTATTCAGTGGGAAATTGGAAGGGGCAAATATTATCCTAGAGGCTTTACATAGGCTGCTCATTTTGTGGGTCAATGAAGACCACAAAACTTCTTTGAAGTGAATGAGGGGCAAGATGAGCAAGGTGAGAGAGGTTGGAGCTATGGTGGCATCTTAACGAATTTTTCACCTTTCCATGAAATTGTATTGTAGGCTTGAGACCCCTACAAAAGAAAAACCATACAAGATGTAAGCGGACAAAAACAAACAACCTTGTACTTTTTTTCATCCTCAAAAACTTCTAAAAAAAATTCACACGTGAGAATATGATTTCCTGTTTGTGAAATCGGTTTTACTTTATTTAAAACACATCGTTGATGTGTTTTAAGATAATTTTGAAAATGACGTGAGAGTGGGTCGAAACATTTCAAGATGACAACTTTTTGAAAATCCTAAGTTCGAGGATGATATCAATTACATGCGACAATTTTGCATTTTTTTCTTACAGTTGAACTTTCGCTATACGAGGCTAAGTTTTGAAGGATTAGTTTTAAACTTGTACTTAGCCATATAGAGCCAGACCTTTAGTTTTGTAACCGTCAAAGCCGATAGACCGTGTGAATTGCTAATTTTTCATGACGATCGACTTTCTCAACAACGGCAAAATTTTAACCTGATGAGGGTCGAGTTACATCACACAAAATTTGAGGCATTTAAAAAAAAAATGTACTTCATCATACTATGTGGTAGTGGAGGTGGATTGGCAAATGCCATGAAATTATACACAAAAGAAAAAATCAATGCACTTGAAAAGATAAACTGAATTGAATTTGGGATTAATTCATTAAGTGAGAAAGTCACTTTAAAAAAAATTACACAATGCTTATTAATGTGTAGTCTAAGCACTCTTTGGTGCGGTGTAATAAGAAGGATCTTAGTCTGGATTATAATAAATGTGTTTTAGATTCTAATTGATTAACGGTTAAACAAAGATTCAATTAAAGGTAGTTCAAGGGCACTTTCCCATGTGATAAAGTCAGCGTTTTATTCTGTCATTTTCCTCCAAAAATTAGCGCACAAATGGAAAATCCGCAGCTGTAATAAAAAAAAAAAATGCCACAGTATAATTTGCGTCACTGTGAAAATTTAAATGTATTATAGTTTGTCGTCTAGCTCCTTTTGACCCACTTTCACGCCGCTCTAACTCATCTTCAAACTTCTAGTCTAATCACCTCATAAGGTGATTTTAACTATGGTTTCATGATGTGAACCAATAAGCAGATGTCGTCGCATGCGTCGGAGTTTCTTCGATGTTTTTTTGGAGTACGCAAAGTACTAAAAAAAAAACACCACTCTCCATTTCCATCTTGTACAAAAAAAAATTCGTGCAGACGCTGTTGATAGATCCCAAGCGACTGATGACCTTTTGCAAAAGCAAAGTTCGTGAAAGCGCCTCTCTCTATCTTCCTCTCCCACTATCACGTCTATCTCACAAATTTCGGAATGTAACACAGAAGTAATGCTATCAAATAAAAGAACTATAAAAAATATTACTTTTGACTATCTTTCGGTGTTTTTTTACAAGAAGTAAAGTGAGAAAAGCCGAAAAAAAAATCTGGAAACTATGGCAAATTTTTTTGGAATTTGTGACAACGACGCTATAATAAGTGAGCGTGACGTCAAAATTTCACAAACCCTAAAAATCATTGCCTTGCATCGGAACGCTTTGAAAGTAGTAATTATATTTGCGCTAAAAAACAAAGTATCGAGACTAAGTTTCAATTACATGGGAAAGTGCCCTAATTCTAAAGGATTAACTTTAGAGCAGCAATGTACAATGTTAGTAATTAGTGTCGTGGTACATCAGGCATTTTCAGTAATCGATACTGGTTAATATTTGTATCAATTCTCCACCAAGTCGTGCCAACAAATCACCTATTGCTTACTTACTACATTATGATAGGAACTACGTAGGTTACAACTCAACCGTCAACAAATATTAAAATACTCGAAAAGCACAAAATCTGAACGTTGTATATATCGACGAACGCTGATTACAATATCTTGCATGGTTAGGAGAATATTCATTTTGTACGTTTTTGTCATTTTGGTGTACCAACCGTTTCAAAATCCTTTTCAAAATGAAAATTTGTACTTTATTGTTTTCCATTATGTTTTAAACGCAAAGTTATTTTCACGAAGGAAAAGACGTGTTAGGGAGATATCCTCCGGCAAATATTTTGTTGTCGCTTTCAAATCTGCCCTGTACAAAAGCATGTGGCTTTTGCCAATTGTGAGGTCGTCAACGCTCGTCCGCGGTGGATTATACCTTTTTGTTTCCAAATGTACCAATAGACACGGTCGATGTGAGGCAAGTCTCCTCCTAGGGAAATTTGAGCAGACTCTCAAGACATTGGACAAAAAGAGGGTTTGCGTCAAAAAATCAAAATCGGAGGGTCGAAATTTCGCCCAAAAGTTTGGAGAATCTCTTCAAATCTCGTGTAAACATGTTAAAAAAAAGGAAGAAAAAAAGCATGACAGCCTTGTATGGAAAGGTACATTTTCTAATAAATAACCCCACTTTTTGCTTGATGGAGCCCCACCTTTAGACTGAAGTTATGAAATAGATTTGCATGACAAAAAAAATTACAATACTACAACCAAGAATATAAGAGTGAATCAAACAAGATTAATGAACATATGTAGGACAAAGAGCGATCGTCACTTAAAAAGACTAAAGTTCACGAGAGGAAGGACTCATAATGACGAGTACAGTATCGATGAGAGTAACAGAAATGACAAAAGAAATGGACGCTAAATGACCTTTAACATGTCGTACTATATTTTGGTGTGTTTTGATAATTTGGGTATCGGGCAAAACTATATTGCAATTATTTCGATATTCGATATATCGATTTCTGATTGGTTAAAGACCTCGATATATCGCATCGGGACAAACATATTATATCGCGATATATTTGGCAAAACGTGGGTGTCCATACAGATCTAGTATAGAATATCGTAGGGTAGGGGAAATCTTTGCCGCATCCTAGTGAGCGCGCATAAAAGGGAGAGGGGGGGCTTTTAGAATTAAAATTGACCTAGTTTCACTGTGATATATCGAGATTGAAATATATCGTGATATCGACCGATATATCATTGAAATATCTCGATATCAAGATCCTCGATATATTGATTATCGAGTACCCAAATTTAGGTACGTATCGAATATCGGCAAAGGGCCCTCAATACCCAAAGTTACACCGTGAATCGGTATTTACATTATGAAATAACAAGGGTTAAAAAAAAATTAGCATTATTAACGTTATTTAGGGATGATCAATTTTTACCAAAAAAAAATTAACTCTAATTTAAGATTTTCCCATAGTTGTTCAAATCGTGCGATTTTTTACTTTTCGGATTTCTACGTATAATTCGTGATTTTTGAAAAATTTGCAAACAAACTCGGAGTACTCTCTGTTTGGTAAACTGAACGAAAAATTAAAAGAAAATGTACGATTTTTTACAAAAAATGTACGAACTTTGATAAAATGATATGTTGCACTTCTTAATACTTTGTATCCGGTAAAGTGAACATGAATTTTATGGAAAATGTACGAATTCATACTGAAAATGTACGGACTTTTACGAAAAAAGATGTTGCAGTGTTGCACCATTTGCGCGCGGTAAGTTTGAATTCTTTGCGATCGTTTTCTTCGATTTTTTTTCAGAGAAGCCGCCATGAAAACGAACTTTTAAGGAAGCCACCATTACTGACGCCCCAAATTGCCATTCAAGCGGTTGTCAAAGCAGTTACAAACCTCGACATAAGCAACAATGCCTAGAAATCGAGGAGAGAAGTGGGAGCACGTTAAGGCTCCAAACGGTGGGATTCTTGTAGCCAACAGATAATGTGTCTGTAGTTAATGCAATTTCGAATATTACGGTGAAGCCACTAAGATCAGAAATCATCTCCATGGAAATGTCAAGAGTGGAGGGATTTGAGCTTGCACAATGTGTCCAACCAAGGTGAAGGAGGAGTCTTGTGCTTTCTAAAAACGAAAAATCGGCTAATTCCTCTCTAAAACATGTAATGTGCGACATGGATGAACTCACTAGTTGTTTTCTACCGATTTCGAGTAATAAAGTAAAAGGTGTGCAAACAAGAATAAAAAATGCATTTAACATACATAACAAGAACAAGGTAGATTTAGTCAGGCCACGACTTTTTTCGCCAATGAATTGTTGTTCCAACTTTTAGATGACCCATGTTTTAAGGTGGCGGTGAAGAAGGCTGGAGATATAGGGGGTCTTACAAGTTCATTAGAGGAGTGCCATGAGAAATCGAAGAGACCAATTCGAATGTTAATACTGTTGTTCTACAACCACCGGTGCAGGTGGAGGAGCAGCAGTAGTAGTAGAAGTAGACATGATACACTCTCAGAGGCTATCAAGAATCCTACCAAACAGATGTTCTTAAGTGCTCACCAATTCTTATACAATCATCCAAACCTCACAAAACTCTATCATAATATAGAGTAGCATAAACACTTATAACTCCCAAAGTTATAGCACAATTGACTTGACAACACTCAAGATATAATACTCATAAGTTTCCCAAAAACTGTCTGCAGTTTTACTACTTGGAAGTCTGAATACAAAATATGCTATGAGTCCTAAGTCTTATACTTGTGTTGAACTGACTACACCATTGTACTTGAGAGGTACATCAAACCACCAAGCTACCACTAATCTGTCAAGCTACCATTGAGCTTTTACTAAGCTACCACTGAGCTATCACTAAGCTAACTAGAATCGTATCTATCGCAGTTGCTCTATCCTGTACAAAATCACATTAAGAATATTAGATGTTGCGTTGTCCGTACGGACCATATCAAACATAATCATGGTTGCCTTGTCCTGTCTGTGTTGAAGCTTTGCTACCGCGCTGCTCTGCTGTATAGCAGCTGCTCTGCTGCTGCGCTGCTCTGCTACTGCGCTGCTCTGCTGCTGCGCTGCTCTGCTGTGTTGTATAGCAGCTGCTCTGTTGTATAGCAGCTGCTCTCCTGTATAGCAGCTGCGCTGCTCTGTTGTATAGCAGCTACGCTGCTCTGTCTGTATAGCAACTGAGCTGCTTTGTCTGTAAAGCAGCTGCGCTGCTCTAAACTGAAAGCTTTCCAAAAAGACAACAAATACAGATTTGGCAAGTTACGTGGAAACTATTAATGTCATTGGTGCCAAGATCACATCAGACGGGTGAATAGCAGTTGACAACAATCCTCTCCTAAATATTGTAGGTGTCACCCTCAAAGGTTACAAGTTATTGACAGCGAAAGACAATGTTGTATTTTTGGAAAGCTTTCAGTCTCAGCATAGCTGCTATATAGACAATGCAAGGCAACTACTATACAATAGAGCAGCGCAGTAGCGAGGCTGCAACACAAACAGGACAACGCAACCACCATTATATTTGATATGGTCCGTACGGACAACGCAGCATCTGATATTCTTAATGTGATTCCGTACAGGATAGAGCAACTGCTATAGATACGATTCTACTCAACTTAGTGGGTAACTCAGCGGTAACTTAGTGGGTAACTTAGTGGTAGCTTAGTGATAGCTCAGTGGTAGCTTATTGATAGCTCAGTGGTAGATTGACAGATTAGTGGTAGCTTGGTGGTTTGACGTACCTCTCAAGTACACTGGTGTTGCTAGTGCAACACAAGTATAAGACTTAGGACTCAAAACATATCTTGTATCCAGACTTCCAAGTAGTAAAACTGCAGACAGTTTTTTAGAAACTTCTGAGTATTATATCTTGAGTGTTGTCTGGTCAATTGTGCCGAAACTTTGGGAGTTATCAGTGTTTATGCTACTCTATATTCGGATAGAGTTTTGTGAGGTTTGGATGCTCGAATAAGAATTGGTGAGCACTTAAGAAAAATTGTTAGATAGGATTCTTGATAGCTTCTGAGAGTGTATCATGTCTACTTCTACTACTATTGCTACTCCTCCACCTGCACCGTTGGTTGTAGAACAACAGGTTATGGGCCTGTCATCAAGAATTCCTATCTTTTCAGGGGAAAATTATGTTTACTGGGCGGACATGGTGGAGACACATTTTGAGTATGTCAACCTCTTGGACATATTGGATGGTTCTCTGGATGAATCTGATCCGGCATGGTCTAAGAAAAATACGCAAGCTCGTTCTATTCTGAAATTCTATATATCTGAGGACTTAGCTATGTCTCGGATAAAAATGAAAAAAACAATTGATATCTGGAAATCTCTTAAAAATGATTATGAAAAAGCTAATGTCCAGGAAGAACTCCTCTTGGCCGGAAAAATTTGGGACTATGAGTACACTGGCGGTACAATGGCTGAATATTCTAACAATTTTTGCATCCTTGTAGATGCACATGCTTGTGCAGGTGGGTTGTTTCCTCCGTTTCAACAGGCAGCTTTGCTCATGAGGGGTCTCCCTCGTAGCATGAAAGGAGCATCTGATATGCTCAAACATAAAGATAAAGCTAGCTGGACTTTATAGTTAGCCATCAATATTTTGCTAGAAGAGGAAGCTATATCTAATATTCTCAATGTTGAGTAGGTAGAGGCTTTTAATTCAGACTTTGAGAGGAAAGGACAGTTTAATCAGCAAAAAAATCAGTATAATCAGTTCAGATAGTTTAATCCAGGTGGGAATAGACAATCCAACAATGCATGTTTTTATTGTAGTGAGCGAGGTCGTGGATACAAATTTTGTCCCAAGCTTAAAAAAGCTAACAATACCGGTTTATACAGGCCGGGATGGCAACAAAGTCAGTTTTATAAAAACTTCACGGGGTCTACACCTCGTGGAAATGCACTGTTTTCGGCGTCTTCATCACACCAGGATGAGACTTTGACATTTTCTGAGGGGAATGAAACGGATCTATTCGCTATGGCGGCACCGATGGAGGGCGCGAAGGACCCTGGATGGATAATAGATACAGGAGCATCAGCCCATATTTGCTGGAACAAAGCTATCTTCAAAAATCTGCAACCAACACCGGAGAAAAATATTTATTATGCTTGTGGAATGAGTGTTCAGACTCATGCTGTGGGTGATGTGTCCTTGCTAGTTGATGTAAAAGGAAAGGCAAATGAAAAAAATCTTCACAACGTCTTATTTGTGTCTGACTTTAAGAAAAATCCGTTTTCTACGTCTTTGGTAGTGAGTAAAGGCTTTGAGATTAATTTGAAAAATGGTCGGCAGGTTGTTAGCAAAAAATGCAAAGTTGTGGTTACAGGTACTAGAGACACTAGCAAGATGTACCGCATGGATATGGCTAATACCAAGGAGAATGATGTTCTGTACTCCGGTGTTTTGCATTCAGATGAGTTGTGGCATAAAATATTAGGCCATGTACACTATGATAGTTTGAGAAAGATGGTCATTGCTGGAAAAATAGAAGGTGTATCAATCACAAGTCAGCCGGTCAAAACATGAGATGGATGCGCTTTGGGCAAAATCCACAGACTACAATTTCCTACAGAATCTGAGCATTTGTCCACAAAACTTCTACAACAAATTCATTCAGATGTTTTTGGTCCTGCAAAGGTTCCATCTGCCGGAGGAATGAAATATTTGGTAACATTCACAAGTGATTTCTCCAGGTTTACAAAAGTTTACTTCATGAAGGAGAAGAGTGAAGTGTTTGGTCACTTCAAACACTATAAAACATGGGCTGAAATGCTTCATGATTTACCTATTTTGCAGCTCAGATCGGACAATGGTGGTGAATATACATCGAAAGAATTTGAAACCTTTTTACTTGAGGAAGGTATAAGTCACTACTGACTGTTCGATATTCCCTAAAACAAAATGGGGTGTCGGAGAGATTAAATAGAACTCTCACGGAGAGCTCTAGGTTGATGCTCGTGGATAAAAATGTGGATCCGAAATTCTCGGTTGATGCTCTAAATTGTGCGGTTTATATTAAAATAAGAATAGGATCAAGATCAGTAGAGTTTACTCCTTAGGAGATCTAGACATGCAGCAAACCAGATGTTAGCCATTTCAAAGTCTTTGGTAGTCAATGCTTTATCTTGGATATGTCTACAGACACATGGAAAATGGAACCGAAAGGATTACCGGGTATTTTGTTAGGATTTGATGATCACTCAAAAGGTTAAAGAGTCTTTGTGTTTGAGAGGCAGAAAATAGTTGTAGCAAGGAATATCATTGTCAAAGATGAACCAGACTCGATAGATATATTTCAAATGACAGAGCAGCAAAAACAGCAAAAAGTACAGGAGTATGTCATCTTAGATTGCATGCAAGAAATTGTCCCGCCGGTGCCACATTCTCCAGTGGTGACTCCAAAGTCAGACTCTCTCCGAATTCCTCATCCAGTTCACTTCGGATCGGACCACCACGTGTCAATACACACGGATAGGAACCAGCGCAATCAGCAACACACAGATCGCAACCAGCGCAATCAGCGCAATGCGCGGCATCCCACGATCTCAGCCTCAAAATTTCCAGGGGGAAGAAGATCCAGCAGCCGCTTGCAAGCAAGCTCTCACTTTACCTACTCGGCAGCCTCAGCGGAGCCCTTGACCATCCAAGGGGCCTTCTCATCACCAGAACGGAAGCACTAGATCGAGGCAGCAAACGACGAAATGAAGTCGATCATGGAGGCCCAAACATGGGAGCTTGTGGAACTTCTTTCAGACAGAAAGGCAATCGGCAGCAAATGGGTATTCAAGGTGAAGTAAAATCCAGATAACACTATTGAACGCTATAAGGCCAGACTTGTGGCAAAAGGGTATAATCAAAAGGAAGGAATCGATTTTGAAGAAACATTTTCTCCGGTGTGATTTCGGCCGTTAGGATTTTGTTAATCAGAAGGTTAGTAAAAGACATGGAATTCATCGATGGATGTAAAGACCGCTTCCATAGAGAACTGGAAGAGACCATTTGCATAATGGCACCCGAAAAGTATGCGAACCAGAAAGATCATTTAGCGGGCAAGCAAGTTGCTAAATTCTCTGTACGGCCTAAAACAGGCCCCCAGACAGTGGAATCTGAAGCTTGATGAATTCCTAACTAGCCTAGGATTTCAAAGGATATGTTCTGACCACTCTGTCTACATTCTAAAGGGTGAAAATGGAATAGTGTATATAGCAGTGTATGTAGATGATTTACTATTAATTAGCAAATCAAAGGCTGAAATTAACAAAATCAAAACAGTTCTAAACTCACGGTTCGAGATGAAAGACCTCGGTGAGGGAAAGTATATTCTGGGAATCCAGGTTGAGAGGGACAGAAATAAAAAAGTAATAAACTTAACTCAAAAGGAGGCTATTGGAAACATGTTAGATGAGTATGCAATGCGGGGAGCAAAAGGATGTTTAACTCGAATAGAGTTTCGACATAAGTTAGATGGAGAAGAGACAAAACCAGGTGTTTTTGTTAGCGAGTATTTAGAGTCAAAGGAGAATGATCCTATGATACTAATACCTTATAGACAGATAGTGGGAAGCTTAATATATTTCATGGATTGTACTCGTCCTGACATTGCTGCAGCAGTCGGGGTACTGAGCAGGAGTCTAGAGAATCCGAGAAAATCTGATTTTGATGCAGCAAAGAGAGTCTTAAGATATTTGGCAGGAACAAAAGACCTCAAACTCACACTAGGTGGAGGAGAAGTGAAGCTAGAAACGTGGAGCCATGCAAGCAATGGTGACATGCCAAAACGGAAATCCACCACGGGATTCGTTTTGCAGATTAGGAACGGAACGTGATGCTGGAGGAGCAAACTTCAAAAGGTTACAGCGCAATCAACAATGGAGTCAGAATATATGGCAGCAAGCTCGGCCCTCAAAGAACTCTTATGGGTAAAATCCATGTTGCAAAAACTAGGATACATGCAAGTTGGGCCACAGGTGATCTGGTGTGATAACCAGGCTGCCATTGCCATTGCCTCTAACCCAAGTCACCACTTCTAGAGTAAACACATGGATGTACAATTACACTTTGTAAGAGAAAAAATGTTCTCTAGGGTGATCAAATTATGTTATCTGCCAAACGCAAGAATGGTTGCAGATATGCTTACAAAAGCTCTTTCTGCTCCCAAGCTAAACTATTTTAGGAATGCAGTAGGAATAGGTAAATAGGTGAGTAGCTCCACTGCGATATTGCTCTGCTAGTATAGCCCAAAATTAGGATGTAGTGGACCCAGGTGATTAGTTGGTTTGTTGCGCTGCTATGCTACCATGTAAAGCTGCTATGGCTGAGCTGCTATACTGCCATGATGCACTAAGTGCTACATCGTAGCTGCGCTAATACACTAAGTCTAAAGCTTTAGGGGAGTGTTGATTTTGGAAAGCTTTAGTCTCGGGAAAATGGTGTGACGGCAGAAAGGTAGTAATCTATAGCATAAGTTTAACAAAGACATGCGTCATCACTTGAGTGCAGTACAGGACAACGCAACTGCGACGCCGACGGAACAGCGCAGCTGCTATGCAAACATAGCAGCGCAGCAGCGCTGTTGCTATTTAGACAAAGCAGCGGAGCTGTGACGTTGCGATCCACAAGAAAAGCGCAGATGCGGTTAGGTTGGATATGATCCGTATGGACAATGAAACTATTGTCATCTTGGATATGATTCGGTACGGGACACCGCAGCCGCGGGTGATATAAATGTGACTCGGTACAAGACAACGCAACTGCGATCTATATGAATCGAGTCAACGCACGAGATTCACAGATGACTTAGTAACAGATGTTTTTACAACAACTGAGTGGACATATCCAGACAAACGTAACTAGTCGGCGACGAGTATTTGTACAATCACTTAGTACAGATTCTCAGTAATATTTATTTTACCGTGGTAAATTGGTTTTAGCGTGATTATGAGTAATTAGATCTCAGTGGTAGTTTTGAATTTTTGACATATCTCTTAGGAACACCTGTATCGGTACAGCATTATGTAATAGGACAACTAAAATTAGATACTCACTAAGAGTATAAAGTAAGGACTTAGAATGGATTTGTATCGAGACTTCCAAGTAGTAAACTGCAGACAGTTTTCGGGAAACTTCTGATATTATATCTTGAGTTTTGTCGTGTCAATTGTGGTGAAACGTTGAGAGTTGTCAGTGTTTATTCTACTCTATATTCTAATAGAGTTTTGTGAGGTTTGAATGCTTCTGTAAGATTTGGTGAGCACTTGAAAGCAGTTGTTTGAAAGAATTCTTGATAGTTTTTGAGAGTGTATCATGTCTACTTCTACTACTACTGCTGCTTTTTCATCTGCACCGGTGGTCGTAGAACAACACTTTCTCTCTTTTGGTTATTTATATTATTTTTGGTCTGAATTAAATTAATAAGCTCATCTAATTTCTCATTTGAAACATTTACATTTTTTTTAACAACTTTCAATTCACTTTTCAATTCGGATATGGTCTCATCCACAACGGCAGCAAGATTATTATATCTTTTGACCAAGCCTCAGTTACTAACAACAACAAAGCATAATTTGCTTTATCTTTTAAGTGTTTATTTAATTGTTTAGCAGATATCAAACCTTCCACTCCTAATCTGGTTATGTTATTTATATGATTCCTATGCAATTTCTTAGGAGATAATGCTTGCAAAACCTTCTAACCGTTTTTAGACTTCACTTTCAAGGTGTTAATTTCCCAATTAATTTGAGGATTGAGTTCAATTAACCAAGGCTTTCCCAGAATTAGTTCTTCACTTCCCAAATTCATTATTTCACACACAACTTTCATTTTATGACCCTGGATATTACTTTCTATCGTGTCAATTTGTAAGTCTAATGTGGACTTATTACCATTTGCCACATGAACATGTAAAGGCTTTTCCCTTATGACAGTAGGAATTTTATTTTCCTCTACAAATCTACATGAAATAAAAATATGTGTGGCACCTGAATCAACCATTACTCTCAACGGTTTTCCTTCCACTAATGACTCGAATCTAATCAAACTGTGTCTGGTGTGATCATTACTTAACCATCCTATCATAGGTCTGTTGTTGAGAATTTCATCATAAAAGGTTCTTTAAACTATGTAGTGTAGTGGGAATCATAATAAATTCAACTATCCTAACTTTTCCATTCATTAATTTGCCCTCCACAGTTAACTTTTTAACTACTGGATCTGATTGACTCAACTGAGGACTTTTAGTTAGTCCTTTCCGTTTCCCACCTCCTAGGTTTCCTGCTCAACTAGGTATTATGCAATATCCTCTTGGAGACCTTCATTTACATCGACTGTTTTGAGAGAACCTTTATCTGTATAGTCTTAAGCGTAATGATCTGGACCTCCCCATTTGAAACAAGTGACTTTCTTTTTGGGTTTTGTGCACTCTCTACGAAAATGTCCCTCCTCTCCACAGTTATAACAGTTAATCTTTTTCAGTTGTGCACACTCAAATGCTCTATAACCCTTTTTGTGACAAATATTGCATATGGGGATGGTAAAGTTAGGCTTTTGAGCATGTATCCCCCTCTATTGGTAAATTTGTTTTTTCTACATTAACACTCTATGCACCCTTCTGATTTCCCCTGAAAAATATTTTGCATATTCACCACACCAACATTCAAACCCTCATCCACAAATTCCCCCTTATCTCACTCTGATACTTCATTCAAATTGCCCCTAAGTGATCTAGTTTCCCGATTATACCCCAACTGATCCTCTAATTCCAATGCCTTATCTTGTAATTCTTTTAAATTATTAAATTTTTGATGTTTCAATTCTGATTTCAGTATAGGATTTAGATAATTAAAGAAATGCAACTTAGACATTTTATCAGTCAAACCTATGACGTGAATGCTAGATGAGTCAAATTCCACAATGTTATCCTTCACAGATCCAGTCTGCTTACAGTTCAACCACTTTTCTTCCATTCTGGATTTAAAAGTGACAGACAAGAAACATAATTTGATCGCGGTTTTAAAAGTTTCCTAATCACCATTATTAGGAATCAATTTAGACCTTCTTTAAGTATAATATCAAATCTGAGCATCGCCTTTCAGACAGCTAACAGCAAAAGAAGTGTAATCATCACGATCACAATTTGTAGACTCCAAATAATACTCCATATGAAAAATCCAAGCATCCAACTCATCGATCCTCTTACCATCAAACGATGGTGCCTCACTAATAGACAATTTCATATCTCTTATCTTCTTAGGTCTATCATGAACATCCTCCCTAAAACTGGCAATCATTTTTCTACTTCCACCCTTTTGGTCATTAATATCATTCTTAGTCTGAATTAAGTTAATAAGTTCATCTAATTTCTCATTTGAAAAATTTCTATTTTCTTTAACAACTTTCAATTCACTTTTGAATTCGGAAATTGGTTTCATCCACAGCGGCAGCATGATTATTAAACCTTTTGACCAATTTCACAGTACGCTTCTTCAACACATTCAAAGCATTCTCTATTTCACATTTCCATGCAGAATTTGCCATTATCACACAATGAAGTCAAGCAAAAGGAAAGAAAAAATATAATTTCCCAAAAAAAATTGTTGCAGATTTGAAATCCTAAGATTGTTCCAATCCAAGACTTTTACTCATTAACGAATCCTTTGAAAATGTCAAAATCTGAGAAAAAAAAAAAAAAACATTGATTGTAAGTTAGGGCAAATTCAAATTTCATTTTCCTAACATTGAAACAAAAGGTAAGAAATTCCCCACAAATTTTGCAACAGCAAAATTGAAAGCTCTCAAAGGTAAGATTGAACCACAAATTATGCAACAACAAAATTGAAAGCAATCAAAGGTAACAATATAGGGTTTCAAAAGTTTTGAGTCATTTTTGGACTCCTTTGCTCTTGAAGAAGTAAAGAACTCCACTTTCTTTCTCCTCCATTATCAAATTTCCCACTTCCCACTACATCAGAATGTTTTACTCTCTAATCCTCACATCCTCACCATTCATGGCTTTAAGCCCTCCCTCTACACATGAATCATTGCTAGGAGAATGCAAGTTTGTTTGGCCTCTAGGTGATTGGAGTGAGCTTCAGCGGTGGCTACACTGCCCATCCCGCCTTAGTTCTTAGGATCTGAGCACGCCTCACATTTAACCAGCGGCCGCTGGCTGTGTGATCACTCAGTTTCCTTCCAATCCCCTACCACTTTACATTGTGGTTCCGCCGACACAGGTTAGAGCACCCTCACCGGTCACGACAATCGATTTTCGGGTGAGCAAGCTTCTCCCTGGTTTCTAACCAAAGCTCTGGTACCATATGTAGCAAAAATCTTCTACCTCCTTGAAAATCTCGTTACGTCAAACAATTCCAACCACACATTCCACACATTGGAAAATACACATCCACATTAGACAACACTCACATAAGGATAAACATTAAATTAGAAGAAGCTTCTGTCCACATAACATTAGCTTGGTCTCTTGCCCTTGTGGTTCAACCCTTCTTATTTAAGTGTTTTCCACTACTCTCCACTCTTAAAAAATCTATCTCTTAACTACAAAACACTATTTAGTTTGTAAGAGATTTCAATGCAAAAATGCCTTTTCTCCAATTTGGTATTAATCGCTCAGGACGAAGATCATCCAAAATTCCCACAAACTTTCCCTAAAGAAAAGATGTCAACTCTCCTCTTACACTTCACTATTTATACATCATCGCCTTGGACTAGCCAAGCCAGAGTCAACGCTCCGTTTTAACAGGCTTTTACGTAGGCTAATCATTGATCAGCAAGGACTCAAACTGACCAATGCAAAAACGTGCAAAATCTCTTATGAACTACTTAGCATTTTACTAACCAATCAAACGTCATGTTTCACTACGTAACATTTACGTGCAAAAGTGCGCGCCAAACGAATCGCGACATCGCACGATCGTGCGTCGCGAATTTAACTTGCGAAACTACCTACGAAACTTACAAATTTGAATTATGACGTTTCGTACCAAATATCGTACGAAACAAACCATAATAGGTACCAAACCACTATTAGTACTTTATATAGACGTACGCCATAAATTCCGCGACTACTTTGACCCTTAGTTGTCACCTAAATACACCCATCTCTATATCTTTTCAAATAAGACTCTAAATCCGCGATTCTTTCACGGACGTCCCTCAAATTTAGTACTCTTTATTCAAAACACCTAAATACCCTTTGAAAAACAAGTTCGATCTGCTGTTACTGTTACAAATAATATATTATAAAATATATGTATTATAAATAATTATCGTATATATAATGACAATTAAAATATATAAAACATATCGAATAATTTTTCTAAACACATGTAAATGGTATAGTAATAAACGTTAAAAAACGTTAGAATATATGTGAATATTTATAACACCTAAATGCCCCTTTACAAACAAGTTCGATCTGCTATTACTGTTACATCATCCCCTCTTTATTTTTAACTGACCTCAGTTAAAACTCTTTCATTCTCAAGACTCGACTTTTATATTATTATCCCTCCAATACCTTTATAAAAACTCAAAATTTTCATCTTCTAAATTTAATTCATCTTTTGGTTTTCCTAGATAATGCATTTGCCAGAATATAGTATTGCCGACCTTAAACCGTTGACCAACCCAATCTATTACCCATCTGTGAACCTCAGGTTCTATAATCATTGAGGGATCCAATTCCAATTCTCCTTCAGTTGGTCGAAGATTTGCTGGTTTTATCTGGCTGATGTGTATCACTGGATGTTTTTTTGTTGAAGGTGGGAAGTTTAATTTGGCAGCAACTGACGATAGCATCTCGATTACAGTAAATGGTCCGATGTACTTAGGAGCAAATTTCCTAGTAGGATCCCCTTGTCCCTCGATCTTGCATCTGTAATGAGTTGCTGAAAGCCTAACCTTGTCACCTGTATTACAATCCAATCACCCCGTTTGCGGTTAGCATTTAGTTCTTGCCTTCTTTGTGCCTCCACTAATGCATCCCGGACTGTTTTCCGAAAGGTTTGAATGTATTCCCAAAATTCCGTTCCAGAACCCCTCTTCTCTTGTGTGACCCTTGTTATTAAGTCTAATGCTTCTCTCGGTTGGTATCCGTATGCAACTTCAAGCAGTGAGAATCCTTTACTAGCATGTTTACATGAATAATATGCAGAATCCATAAATGGCAATTTTGATTCCCATGTGTTTGAACTCCACTGCAAACAGTCCTAAGCATTTCTTCCAGTGTACGGTTCATCCTTTCTGTTTGTCCATCTGTCTGAGGATGATAAGAGGTACTCATTTTTAACTCAGTGCCTAAATTTTGCTACAATTCTTTCCAAAATGCAGATGTAAATTTAGAATCCCTATCACTGACTATAGACAGGGGAACTCCATGATGTCTAACAACGTTGTCAAAATATGACTTTGCAATATCTACAACTGAATGAGTAGTTTTGCAAGGGATAAAGATTGCCATTTTACTGAACCTATCAACTACAACCATGATACTGTCATTTCTTCTAGGTGTAGCTGGTAACCTGACAACAAAATCCATACTGACGGATTCCCATGGTTTTTCGGGGATGTCTAAAGGTTTTAAGAGACCTCTATGTTTCTGGATACTACGTTTACTCCGTTGGCAAGGGACACAATTTTCCACGTGTTTCGAAACCTCTTTTGCCATCCCTGGCCAAAACAATCTACTTTGCAACCGACTAAGAGTTTTATCTCAACCTAGATGTCTTAAATGCTCATGGGCTTCTTGTAAAAGTTGATTTCTCAAGTCTCACATTTTAGGAATGCATAACGTATTACTTGTTCGCAAATATAGTAAACCATCTTCTATTCTAAAGTTTTTGACATCCCTCTCATTCAATGGGTCAGAATTCCCTCCCGAAATATTTTTGCAAATCATAGCGAAATAAGGATATTTATCATAACCATTTATAACAGCATCTAAAAATATTTCATCCCGAACCATCACACTTATTCCAAAAAATCTACTTAAAGGATTTGCGACTACATTTGTCTTTCTAGGAATATGTTTGATATTAAATTTGAAATATGCTAATTTCTGCATCCACCTAACCTGTCTGCCAGTCATAATTTGTGCATCACTTAGTCTCTGTAGATAGGAGAGTGCCTTATTATCACAGTGAACTGTAAATTCTTTATTATGCATATAACAACGCTATTTCACCAATGCATAAACAATTGCATGAAAATCTTTTTCCTGTGCTGGATAGTTCTTTTCAGCATCATTAAATTTCCTTGACTCAAAAGCAATAGGATATTTGCCGACTTTTTGACTTATGACTGTACCTAGACCTTTATCAGATGCATCAGTAGTGATCAAAATTTCAAATTCCCCAGCAGGATCAGGATACACCAGTGTAGGAGCAGAGGTCAACTTCCTTTTTAGTTCATCGAAAGCTCTCTCTTGGTCAGCTCCCCACACAAACGTCTCTTTCTCCCGAAGTAAATCTGTGAATGGTGCGGCGATCATACTGAAGTTCTTGATAAATTTCCTGTAATAAGTGGCCAATCTCAAAAATGATCTAACTTCTGTGACATTAGTGGGTTGCTTCCAATTTTGTACTGTAGTGATTTTGGATGGATCTGTTTTAACACCTTTCCCACTAACTATATGTCCGAAAATAATTGTTCACTTTTTAGAAAGTTGGATTTTGACAATTTTCCATATATTTTTCTTTCCCTTAACCTTTCTAATACTTTCTTTAGATGATTACATGTTGTTTTTTAGATTCGCTGTAAATTAAAATATCATCTATAAACACCTGAACAAACTCATCTATATAATCAAAAAATGTTTGGTTGATTAATCTTTGATAAGTAGGTGGTGCATTTGTCAAACCAAATGGCATCACTATCCATTCAAAATGGCCGACTCTAGTTCTAAAAGCAGTTTTATCAACATCTTCAGTTCTAATTAGCACGTGATTAAAGCCACTACGCAGATCAATCAAAGAAAATAATTTAGCGCCTTTCCAACGATCTATCAAATCAGAGATTAAAGGTAACGGATACCTATCCTTCACCGTAATCTTGTTCAGACTACGATAGTCGACACACTTCCTCAACGTTCCGTCCTTCTTTTTGACGAAGAGAACATGAACTCCGTACGGTGACTTGTTGGGTTGAATATGTCCTTTCTCTAGAAGCTCTTTGATCTGTTTCTTTAACTCTTCCCGCTCAAAGATGCTATTCTTATAAATTCATGTGACAAGAGGATTGCATCCAGGTTCAAGGTTAATATCATGTTCAACATCTCGGGAAGGTGGCCTCCCTGAGGGTAAGTCACTTGGGAAAACATCTCTAAATTCAAAAATCAAATCTTTAAAAGCAGCATCAGATATATTAATGTCAGTTACAAAATCAGATTTTTGTTTTTCGAAAGTTTTAGTGGTATCTGATTTAGGGAGGACTTCAATGTTAGTGTTTTCTCCCCCCCTTTTATCAATAACTGCCTCAGTTACTAATAACAAGAAAGCATGATTTGTTTTATCTTTTAAGTGCATTTTAAATTGTTTAGTAGATATCAAACCTTCCACTTCCAATCTAGTTATGTTATTTATATGATTCCTATGCAATTTTTTAGGAGATAATGCTTGCAAAACCTTCTAACCGTTTTTAGACTTCACTTTCAAGGTGTTAATTTCCCAATTAATTTGAGGATTGAGTTCAGTTAACCAAGGCTTTCCCAGAATTAGTTCTTCACTTCCCAAATTCATTATTTCACACACAACTTTCATTTTATGACCCTGGATATTACCTTCTATCGTGTCAATTTGTAAGTCTAATGTGGACTTATTACCATTTGCCACATGAACATGTAAAGGCTTTTCCCTTATGACACTAGGAATTTTATTTTCCTCTACAAATCTACATGAAATAAAAATATTAGATGTTGCGTTGTCCGTACGGACCATATCAAACATAATCATGGTTGCCTTGTCCTGTCTGTGTTGAAGCTTTGCTACCGCGCTGCTCTGCTGTATAGCAGCTGCTCTGCTGCTGCGCTGCTCTGCTACTGCGCTGCTCTGCTGCTGCGCTGCTCTGCTGTGTTGTATAGCAGCTGCTCTGTTGTATAGCAGCTGCTCTCCTGTATAGCAGCTGCGCTGCTCTGTTGTATAGCAGCTACGCTGCTCTGTCTGTATAGCAACTGAGCTGCTTTGTCTGTAAAGCAGCTGCGCTGCTCTAAACTGAAAGCTTTCCAAAAAGACAACAAATACAGATTTGGCAAGTTACGTGGAAACTATTAATGTCATTGGTGCCAAGATCACATCAGACGGGTGAATAGCAGTTGACAACAATCCTCTCCTAAATATTGTAGGTGTCACCCTCAAAGGTTACAAGTTATTGACAGCGAAAGACAATGTTGTATTTTTGGAAAGCTTTCAGTCTCAGCATAGCTGCTATATAGACAATGCAAGGCAACTACTATACAATAGAGCAGCGCAGTAGCGAGGCTGCAACACAAACAGGACAACGCAACCACCATTATATTTGATATGGTCCGTACGGACAACGCAGCATCTGATATTCTTAATGTGATTCCGTACAGGATAGAGCAACTGCTATAGATACGATTCTACTCAACTTAGTGGGTAACTCAGCGGTAACTTAGTGGGTAACTTAGTGGTAGCTTAGTGATAGCTCAGTGGTAGCTTAGTGATAGCTCAGTGGTAGCTTGACAGATTAGTGGTAGCTTGGTGGTTTGACGTACCTCTCAAGTACATTGGTGTTGCTAGTGCAACACAAGTATAAGACTTAGGACTCAGAACATATCTTGTATCCACGCTTCCAAGTAGTAAAACCGCAGACAATTTTTTAAAAACTTCTGAGTATTCTATCTTGAGTGTTGTCGGGTCAATTGTGCTGAAACTTTGGGAGTTATCAGTGTTTATGCTACTCTATATTCTAATAGAGTTTTGTGAGGTTTGGATGGTCGTATAAGAATTGGTGAGCACTTAAGAACAATTGTTAGATAGAATTCTTGATAGCTTCTGAGAGTGTATCATGTCTACTTCTACTACTATTGTTGCTCCTCCACCTGCACCAGTGGTTGTAGAACAACAGACAATAGTGGACGAATCAATGAGGCGGACTTCATTTGTAAGGTGTTGTAAAAGGGAGTATTTACGGTAGGGGTGGAGCATGTGGTGGAGATAGTTTCCGATTCTACCCTTCTAAACAACGTTGGAGCCTCATTGCTCGTGGAAAAGCACCCTTTTGATCACGTGGATGCCATGCGGTGCACATATATTTGACTTGATGTTGGATGTTTAGAGTAGGTTGACATATATCTCGACCTTGTCTGGAGGAAAAAAAAATTATAAAATTCATCACTAATCATGGTACAAGTGTAGCCATGTTCAATAATATCTCTAAACTTTGACTTTTAAAACTTGGAGAGACTAGGTTTGCTATAAATTTTGTCATGCTATAGAGGTTTTTAGATATGAAAGTGAGTTTGAAGCTCTTAATGTTTGATGACAAATACAGGGAATGGATGGGCAACGCTAGGTACAAAACCGAAGGGGTTAAGATTAAGTGCCACAGCCTGAGCACAAAGAGAGTTTTGGGTAAGAGTGACAAAGTCCAGTTTTGGGTTAGAGTGACAAAGGCTGTATCAATTTCAGAACCTATGATGCGGGTTATGAGGGAGTGCGAGAAAGGTGCCCCAAATGTTGGGAAGGTTTACAACGGGTTTTACACGATTGGACTCTTGACTCTTTTTGCACTGCTTGCGCTTCAAGAGATAATTGTTTTGAAGGTAGGCAAATTTTGGAAATGTTGAGGACATCTTGGATGGCGAGGTGGAAGATGACACATAGGCCGACTTTCTACTCGATATAGAGTACTGAAGTGATGCACATGGGCAACATGCAATCTCAACAGTTAAGGAACAGAAACACATGGGCAACATGCAAAATCGACAGTTATGGAAGGTTTTCAGACAATGTTGAAGAGGATGCTAACAAATGTGTAGGAGCAAGTTGATGCCCACGTTGGTTTGTCAATATAAAGAGGTTCTGAGGGAGTCTTTGGTAAAGAAGTAACAAAATCTTGTAAAAAGAAGATGCCAGCGTGGAAATGGTGGCAATAGTTTGGGTATGCCACCTCTATCTTGTAGAAGGTAGCTGTAAAAATACTTCCACAATGCTTAGATGCCATCTTGTGTAAGCGGAATTGTTTAACATATGACCACAATCACTCTAAAAAAAGAAATAGGTTAACGGCTAAAGGGGCTAGTGATCTGGTATGGGTCTTCACTAATCTCAAACGGTTATAGAAGACTAGGGATGTGAGCTATGAAGAGAACATGATAGCATGGGAAGAAGAGGAAGGGGAGGTAGGGGAAGAGGATTCAGATGAAGACATGTTGGACTTAAATGTAGGGGAAGGAGATTTAGAGTAAAGATAGATGAATAAGGTATATGTAGTTTTTTTTTGGTTCAATGTGAATTTTTATTTTTTAATTATTAACATGTTGTCTAGTTAAATGATTTGTATATTGTCTTTTCTGTGTTTTTTTACAATCGTATGTTCTTTGAGAGATAGAAAGACAAGGCCATGGCTGGCTGTTAGATAGTCTTAGAAAAACAAAAAATATGACTTGACAAAATGGTGTCCTTAGGCAAGATTTGAACCTAGCCCTACAAGATACCATAGTGTTTTTGTTTGACAATCATCTGTAACCAGTTGATGTAAAAATTCCAAGACACACGTTGAGTGTGATAAATATTTAAATACAAACTATTGTTTAGCGCTCATTTATTTATTTATTGTTTAGCGTACAAACTGCGATACATGTAAAAATAATTTTTTTTTACATGTACGGACTAGTACGGATACTAAATAATTAACGATTTTAACGATTTTTTCAAATTGTTCAACGCGTAACTTACGTATAATTGGCACGTTTGAATTGTGCGTAAAATACGGTTACGGTTTGAACAACTATGGGATTTTCTTAGTATTAATTGTTGGCGATTAAGATCTTTACACGTAAAAAATTCTCGAAATTTTACGCCCTCGCGTGATTCTGACATCCATACAAGCTGGCAATTTTCACGCAGTTAAATGTTAACGCTACACCGTGAATCGTGTAACGTCAAACTTTTTTAGTCATACGTTTTTTGAGTGCACATTCACATGCGTGCGCACAACTGTATTTAACTTTTTTTTGTACTTTTTACCTATTAAAGTGCAAAATGTTACGGAAGTGAATGGTCTGTACGCCACACTCTTAAAACGACATTTTGTTAAAGTTATTAACCCTACTAATTGTGGTACCTAAAATAACGGTAAAAACTTTTAGAATTATTAAGTCTATTTAAGAAGTTGGGTCAAAATTAAGGGGCGCCGAATTAGCGTTATGAACCCTAATAGCGATTCACGGTGTAGTTTTTGAAAAACAACATTACAATAGGTACGAATACGATTATCCAATGGCAAGGGCGAAAACATCGACCATCCGATCATATTTTGGTCTTCATCCGCGAAGCAACAGCTCCATCCGCCATTGTAATGGTTCACCGCGAATCGTAATTAGAGTTATGTATGTTAAATCCGTCACCCCAAGTTTTGACTCTATCACCATAAATAGAGTACATTTTTTAAAATTATTATTTACATTATTTAAGGTAATTTTTGAGTGAGCGTTAATACAGTGCCGTTTTAAATAGTGTGGCATACGGTAGGTGTTTGACTGTGCAAAATTGTACTTTATTAAGTATAAAAGTACAAATAATGATTTAATACAAGCCGTTATCATGTAATTGAGTTTTAACAAACCACGTAGTGCAAACGTCATAATGACGTGAAATTGTACATTTTATCAAATTCTATACGTGTACCTAATTTACGGTAGATATATTCAGCGCCCAAACTTACGCCCAGATTAGAGTTATTGATAAATTAGAGTAATTTTTTTTTTTAAAAGGGATTATTTCCCAAAATAGAGTTAATAACTCTAATTTTTTTTTTTTGATTTTATACTCTAATTATTTCTTTACTCTAATTACTAATGTTATGTATCACTAATGATTTGCCGATTACCAATATGGGTCTTTTTTCGGGTATCCGATAATCGATATATTGGTAGGATATATCGTTATTGGTGTTATCGCCGATAAATAACCGATATTTATCGGTGATTATCGGCGATAACACCAATATCGATAACTATCGGCAATTTTTATACGGACGGTTTAGTTAAATGTACGACTAGTACACTCAACTGTATGTGTTATTCCTTGGACAAGCCCTACTCACAACCCCTATCTATGTGTTATTCCTTGGACGTGCCCTACTCACAACCCCTATCTATTGAGGTGTTTGCCAATCATATCAGTGTATTGTACAGTTGTACAAGCACAGAAAGTATAGTAGCCGCCATGATATCTGTATGGTTTTGGTACAAAACGATGTACCTTTCATATCCGACGCCATGACTTTGTCCCTTTATTCCTTAAGATCCTCTAAGGACCTACCACGTGTTAATCTGTCGGCCTTTTTCGCATAAGCTGCCAAAAGAGCCATTCCGGATGCCGGCGCTCACGCTGGCCGTCCGCTTGTGTTTTTTTATTCCAAGTCGTCCGTTCGATTCCGGCGGCGCGCAAAATGTTATTTTGCGTCCGTTGTACTTTGTGTCCTGCGTCCTTTTACCGTTCCATGTTCACCAGTTTTTTCGATTAAATTCCGTACATTGTTGTAAAATATCTGTTCAGTTAACCGGCCAACGTTTATGTGCTACGCTGCCAGTAATAAATTGCAGTTGAACAGAGATGGAACATATTCTTATACGTGGTATGCCATGCTATATAAAGTCAATAATATAATGCAGTATGTTATAAAGTACTATTGTTTGCGTACTGTAATTTTTTAAGTTATCGCCGATATGGAATTTGTTGGTCTCAGACCGATATATCGGGACCTCTGCCAGTTCGATAAGTGATAACTATCGATATCGGTGTTATCGTAATAAATTTTTTACTGATACACAACACTACTAATTACGATTCGCGGTGTGCTGGTCAGAGGTCTGTCGGATCCGGAATGGATTCGGGTGCAAATTTGGGGGGCCGGGCGGATTCCGGCGGGTGATTCACAGGAAAAACCAAAAAAATCGGTTACGGTCGCTGAACCAAAGAACGAAAAAAAATGAAGGTTTTGTACTGTCCATACTATCCAACATTATTGTACTTTGTAATCTTGGTATCGTGGAAGCCTGGAAGGTATAAAGGAGATGTACCATTAATTTTGTAATTATTCGGATAACGGCGGGTACGGGTGGTCGCGGGAAATCGAGTTTCAGTTAGGGTGTGTCCCCATGTGCATAAGTAAGGGTTTTTCCCTGTCGTTTTGCTCTAAAACTTAGCGCCGTACTGCCTAAGTTGCAACCGTACGAAGGAATCACAAATTTGTAGAGTACAATTTGCGTCATCCCTGAACTTAGGATGTACGAGAAGTTGTCGTCTTGTGCTTTTTGACCCACTTCGACGACAAAAAACGTCATCTTCAACCTTATCTTTAAAACACATGCGCGATGTGATTTAAAATTAGGTTTTTTCGATTGACAAATAGGAACATATTTTCGCGCGTGCCGTAAATTTCGACAAAAATCCTACGATTTCCAAGGACAAAGAAAAGTACATAGTTCGCTATGTTTTGTCCGTTTGCGTTCTAATACGACAAAGATAAGTACACAATTTGTTTGGATTTGTCCGTTTTCGTCTAGTACGGATTTTTTTTTTGCAGGGGTCTTCAAATTCCGATGCCATTTCACGTCGACCGGACAGGAGACGCGAAGGCAAAGCGCCTCATCTTCGACCGTGAAATTGCACAGGCTGGAAGGCGGTACGTCTACAATGTCACGGTAAGACATGCGACGTCACACGCAGGTACAAAAAATATCGTGCGACCACAGATTGTCGACGTTGACAACCGTCACAGGTATTGTCGACGTATACAATCGTCACAAGCGTAAGTTACGATTTC